>JABJVP010000091.1:4629905-4650043 GCA_026770825.1 Brienomyrus longianalis | reverse complement strand
GCCAGAAAGGCGGAGGGGGGGAGGGGGAAAGGGAGGGGGGGGGGGGGGAGGGGGGGGGGGGGGGGGGGGGAAAAAATCGGTCGAAATAGCCCCTGTCCTACTGGCTACCGGAGCTCACATCACAGAGAAGCGCAAAACTCAAACAAAAAATTATGGAGAAAAAAAAATTCATAATTTAAATCGATTTTAGTATTTGTCACGAGAGCAGCTCAATGACCTCAAGGAGAAAAACAAAACTACAGCACAGTATGTAATGGCTGACGGCTTAGGGGAGAGGGTTAGGCTTAGGGGAGAGGCTTCCCACTTAAAATGGCAAATAAATGTACAATTAATTTTAATTTGGCGGCCCTGTGAAGCCACGTGGGGGGATGTTTAGGAGAACAGAGACCTCAGGCCCACAGCAAGGTCTCTATGGGAGTCACCATGAGAGTCATCGCGGGAGTCTCTACGGGAGACACCGCGGGAGTCACAGCGGGAGACACCGCGGGACACCGTGGCCCGGTGACGGGACTTCACAGGCGCTTTAAACTCACGTCCGACTTCCTGAAAAAGAGCAAACAAGTGAATATGACTGAAACCGGTCGGCATCAAATGGCGTCCCAGCAGCCGTGAGGCGGAGATGGGGGGGGGGGGGGGGGGGGCCCAGGGCGCCCGCTCAGCATTCTGGCCGCACGTCGCCCCCCGGGCCCGTTCTTCCGAAATCCGCGATCAGTGACACGCCGACGCGGCCGCCGAAATGACAGCCGTCACTCACTGACCTCCGTGGGGCGCCGCAGCGACCAATTTGGGGTCTATGCTTCCGACAGGCGGCTCCTGGGGACCTATGCATAGATAAACATGCCAAGGGGCCAGACTACACCCCCAGGCCGCCTTTAACACCTCTGCAGGAGATAAATACAGGGAGATGACAAGCCAGGCAGTGTCCAGGAGCGATTGGTCACCGGTGACACAAAGTGAGGAGGCTAAGATGCATGGATGTATGTGCAGGTAATCAGGGGCACAATTTAAGGAAAAACACAGTACATTACGTTAAGTGCACCACAGCCCCCCCCCTCCCCCCCCGTCACACTGCGAGATTTGTTGGTCAGCTATGTAACTTGTTGGATTTAAGATGCCACACTCAGAATGCGCTTTTTTTTCGTTCACTTACATTTCGCTCAGACCACCTTAAATGCGACTAGTTGCCCTGCTAACCCCAACCCTAAAATCTAGCTGTGTGGAGGTTCGCCAGGAGACCAAGAGCAAGCGACTGTCCACAAACAAGCCAGCCACCCTGGTTATCCACTGGGACCTCATGAAGCTCAGCCGTCACACCAAGCCCAGCGTCCGAGCAAAGCTCTACAAACAGATGGCAAGCGTTCCAGAGGGTGTGGACGGGGGGGGCATTCCTTGGGTTGTGACATCAACAGGATGATCCCGAGTCTTCTGCTTGCAGTCTAAAGACTCTCCGTTTCGATCACAGCGATTCAGGCATTTTTGGTCTGACACGTGGGGTTTTGAATCGAGAGCTTGGATCGGTTTTACTGACACGTGTGGCGCAGTGTGCAGAACATTTACAAGCATTCTCCTGTGCCCCCCCCAGAAGAAGGAGGAAAAAAAAGATATAAGAGAAATGCAGATGGAGATGATTGAGGGATGGGGGCAAGCTGGGCCCCCGGTGCAGTGTTGTCCATGACAGTGACACCAGCCCGTCATTGGGTGGGGGCTCCGTCTCCAGCAGTGCATCATGGGATTGTGTTTGACCGAGTTGGGCCTGGTGAAGGGATGAGATAAGGTCTGCTGATTGTATTAGACCCCCCGCCCCCGTGCACACTGAGGGCACAGGGGGGTCATGGGTTCGCGCTCAGGGCAGCGGACTGTCCCCCTCCCTTTCCTCGTCCTCGGGACCCTCGCTGTCAGTGTCAGGTGGGCCGCGTCCTGCAGTGATGATGATGGCGCGCCGGTGCTCCTCATCCCCCCTGCCAGCCTCGTCTTGTGTCCCTTCGATATGCTGGATGGCCTACAGATGGAGGGGAAGGGGGGGGGGGTCATTATAAAAAATGAGATGAGCATCACTCTAAATGAGATGGTTCTAAATGACAGCCCGGAATGGTCTGCCCCCCCACCTGCACAATAGTGTCCAGGTTCTGCCGTGACGTGGACACCGTGTTGATGACGGAGGCTGGGGTCATGGTAACCACGGTAACGTGGTGGGGCACTGGAGCGGGAACAATCACTGTTGGGTGGTGGGTGGGGGCCGGGGGAGTGAGAGGGCCCAGCACCTATCAAGGTTCAACATTAATATACTAATCATTACAATTATTATGACAGATGTTTGCATGGCATTAGTGGCTCTGGCGCCCCCTATAGGCCGCAAGCAGTTCCCACCTGAGGGCTGTGTGGAGACAGCTCCCCCGTGGGCGACTCCTGCTGTTGGTGCTGCTGCATCCGAAGCAGCATCTGCGTCTGCACGTGCTGCTCCTGCACCTGCTGCGCGATCACCTTCAGCTTCTCCGGGTACAGGTGGGCGTCCAGGGAGCGGATCTGGGGACACAAGACGGCAGCTACGGTCACACCTCGGCAGAGAAGCCAAATCGGACTGGAGCAGCTGCTGCAAACAGGGGCGCAGAACTGCTGAAGTGAAATATGGGAGAGGTAGGACTTACTGATACCCAAGAACAGTCCCCAAGCAAGGAAGGAAGGCAGGAAGGACGTAAAAAGGGATGCACAGTACAGTGCAGGCGGGATGCACAGTACAGTGCAGGAGGGATGCACAGTACAGTGCAGGAGGGATGCACAGTACAGTGCAGGCGGGATGCACAGTACAGTGCAGGCGGGATGCACAGTACAGTGCAGGCGGGATGCACAGTACAGTGCAGGCGATAAAAGTGAGGCAGAAACATGCTTATAAACACAAATGATGCGTAATTTATGCCGCGTTCCATTTACCTCCGAGGTGGGAACTCGGAACTGGGAACGACATCACACTCGAGTTAAACACTCTCCAATACAGCAAGTCAGAAAGCAATTTAGCAACATGACGGACCCGTTTCAAAAAAGCAAGATGTCTTGCTTAGCCAGATAACTTGTCGGATTTATGGTGGCCCAATTTAAATGGCCTTTATCTTCACTCATTTACACCCAGACTACCTTAAATCAAACAAGTTCTGACTAAGCGAGAAATCCCGTTTTCTTAAACTGTTCCCGGTTCTAGCCTGATAAATTGTTAGCCATTGTTAGCAATATCAGTCGATAACACATTACACGGTATTTTGCCCATAAAAACACCATGGCAACACGTCCACAGATAGCGGCTGGACAGTACTGTGTGTATGACAGATTTAATGAGTTACAAATAAAATGTAAATGCTATTAAACAGTCTAAAACTATAGCTTTAACTTCTGTTGATAAAGGGTAAAGAGTGCAGCCATCTTCTGAGTTCTGAGCTCAGGGTTCTGTAGATGCCTCTGGGCTCGTGAGGCTGAATTCCAAGTTCAGGGGGCGATCCAGTTGAAATTTCTGACTAGGAGCTCTGAATTTCTGTGTTCAAATGGAACGCAGCATCGATTCAGGTACAATACTGTGGCAGGTAGAGAGTTGGGTTTGTGCCCTGAACCGGGCGTGAAAGCCCCAAAACACATAGTGATCTGCTCTGCAAGCAAGTCCAACTGGTCACTGATGCTCACCCTGGGGGGGGGGGGGTGCTTACCTATCAAAGGGCAGCTCTTCATTTGAATCTTGCTGACACCAGCCCCTTCATTTGAACATGCACAGGATAACCTCGAGTCAACTTGCCGAGTAGATAACCACCGTTGTAGTACCATTTTACACTGGTTGCAGCTAACCTGGCTCTGATAAAGTAACTCCGGCTAGGTTAAACTTGCTTTGCAGTAAACCCCACTGATCCCTTTCCATACTTCCCTTCTTGCCGTCGTTCTCCAGCATATGTCGAGTCCCCATAATTTCTCTTTGCCTCTCGATATTCCTCTTCGCATCCATCAATATGAACCTGACCATCTCCCTATTCGCCATTAGGACAGCCACAGTCTTCTTCCTGAACAGTGTGCACGGACACCCTTTGTGATCCAGGTCTTCTTATGTGGGACACAGCAGATTGTTCCCCAGGCGAATAATTACATCCATGCAGCCGCTGACGTAGTCAGGGATGAATATCCTTACATACAGCCTATAAACGGCTCCCAGCCTGCGGTGGAAATCTATTTGCCGTCACCAGTGATGACTGTGAATATGATGGGGCAGTGCGCTTGGAAACATGTGACAGACGTGTGCATGTACATGACCTCACCCGTGCGGCCTGTCCCAGGCTCCGAGCCAGTGTTTAATGTCAGGGCGGAAGACTTTTCCTTCCGGTATGACACGATCAGGATTACACTGCTTGGAGTTAACATAAACCGCTATCCTGTCTCCTTTACCTTCCCACTTAACTCCTATAGGTGTACACTGGCCTAGAGCCCTACAGTGTGGTATTGAATTCAGCCAAGCTTTTGTACTGATGACTCTCTGAAGCACATTAAGCTGCACTCCTGCTACTTTTGGCTACGTATCCAGACGTGCAGGTGCCCCTCTCCTTCTCTCTCACATTAATTCCTCCCAATTTACCTTGGCCAGCTGTCAACTAGGGAACCGCACAAAGAAGCTAGCAACAGCAGGAACGTTACGCTGCAGCTACGAAAGGCTTCGAATAGTATGTTCTTTAAATACGTCCCATATTTAGTGCTCATTTTCAATCGTCTTTTTTTTAAAGATGTAACCCATTTCGTCGTTATACAAATTATACAAAGGCCTTTAAAATAAAGGAAATACTTGCAGCGTTCACATACAGGGCCAAAGGACACCACAGGCTTCCAGGACATCAGCATCGTGCCTTAGCATTGTCTCCCGGTGTCTGGAACTCTCCGGAAAGGAGGCAGTGGTGTTACGGCATGAGAAATCCCTTAATTTGACGTTCTGTTGATGGTGGTGGAAAGTGCTCTAAGTACCGATCGAGGACCTCCTGCTGTGCTCAGCCGTCACGAATAGGGGATCCAAACATGTACTTGTGCTTATCAAACCACGTGACCAATCGTGTGGTTGGCGCAGCTTCATTCTTGGCGATTCCAAAGCCAGTACGGCAGAGACGCTTCACCATGAGCTGAATATAATCCCTCCAAATGACTTCGGCATCTATCTCTCTCTATGAGCGGTCTAAATACCAGGAAAATGCAGCCCATGCAAAAACAGAGCACCATGGGGAAAACATAGAAAACTCAAGCCAGTACTCATATGCCTCAGAAAAGGGCGAAGGACAGCGCATCCTGCTTTCCTCTGCCACTGATCAGCCAGTTGTCTTGCATGCTGAACCAAAGCACAGACGCCACACTCAACAAATGCATCGCACCTGATTCAATGTCTTTCTTCTAACCGACATGAATTTCTACATTAAAATTCGAGTCTACAAACATTTCAGCCTCCGGCCAGTAAGGGGCGCCCCACCTGCTCCTCGAGCATCATGCGCACCGAGCGCTCTTTATCCAGCTGCTGCCGGAGCTCGATCATCTCCCGACGCAGGTCCTCCACCTTCTCCTCCTCCAGGATATCCGGAGACCCAATCCCTTCATCCTTCTCCTCGGCGCGTCTCCGCTTCGGCGACGAGCCGCTGAAATCCTGCGATCGTAAGCCCCGATTACGCCAGGTGCCGGCACAACCGATACTCGTGTGTCAAAGCCACAGAAATAAAGCTTCATTCTGTCAAAGAGTGACCAATGTGTGCACCATATTCAGATCAACAAAACCGTCAAAGGCAAAAAATACGTATGCTGGTTATCAAGTTAGAAACTATTACCTTCTATGATTTTTTCCTTGATTACCTTTTGCTAACAAAGATAACGTTTACGCCAACACTACATAATTGTCCAAATAATAAATTTAAAAATGGAAGGATGACAGACCAAACCAGAGAAAGTCTCTCACCTGGATGAAGCGCTTGAGCTGATTGTTCTGCTGAAGTAGCCGAGTTTTCTCCTGCTCCAGACAGAAAATGTACTCTGCTGTCTGCTGCAGGATGGCAGCCTGTAAGGGACAATCTTGTTGAGCCAATTTGGAGAGACCTCCACGGCAACAGGAAAAAGAGAGACTCTCTCCACCAAGACATCAACCAGCGGACAAATTCACTGCCTAGGAACTCACAATGTTTGTGGAAAGGTCCAGTAACCGAAAGCCATTAAATCAAAGACATCAAGGGCACTGATCAAGACGATCAGCAACGAAGAACATGATGAAATTCACAAAACCCTGAAGGTAAAAGCATGCCGGGCTTCCTGTCCATCACAGGGCACCAGAGTTGACGCTGAAACCTGTCATTCGCGATATTTATTCGTTTCTGTGGTTATCTGACGAACTGCCTGCTATTTCGCAGCGTTAGCAAATTTTAGCCTAATTATCAAAAACTAAAAATGCCAAAAGACTTTTCTATTTCGTTTGGTTACTTATGGTTACAGTTAGGGCTGGGTAGGGGTTACGGTCATCGTGTTAGGATTACCACCCAATCTTCGTGCTGATTCGTAATTATTCTACATGTTATTGGCCGAGGATGCTGTCAGTCAGGAATAACCCCGTACTTGTTTATGCAGAAATGCCCGCCCCTTTTGCCACTCAGTTTGGTAGAGAAAAGTTTGTGATATTTCATTTAAGCTGTGCATAATAAAACCGGACGGGATAAGACGTCGCCTCACTGCTCTGCTCAGATAACCTGCAGGACCATCTCCTCACCAGTCGCGCCCAAAACCTGGCTGGCAGGTTCTCGAAGTCCCCGAACTGAACATAGTGGTAGGACGTCGCCGTGTCGCTGTCTTCCCGGAGACGCCCGCTGTCTCGCTCACCTTGCTGAGCTTCTCCCCGTCGCTGTGTGGGATGAGCGTCTTCAGCGACTGGAAGCCTGCGTTAATGCTCTGCATGCGCCGCCGCTCGTTGCTGTTGGCGATCTCCCGCCGGATACGACGCTCCTGGTCCCGTGCCGTCTCGGGGGTCAGGGGGATGTTGGCCAGGCTGAGGGGGTCACAGGGCAGACTGTTACTACCACGGACCCATGTTTCTCATCGCACATAACCTAGAGCCAGGGCAGGCAACCCTGATCCTGCAGTGTCGATACCCAGCAGGTTTTCTATCCTGCCTGATACTCAGTTACTATCTGTGAGATCAGCTGTGGTTCATCAGAGACCAGGTAGGATGGAAAACCTGCTGGATACCGGCACTCCAGGATCAGGACTGCCTACCCCTGGTCCAGAGAGTACTGGAAAATGCTATAGATCATTACTCTGCTAGCCACAGGATAGGAACCCACAACCTTCTGTGGACTGGCACAAATCCTTGTAACCTACTATGCTGCTTAAACTACATTCACTTTAAGGAGTAACCACTGGATGATCTACTGGCAAATTATACACGTATTTATGAGTATATAGAGAGTATTATAATTAATTACAGTAACCATCCTTCAATCAGGCTAACAATCACATGAACTGGCTGCACATGTGATTTATGCTAAAAGCACAAAAACACTAAAAACGTAGTAGCCAGGGAAGACTTCCTTAAGACTAGAAGAATCGCTGGACTGTGAACATACCATCGGGAGATCTACAGCGCAGCACACAATAACGGCCAGAATCAGGCCAGACCTGTTCTCCATTTTAAACCGGAACAACCAGCCCCGGGGATGTTGTTCACAGCACAAACTTTGGAAACCGCTCCATCAACTGCGTACGCTGCCCCCCCCCCCTCCCCCGGTCACAAGTCCAGATGCTTACCCAGTGAGTTACCCTACCCAGGGATGACAGCACTAGAACACCGAACATTATCCGTCAAGGAAGAACGCCGGCACACTCAAAAACCGAAAGTATTTAGGCACGAAAACAAAAGTCGGTCTCTTTGAATGACAAACTGTGGGGAGAAGAGTAAACAAGAATGACAGATGATTTGAAACTGACTAGATAAGAGCCATGATGAAGACGAAAGCCCATTCGGCAGAGAATACACGGCAGAAACGGACAGCACAGGAACATCCGGTTTGAGAGCTCCTGAGGGTGCTGGGGGGTGACCCCCCCATAGCCATGGGCCTGTTACGTGGGCGGTAAAACGTCTTCAGCTGACATCCTGGATGTCGAGAGGACCGTGGAGACTCTCTAAGACTGCTTATGCACTCACACCTCGGTGACTGTATCAGTGACAGAAAACTGGCCGGTCAATGACTCCCCTCTCGATCTACGCGCCACAATCTATTAAGATGACCTGATAAGTTGACGTGCCTCTTCCAGAAGTCACACAAGCAGGGGAATTCCACCCAAGCTGATATTTTCATTACAACCACTCGCTAGGCTGCCGCTTCAGATTCATCCTCTGCTGTTAGTTACCGTACCACTGAGAAAGTTACTTAACTTGAACTGTTGCAATACAATGTCCAGTTAAATTAACTGACAATATTGTTTACCAGACCAGCCAACAGTGAGTCCTGAACCACAAAGAGTTCTTCCAAACATTTAATCACGTCAGACTTTTAGACAAAGCTATAAAAGAGGAGGGAATCATTTCGGTTTTCGGTTCAGATTCAGGTTTTAGACATTTTAAATGAAATCTTTCCTCATGCAGAGAGCTCATTTTAGTTTGACACCTGCAGGAAGCAGTGTCTCTGTCTTCAGGAAACATCTCACGTGGGTGACAGTCTGCGACATGACCGCAAACTCACAGGGAGTCAGGTCAAGTCAAGAGCATGGAAAAGTAGCTGCGTATCCGTCACTGTTCAAACTCTACACCACACTAAAGACATTCCTGTCACACGAACAACAGGATGACAACGCAAAGGTAAAAAGTTTCGGGCATACAGCCAGGCGAGAAAACAAGTTTTAACAGTGTATGGTGGATATGTGATTCTGCTAAGTAGCAACTATATAACATTTTACAGCTTCTGCCAATTGTTCCAAACTTTCTGGTCAAGAGACAGGAGACAAATGACAAGCTGATGCATCAAAGTCCCCATAGACAGCGATGAAAACTTGTTTTAAAAACTTTACTTGGCATATTTTGTGGTGGCCTGCCATCTCAAATTGTTCGGCTGAACTTCATACCGAATATGCCCTTTAAAACGGGCAAATGCACAGTAGCACTGAAAATGTATCTTAAGGTTATGGAGGATGCCGATAAGTCAATAACCAGGGCAGAGTTAATCACAGCTGGAGTCAATGGAACTCGCTCATAGATTCAATACGGGTGGAGTCCTATAGGAGCGTTTGCAGAATAAGAGGTAAATGAAAGGAAAGTCATCAAAACGTGTCCTCGTTCTTAGATTTTATTTCAGGAAGTTAGCAGTTGTGTGGTAAGTGCTGCAGGGCAGTCGCCGCGTGTAAACTGCATGTATTACAGTTCATCTTAATTTTAACTTTAATAATGCGGGATCGTGCCCCAGGTCCCCCGTCCGCAGCTGCCGCACCGGGCGCCTCACGCACGGACTA
Source organism: Brienomyrus longianalis (assembly GCA_026770825.1). Lineage (NCBI taxonomy): Eukaryota > Metazoa > Chordata > Actinopteri > Osteoglossiformes > Mormyridae > Brienomyrus > Brienomyrus longianalis. Next base: position 4,640,563 of record JABJVP010000091.1, on the reverse strand, counting down.
CATTTCCCAGCCTGGCCGCAGACTGGCCTCCGCTGGTTCAGGGACACCGATGGGCCTGGTTAAAACACACACACCCCCTTTGTTTAAAAGGCACCCCTCTAAGAAGCCTCTGCCACCTTCATACGCCGCATATCCGTACGCATTCGCCCCAGTAGCCCCCGTGTTAGGGATTTAAGGTGGCCGCCGGAGGTTGTAAAGCGGCTGGATCCGGGGGCTCCGCCGCCCAGCTCGGTAGAACAATGCGACCCCGCTTCCTCCGCTGCCGGCTCAAGGCGGCATGGCAGACCGGCGGGGGAGACGGATCTAAATGGGCTGCACTTCTACATTTATTTATTATAGGTGTAATTTAGGCAGAATGCGCCGCGTTCTTAAGGTTTAAACGACGGTGACGGTGCGTCGCAGGAAAAAGCGGCGCGAGACGCCAGATGTCCCAGACTTCGGGCGCCCACGGCGCAAGCATGGCCGCTTTTACCCCCCCGCCTCCTCCTCCTCCTCCTCCTCCTCCTCCTCCCCGATGCCTCCAGCCCGTCCCGAAAATCCGCGTCGGCTGCCGATGCAGCTCCGCAAAGGCACCGTCTAAACCCAGCCGCCACTTGTCAGCATTTAAAGCAGCGAAGGGGCTCACGAACCGTGCAGCTAGTCGCTGATATTCAGGGCGGATTTTTACCGAACAGCCCCCGAGGCGGCGGCAGCATGGTACTTATAAAAACCACGTGGTTAATGTTTGCCACAAACAAAACGAGCTGATTTCGCGCACAATTCGCCCAAAAAGACGGGTCGCTGTTAGAGAGCCTCAGACCGACGTATAAATAACAACATTAAGCAATCGGCACCGAGCAGGTACCGCTTCCTCGTGTATCGACCGTAAAGTACATCAACACGAATCTGAACAGGCACGCTGCCTCGCAGGTTCCCTCAGTCACCAAAAGCACGAAATGCCCGTCGACCTTCCAGAAACGGCCCATGGGACGCAGAAAGGGGACAGATCGGCGCACACACACCTGCACAGACCGCCAATGACTTCTTTTTCCGTTTTCCTGAAATGCTGTAAGGACACCTTCTGACCTGGTACCATGAAATACTCCATGCTTTTCTCTCCAGTTTCGGGTACTTCGTCCTTTTTACCTCTTCCTCCTCTCCGCGTGCAAAATTATATTCGCCCCGTGTTTGTTTTATTTCCTCCCCCCCCAAAACAAATAAAAAATATTCGTAGTTTTCCTTCACGTATCACATGCAATTGGGCTGTGAGCTCAGAGCTGCAATAATGCCGTGCTTCCAGCTGATGGGGGTTCCCTCTCTCCGTGTGTGTCGTCCTCCCCCCGCTCCCAATCTGCATGTACGCCTGCCTGCCTGCCTGTGTGTGTGTGTGTGTGTGCGTGCGTGTGTGTGTGTGTGTGCGTGCGCGCATTTGCAGCTGATCGGATGTCTTTCACGGCGGGAAACAGCTGGTTGAAATCACACGCCAGCCTCCTTCCTCGGAATATAGGGGCTTACATGTAAACAAAGGGTCATTTAAACATACGTCCTGGGGGGTCTTTATACGGCGATACTCCAAACAGCAGAGGGGGGGGATTTGCCACCGCTGTTTCTTTTAACGTATAAGTAAGTGTTTTAAGCAGTCGGCGCCAATGGCAATTATTAAAGCGTCTGTTTTCTGTGGACGAAGTGCATGTGATTCGATGCCCCCCCGGTTTATAACCCGATGGGAGGCTGCGTGTGAGTGCGAACCCCCCCCGCGCACACGGTTACTGTCCTCTTACGCTGGGGTTCCGGCAAATCGGGTCAGCTGACCGGTTCGTCGGGGTTCGGCTCAGCCCGACGTCGCTCCCATTTTGTGGGCGTGTTGGAGTAGGAGGGGTGTTACCTACCCTCCCCCCAGTGCTTATGCCGTACTACAGGGCATAAAGTATTCCCACAAAATGGGAGCGCCAGTAACACAACCGGAAACATTTTAAGAGGGTTTATAGTACCCCACCACACACAGACACACACACACAGACACGTAATATTCATACCGTGAATATGTACAGCATGAATACTGTATGTATGTGTGTGTTGTGTGTATTCAAAAGGTGCCACTTTAGATTGGAATTGACTAAATTAACACGTTCTTTTTCGTTACATTGCACACGCAGTTTTAACATCTGGAATTAATGCCAGTAAAATAAGTATGCTTTGCGCTTAAAACAGAAGATGTATTTAATGTTGGATTAATTTTACTTGTGTTTAAGTATCTGTTAAATAGTTAAGAAACTTTGGTATATGGTTGAATTCTACGCATGCGTTTGGTAACATGATAATTTATTTCACCAGATATTTTTATTCACATTTTAAAAGGAGAACAAATCGTTTTACGATTTAATCGATGTTGCTCTTGAAAGCCTTCGGCATATTCGGGTCTAAACTATTACCCATAATTAAGTACTGCATATGTAACATATATTAATAGGACATGCTGCCATGTTAAATGAACATGTTGGCGTGAACACGTCATTCAGGCACTCTGAGACCTCCCCTCCCAAGCAAAGGCTTAAGCTGAACTTTAAACTGATTGCTAGATCAATCAAACTGCATTTAATGTGTGTATGTGTAATTCTGTCGTAGTTACTTGTACTGGCATATCGCCTACTTCCTATATATCGCACTGCCCTGTCTGTGCACAATGTCTTGTCTTATTTGCACTAAGTGCACACTGTGGACCCTCAGCTTCGCCATTTCTTCTCTCTGGTATGTGGTGAGATGACATTAAAGTTAAGATTGACTTGATTTTTATATTTAAAACCAAATGACAATAGATGATCAAATGAGCATCGGTACATATATATATCCTGAAAATTCTGAATACCTGTCTATCTAGAGAGATTCAACTCGTAGGCTTTGACACGTAATTTAATATACAAGTGCTGTTGCTTTACCACCCTCTACTGGACACTCCTGATTCATCTCCGGTGACTCCAAAGACAGCCATTCTACTAGCAGCACAGTTCAGTACAACCAGAGTACAACCTCCATGTAGTTTAACGAAATAGATAATAATTTGTTTATGTAATTCTCAAAATCCCGTAGGTGGTCATTTTTGGTCATTGGACACTTCGGGCATCCAATCTGGAGAGCAAGTGGCCCTGGAAACCATCTGTCCATCCATCCATTTTCTGAAACCGCTTGTCATATTCAGCGTTGCGGGGGGCTGGAGCCTATCCGGTCGCAAGGCAGGGAACAACCCAGGTCGGGGCGCGAACCCACCGCAGGGCACACACACCCCATTCATCCTGGGCACCATCTCTTCCCTAATTTCCAAATCAAGTGGCCCGCGTCTGTTCAGTGATCTCAGTACAGGCCAAAAACATTCCACAATTATCAAGGGCGATAGCTTTTGAACACACAGAAACGGAATGAAACCACCATTATTTATTGTGTCAACAAATCACTTAATTATTTACAATATTACCCTTCTTTATAAATCGCTTAATTAAATACATGCAGAAGGATATTAGCTACCTGATTAAGAGAAGGCTTGTGTAAGTGAGCCTATTTTTAGTTTGACTTTGTCTAAGACTCCGAACAGTTTCCTGTTTAATTCCATGGTTTAGATTAATGGTTAAAAAGGCATTCACTTTAAAAGTAAGATTAGCAGCGGAGACTGAAGTGGGGGGGAATTGGGGAGGGGGGTCGACAGTGCAGTCTAAGGAAATTGGGGCGGTTTTGCTTTAACTGAGAAATGGAGGGACTCATAGCTTTAGAATGTGGATGAAGCGTGGTGTGGGGTGGGGAGTGGAGGGAGGGAGTGAGTGTGTGTGTGTGTGTGTGCGGGGAAAGAGTAGACAAGAGAGACCTTTGGAAGGGAACGGAGGACGGCCCACGGCGGATAGGCGGAGCAGCAGACATGCGCTGAGCTGGCAGACCCGGGGCTGGTCCGAGAAGTAGCGAAGAGGGGAAGAGGGGCGCGGGTGCTGTCTGCGTCCAGGCAGCCGCAGGGAAACTACTGTACGATTCGCCTCTCATTCATGGCGAAGAGGATAGACGTGGAGAATAAAGCAAAGGGCAACAAACTAATAAAGAAGACACTGCATTCTGGGAAAGAAGCAAAGAAGGGACCCCCTTTCGCCATCTCCCAGCGCTTTCCCTCCCACCTCCCGAGGACGACCACCCATTGAAAAGGCACTTGACCAGCGTCGCCTATAAGCGATGCACATTGAATGGAAGAAGACCTCGACAACCTTTTGTGAAAAAAAAAACATTGTTTTTAATTTTTCTATCTCTTACATATATTCCTATTATATACACTAAATTGGTGTTTTCTTACGCGCACACGATCAAGTTTATTTTACAAATGGGCGCTTGGAGGCATGATTTTTTCTGATTATTGGAGGCGGACATCAGTTATTTGCACTGTTCAATAACAGGGACTATTTTCAACGTCTAATTGCTTTTTTATGTTGCTACACATTTCTTTTATAGTACATCGACAATGCTCCGCAAATCGGCTGCTTAACTCGACGTTTGAATCGCGGGTGCGCGTTTTTCCGTCCGTCTGTCATCTCAAAAATAATACGGCGCACAAAACAGAGAAGTATAGTCGGCAGCGACAGCGATCCGTCTGTGAAGTGAATGGAAAGTTACACACCGAGGAGGAGAAAGTAGAAGCGATACTCCGAGCACATCCAGAAAAGACGGGCTTTCTCCGAAGGTAAATCCCAGTTTCTCACCCTCCCTCCATCGCCGTGCACTGGGCGTTTCACTGGCAGACGTCGCGTCACGTTGCACTTTCTCGTACGATATCTATGGTTATGAAGGGCAAAAGTGTGCGTGTGGAGCCTGATGCATTTAGATGCGCTTGGACTTTTTTCTGGGAAGCTCTAATCATTCCCCTCCCCCCCACCCCATGCGAGTAAACGATGCGCGACCGACGGTGTCACCGCCGGCCCGTCGCTGCACTTGTTCGGATGCACGTTTCACTTCAGTGTCTCCGGCATAATCAGTCATAGACGCCGCCGCCGTAAGCGAGGGCGAATGTCACCCGTGTCATTTGTAACTCCGTCACCCCCACTGGCTGTATCGCTGCAGGTGACTCCGGCTGTCAGCCTTCGCATGCCCGGCTACCTGTTATGGCTTCATGTCTAACGAGGGTCTGCCGGGCGAGCATCTGCGCTGGAGCTCACGCTGTAAAGGGCCGTGTTCGTCTTTCTTTGTCGTTTCTCGTTTTGAGCGCACACCGTGCCTGGCATTTAAAAATACAATTAAAATGTTTTTCGTTACTAATGACGTTTGAGAAATGGGTATTTTGATGGACGAATATTTGAAAATGGCCAATGTCTCAGGCAGTTCTATAGTATATAGCCTACTAATAAAGGTAAAAGGTAATACTTTATTTCAGGAAATCTCCCATTTAACGGCTTTTCCCACTGTCTCTGCTTGCTTAATTGACAGAACAGTAGATAAGGGTTTTTATACAGTGTGGTCCATGTTACCATATTAACCCAATGATGGAACCATTTCCACCTGCAAAGGGGGAGCGAAAAACCACACACACACACACACACACACACACACACTGTCTGTGCGTGTGTATATGTGTGTGTCTTTGTGTGTATATATGTGTGTGTATACACCGCTCTGAGCGGTCGCGGATTTTTAGAGCTAAGTCGCGACTGACCTGGTCAGACCGGACCAGAGGTCAAACGCGGTCAGGCGATATATTATTTCATGAACGTCGCGACAGCCTTTCACCCACATGCCATAGTGAGTTAGTTTGCAGCTGGATGGTTACGTCGTTGCCTTCAGCCTGGATAGATATCGACGCCCTGCCGTGTTTTAATTGAACTCGCTGCCTTCACGGCCGCGCGCCCAGCCCTTCCAGCTGCACGGTCTGCATGCCGCGCGTCTCAGCCTCGAGTTACCCAGTAACCAGGATCCCCGGATCCAAGGCTGCTTGTTTTCACTGTCTTTCCCAGCCTAGCCTCTACCCTGCTGCCCCTTTCTGTTTGCAGATCCTGGTTCCTCACACACTTCCATCAACACCTACAAGGTCAATATTGATTAGACAAATGGATTACTCAGTGGAGCGTTGATCTGATATCATATCACTCAAGCCTGTTGAAGTTTTGTTTGTTTTTATGTATTTTTTTTGTACAAAGGCAAACAGATGTGTGCATTAGAATGAGGCTTAACTACGAAATATCCATCCATCCATCCATCCATCCATCCATCCATCTTTAAATTTGACATTGTTGTCTTTGTCATGGACATACATTAGCCGTGCTCAGCAGAGCCTTGAATTCTTTAAAATGCATGTTAAAATTATGCTTTATTCATATAAACCATAAATCTGATTATTAATTGTCTCCTTTTCTTCTATCATTAGACATGTACGGCTGTCCGGACTGGGTGGGGGTTTGTTTGTTGAGATGCCAGCTTGTGGTTTGTCGTGTGCTGTTTGTAGTCGGGGTCCATTTTGGGGGGGGGGGGCTGTCTCATTGTCTGCAGGACTGTTTACCATCAGTCCCGCAGGCTGCCTCTAAAACAGGACTCACTGGTGTGTATCTATCTGTAGATGTGTGATTGCCTGTGTGTGCGCGCGTGATTCTGACTGCGTGCGCGTGTGTCTGTGAGATCGACACCTTAAGTCCTTAATGTATGCTGGAATCAAAAGACTGTTAGACAGCAATGCATATCTAAGAGAGATTCTCCCTCGAGGGCTCAGTGTTTGCATTTGTATCTAATAATAATGAATAATAATGAGCATTAAAATACATATTTTGTAATAAAGCTGTATGCAAAAAAAAGCAGCTTGTAAATATTTACCGCCGTAAGCTGTTTGGAGAATGTGAAGCCCCAGTTGCGCTCAGTGCTATGATACGATTGGGTTATTAGCGATGTGACAGAATGAAAGACCTTGGCAACAGATGGACTCAAGCCTGCTGGACGTTTGTGTCCGTATTTCCCAGTGGTTTGTCCATCGGTTCACAGCCAAACTCTTCATTTCTGTAGTAGGTGATCATACTTGTAGCGCGTTTTCAAGAGGGTCCACTTTTGTCCTCATTATAGCATTTTCCATTTTCTTCTTGGAAAAACCAGAAAAATTATTTGAAGGATCGATCTCTATAATGCCATCATAGCTAGGATGCCGGAAGGATTACTGCTCCGGAGGTTAGATATCAGTGGCCAAACCACCGCCGAGTGTTTGTGGGAGGTGCCTCATAGCCACAAAGGAACCAGTTTGAGAGAGAACTAGGAACCGTATAATATGCATAATACAAATATTTGTACAACTCGCAGTGTAAATACAGTCAACAGTCACTTGGGGATCTGCTCTCAGATCTTGGTACTTATGCTTCTCTAGAAGCTCTTTCATTTGCTCTTAATAGATTTTCAGACACTTGGGGACCTGCCCTCAGGTCAAGATTAAGGGGTTCCTGTTGTATGAACTGCTCTGTGATGTAGCTTTATAAGTACTTGTGACGGCAGTACATAGCATGCTTGCGTTTTACTTGAGATATGTATCAGAAGCCTTTATTTAACTTGAAAATGTTACGGGCTTAAAATAAACGAGAATGCACTTTTGTATGTATTTCTGAAGCGCCGAAGACTTTGAAGGTCCCTGGGCCCTTTGAAAGATGCAGGGTGTCAGTCGACTTCAATCACGCAGCGAACCATCTGCACCTGACGGTGGCAGTGATGTTCTCAGAACTCCTCATCGAGAGGCCTAATCCAGGGTGGCAGGAAAATGGGAACATGAAAGCGGTCAGGTGACAGAAGTGGTATGTCCTCAGGTGACCAGAGGATGACAGTCGGAATTCAAAAATCGGATTGAGAGTCTTGGATGTTTTGCTGATGGGATTTTCAGGCATGCCTGTAGATCTTCCTTTGGGGAAAAGGTGAATGTGTGTGTGGTTCTGTATGGGTGAACTAGGTCAGTGCCCTTAGACCTCAAATTTGAGGTGGGAAAATGTCCTCATGTGTACACACAGTCATTTAATGGGGTCCTTGCAAAAGTATATTAATATTATACCTCAGCTCTTGATTATATAACACAAGCTGGTATTGTCACGTCACATCCTTCATGTCCTCCATTTTCAAGCCAACTACATGTCAAGGAATCTTGTGGATCAGATGTATCGCTAGTATGCATGGATCAAGTGTTTCCATGGCTAAGTCCTCAGGACTTCTGCCATTGTGAGCAAAGAGCTGGAGATGCAGCTTCATGACTGGAACCGGTGTCATACCTCAGCAACGGGCCGAAAAAGTCTAAAACGGTAAAATATAAGCGGTTATACGAGGAAGCATTTACATGAAATGAGATCCCATCGAGTGGGTGTGTCAGTGTGTTTGCGCGTGGGCATGTGCTTGTATAAACCAGCTGCTTCACACACAGTTTAAGGGGGGAGAGATCCAGGACAAGCCAGGGAATCTGGCCTGCCTTCCGTGGCCTGCAGAAACTCTGCATTCTTCTTAAGTTAAACTGTAACCGCCTTGACCACTAATCACATTGCCGCCTCTCTGCTTCCTCTCCGGTCTTCTCATTCACATCTCATATGGACGAAGCTGCGCCCACACCGCCCCACTGCCAAGCGTACGGGAAACTGACCCCCCCACCCCAACACACACACATTGTGGCACATAGCTGTGACATTGTTTGCAGAGAAATGGTTCACTAATGCTCCGTTGTTAGTTGTAGACCTTTCTAGCTAACATGGTGTCAGCTGATGTACTGCTACTTAAGTTGGGATACTGTTAGCTGAAATGGTGTTGGCTAAGATATTTACAGGACTACTGTGCTTCTTTTGGCTTGGATGTTATTTGCTTGGGCACTGCTGGCAGAGAAACTGTTATCGATGTCATGTGGCTAGTTGAGACACAAGCTGGAATATAGCTAATTAAGACATGGCGAGCCGATCGACTATCGGCCAAAATGCCGTTAGCTAAACGCAGCCAGCTGGGCCGATGCTAGCAGACAGACCATTAGCTGAGATGCCGTCGGCTAAAATGCTGCCAGCAAAAACGTCGCGAGCAGACAGACTGTTCGCTGGGATGCTGCTGGCAGATTGACCATTAACCCGGACACTGCTAGCTGACAAAGTGTTATCTGAGACTCTGCTAGCAGACTGTTAGCTGAGACTCTGCTAGCAGACTATTAACTGAGACTCTGCTAGCAGACAGGCCATTAGCTGAGACTCTGCTAGTAGACTGTTAGCTGAGACTCTGCAAGCAGACAGACAGTTAACTGAGACACAGCTAGCAGACAGACAGTTAACTGAGACACAGCTAGCAGACAGACAGTTAACTGAGACAATGCTAGCAGACAGACTGTTAGCTGAGACTCTGCTAGCAGACAGACAGTTAACTGAGACAATGATAGCAGACAGACTGTTAGCTGAGACTGTGCTAGCAAACAGACCCCTAACTGAGATGCCGCTGGCTCAGCCCTGCCAGTTGCACCACTGCGAGCTGCACCACTGCGAGCTGCACCACTGCGAGCCTGTCCCAGCATAGCAGGGGTCCCACAGCTGGCTTGTGTTATTATTTACTTGACTGGCCCACACCCTAGACCTCCTGTGTGTACACACTGCGCACACACTGCGCACACTGGAAATGAGTATGCCTGAAAGAATGCACGAGTGTGGGTGTGAGTGTGTGGGTGCACCTTGGATTATCTGTGCATGTATAACCATGCGCGTGCCTGCTAGGTGGCATTTGTGCACGTGCACGTTACGCTTGTGTCCTTGTGCACGAGTGCCGGTGTATTTAGTGTGGGAGACCGCCTGCGTCACCCCTTCTGGAAGTGACGAGAGAGTGGCCTTTTTAAGAAGCCTTTCTGTCTCTGCTGTGGGCTGGACCTCGGACAGGCTGTTTCCCGGCACTGGTGGGGGGGGGGGGGGTTTAAGGCTCTCTCCCTCTCTCTATTTCTCGCTTTCCTTTTCTCTCTCTCTCTGTCTCTGGGTGGAGGATGCTGGAGATGAAAGCTTCTCAGTGATTGGGAGGAGCTTGCTGCTTGACTGAGATACGGGGAAGGAGGGAGAGACAGGGCCAGAGATATGAGGAGAGATAAAGACTGTCATTTCAATCTTTTTTCAGTGCCGTTCGCTTGGGGGGGGGGGGGGGGTATGTGCATTGGGGGTGTGTACGTTCACTTTTGTGGGTGTTTTTGGCACTGCCGGGGGGGGGGTAACTACTCTGTGGGAATCTGAATTCCTCAAAAATGCTCTCCCACTTGCGTGGCATCATGCATACCTCCCCCCCACCCTCCGTCACATTTCCAGAAGCTTGCAGCCCACAGAAAGCAGGCGACCATCCCCAGACTGCCTGCCGGCACGTCAGCCCGTCTCCTAATTGGCCTCTACTGTGCTGCCATCTTCCTGTTGTGTTTTGTTTTCATTTTTTTTTTGTACTTTCTGCCCCCGCTGTGGCCCCGAGTGCTCCCTGGTGTTTCTGGAACAGGCAGTCTCTGGCCTCCTCCTCCTCCTCCTCCTCCTCCTGGGCTCGCACCAAGACGCCACACCCTGGCCCAAGAGCCTCACGCACATCTGGCCCCGAGATCCCCGCTGTTGGGGGCTGCTTTCCAGCAGCCCCTCGCCAGGACTGAGCTGGAGTGGGGGAGGTGGGCGCTTTCTTTACTAGACGCTAAAATTGGAAGTGCTCTTTTTTTTCGTTTCTCTTTTTTT
>JABJVP010000091.1:4605863-4616954 GCA_026770825.1 Brienomyrus longianalis | reverse complement strand
ATCTGCTAATTATCCCGGCCCAGGACAGGTGTTTGCTCCTGTAAGAGCTGCACCCTCTGCATGCAAGGGGCGCCGGGGTGAGACCCTGTGTCGCCAACGGCAGTGTTTTCTCTCCCCCCCCCCCCCCCCCGAGTGTTTGGAGATTAATTATATATTAATAAAAATCCACCCCCCATCGCCCTCCATCTTCCTTACATTCGGAAATGTAACATCTGCGTTCGCTCCTGCAGGACTCCGCCCACATGCGTTTCCTGGAGGGCAGGCCTTCTTCGCAGACCTACCAGTTCTTCCTGCCTATTGGCTCAGGGGGCGGGCTTCACCTGCAGTCCTCCATGTTCATTGGCCAGCAGAAGGAGAAGCTGGCTTCTCCTGATCTCTCAGCAGACGAGCAGCTGGCCTGTCACTGGAAAAAAGTAAGAGCTGCTCCTAATATAAGTTAAACCAGCAAATGCCTTTGAGTCTAATTTGAGTCTGAAATAACTGTTCATTAACCAGTTGATAAAGCTGCCGCGCACTTAGGTATGAAGGTCACCCGCCTTCTCTCTGCTCTGTTCCTTCCCTCTAGTGCCACCTTTCATTCAGCTCCCTGCAGGACCTGGTGGACCACGTCAACGACTTCCACGTCAAGCCCGAGAAGGACTCCGGCTATTGCTGCCACTGGGAGGGTTGTGCACGCAAAGGGCGTGGCTTCAACGCCAGGTGAGGGGAGGGGGAGAGAGGGAGAGAGAGACCGAGAGCTGAGCGAGCAGTGCCTGTGCTGATTGGCTCCTGGTCGCATCCTCCCGTGTCTCGTAGGTACAAGATGCTAATCCACATTCGCACCCACACCAACGAGAAGCCCCACCGCTGCCCCACCTGCAACAAGAGCTTCTCACGCCTGGAGAACCTCAAGATCCACAACCGCTCACACACGGGTCAGTGGGAGGAGCCTAACACACACACAGACACACACACACCTTGGCGGTGGCCTTGACAACAGCGTACCGGACCAGCAGCAGGCTGTCTGCTCTGTAAATCCCTCCCCTGCCCCTTACACACCTCCTGTTCTCCCCCCTCCCCCCAGGAGAGAAGCCCTACATTTGCCCGTATGAGGGCTGCAACAAGCGCTACTCCAACTCGAGTGACCGCTTCAAGCACACGCGCACGCACTACGTGGACAAGCCCTACTACTGCAAGATGGCCGGCTGCCTGAAGCGCTACACGGACCCCAGCTCCCTGCGTAAGCACATCAAGGCCCATGGGCACTTCGTGGCCCCGGAGCCAGCCCCACGTGGCAGTGTGGGAGCCCTGCTCAAGGGGGCGGAGCTGCCTTATGTGGGCGGGGCCCACATCGTCATCCCTGGTGCTGGTGCCGCCCTCCTGCCTGGCCTGGCCGGCTCACTACCCTTTTCTGCTCTCGGGTCCCAGGGAGTGGACCCAAGCTCGCTGCCCCCCTCCCGCTCTGGGCTAGCCAGGGCCCCCATTTTCTCCATCAGTGGTGGCTCCCTGGGCTTGGGCAAGTCACCTCTCCTGTCTCCGGCCTTCTCCGCTCTAGGCCTTCCCATGGGGGCGGAGCTTGGCTTGAGGGGGAGGGGCCACATACGAGCTAGGTGGGGCAGTGTCAGGGGAGAGAGGAGCGAGGAAGAGGAGGAGGAGGATGCCGAAGGGTCCGAGGATCTTCCAGGTGCCGTGCTCAACCTCTCCACTGGGGGCAGCCATGACCCCCTGTCTTGGGTGGTCATCCCACCAGGCACGGTGAAGCTCAAACCGACCGTGGTTAACTGACCCAGAGTGCTGGGGAAGAGTGAGGCCAGGCAGTGGGGTGGGCCTTTGTGGGCAGGATCATTTAGGGAACATGGCATGAGGTTCGAAGCAGAACCACACAGTTTTTGAGAAAAACCAGTCCAATCATTCCTGAACTGACCAAAGACAAGAGCAGTGGACCAGCTCATCTGGGGTGAGCACACATACCTCTACTCCCATCAGGTGTGGGAATCCATAAGTGATACCAGTAAGAATGCAGCGTGCCATAATGCTGTAGGCAGAATTTACGCTCCACACCTCCGGCAGTCATACAAATACACACACACACACACAGGTTTGTATTCATATCTTTGTGGGGACTCTCCATTCATTTCTGTGGGCACAGCCCTAATCCAAACAATGACAACCTTAACCCCCACCCAGCTCTAACCTTACCCATAAATAACCAAACAAAACACAAGGCTCGTGGCATTTTTAATTTGCTGATCACATTCAAAGATTTTTATAAAAATGGGTTTCTGAAAATATGTCTCCACAAGGTCAAAGTAATAGGTTTCATCAAATTGTGTACATATTAATAGATACTTTATTGATCCCTGCGGGGAAGTTTTCTTTAGGCCTCCCGCTCTCTGTAGGGGAGAACATGCTGGCAGTAAAGGGCAGCCACCTGTTGGGGTGCCCAGGGAGGGGGGGTTAAGGGCCTTGCTGAAGGACCTGTAGACGTGCTGAGGCTGAGCTTGAACCGGTGACCTTCCGATTACAGCCACAGAAGGTTAAGGTCACTGAGACACACACTGATCCCATGCGTTATATGCATTATCTTTCTCTCTCACATTCTCACACACACACACACACACACACCTCTCTTACCTACCAAACGCCTGATGTGAAAAAAATTGGCCACTTGAGCACAAACTATGGCACTGATACAGCGGCATGTCCAGGTTTTTCCATTTTACATTTTTCTCCAGCAGTTCTTGAAGCGTCAGTGTGGTGGCTTCAAATCCCCGTTTGCTGGGTGGAACTGGGGAATGAAAGATCTGTCTTGCTGTGGGGGTGTCCTGTCTTCTTCTTTTCCAAGTGTGGGTTACAGACATCAGTAAAGTTGAAAGACAAGCCCAGGCTTTCCTGGCTGGTGGGGCAGAAAAGCATCTACCTAAACCAGGCAGCAGGGCGGCGAAATTGAGCATGGATCAACACTGATCTGACGACGTGTCTCACGCCCACAGGCAGAAAAAGACAGAAACAGGGACACTCCCATAATTCTTTTAGTTTTCACAATACTCTCCACCACAAGTAACAGTTGCCCCATTAAAAAAAGACTCCTTAATGAGATGAGCAGATCTGTTTTGTAATACAGAAGGCTACATCTGCTGGCCAGCGGTTTTGACAGGGGGTTGTTAAAGCGCATGTGCAGGCCAAGTCTGACATTCAACAGTTTTAACTGTCATTATGTATTGATTTACATTTGAAGCTATGCGTCGCCCCCTGCTGGACTCATGATGCATTGCACCCTGCTCACCTGTATGGACCAAGCCTAGAACATTAACAAATGTTTACTGGGATATTTTAGTTTATTTTAATGAGAAATGTAGTTCTGTGGATACGTAAAAGAGCCTTTTTTATAAACCAGGAATTGGTGCTTATAAAAGATCAATTAGAAGCCCTCCTGCTGTACCCGAGATGTTTTAGTTACTTCTTCAGCTGTATAAACTTTGATAAATGTCACCGAAAAGCGACACGCTCAATGACAAAACTGACTTACACTAGTAAAAGTGAGTGAAATATAATAAGGACACGTGTTGTGACAAAGCATCACTGATCAGTTCTTTGAAAGGCTCGTTTCGTGTCATAGCAGCTAACATAGCATAGTGGGTGTTTTACCTGTTGAATCCAGCAGGGGGTGCACGTGGGTCAGTAAGCCCTGTTCCCCGACTCTTGCCAGCACCGATGTAAAATAGTACATTACGTGCAAGTGACATGAGGTGAGAAACTCCACTCATCCAAGACATTCCTGCGCACATGCTCCTCTGTCTGATTGACTGTGTTGTGATCGTCGAGAACGGTAATAATAATCGTTGTTATTCATTTCCTAGTTAGACGAGACATTGCTTTGTCTTCTTTGTTTTGCTCGTTTGTGATCGCTGCTCTGCTTTGGACCGGCCCCTCGGAGATAGGCGGGTGTGGGGGCTCTCTGCCCGGGGCAGGTCCACGTCGACACGGACCCGATGCGGGGTCCACACCTTTCAATACGAAATAAGCTGTTTAGACGTACACATTAACCCTTATGACATTTTGAGGGAACCTCGAAGCACTTTGCATGGATGTGGAGCGAACTGGCCCACGATCTGTCAAACCCAAGTAACAGGGACATAAGAGAATTAAAAAATAAATCCATAAATAAACCGTAAGTACACGAAATATTTGTGGACATAAAACTAAGGGCCATTAACGAAGAAAACATTGTATATGAAACATCCATCTAAATTCCCTAGTGTATATAAAATACTCCCCAGCCTAATAAAGCTATTGTGTATAATAATGTAACTGCGACCTGATAAAATGACGTGTGGCTCCCAGCCATGCATTTAGCTATTGTGAGGTACTTTCGGATTATGCTGAACTGCTCGTATTCCCATGCTGTAGGATACTGTCAGATCACAGTACCCTCTTCCTTGCCCAAGATGAAATCGCTCCCTTCTTGCAAGGGGATGTCACGGTACAAAGATACCAACATCAGCCGGAGGAATCATTCCGACATCCTCCCCACCAACCCTGAATATGAGTATTAAAGTCTGGCTATTAAAAGGGTTTCCGGAGTCGCTGGGGAGGGATGTCAGCTAGTATGGGGTGTCCGTGTACAAAGGGTTATTGTTTGACGAAGGCCAAACAAGGCCAATATCTTGATTTATTTTATTTTTTTTGCACATTAAAATATTTTAATATCAGTATTTTAAATGGTTCTAAGTGCCTTCTATTATAAGTGAAAAAAAAAACAGACGAACTACGGTGTATGAAATGACTATATAAATATATAAATATATGTATATTTTCCCAGCTCCACGTTCTGAGGCAGGATGTGTAGAAGTGTTGAGTTTCCACTTGGTACCATATAGCTCTGTGATCCTGTTTTAGGGGACGTATATGACCTCGACGATGGTGTGTGACGATGATGATGATGTCAGTAAAAAAATGAATAAAGATGAATTTGATACTTTGTTTTTGTGCATTTATTATGTTTGTGGATGCTAACAGGAAGACTATTCCATACTCTACACGCTACGTCAGTGTTTTCTCAAATCCATTTCAAAATGTCCCTCTGATTTCCATCTATGGCTACAAGTTCTAGTATTTAAGCTAATTTTGAAGTGACTATTTGGCTGAACAGCATCCAGACCTGTTAGAATCTTATATACCTGGATCATGTCCCCCCTTTAGTCTCCTTTGCTCACGCGACGCCCGCAGCTGTCGATGAACAGGGACAGACAAGCACTCACGCCGGCCGAGAAAAAAATTAATTAAATATAAAAACAGCCACCCACGTAAACTGTACTGGCACACAAACGTTCAAATATACTTCCAAACAATTCTAATCAACCGCTGCAACACACACACAGCGAAAGTGTATACCGTGCCTATACCACTCTCTCTCAGTGCAGCCTCCCAGCCAGCAATTAGATATAGATTATATAGTTCACAACAGAAAATGGTCACCAAGACAGTGTGTATATGCTTTAGAACAGCCTGTAGTGATTATGTAGTACATTTTTACATTCATTCATCAGATGTCATTGTCCAAAGCAACATACAAGTGTGGATCAGAGAGCAGTGTCCCTGAAGCTATTAAAGCAATTAAGGGCCTCACTCACGGACCCAGTGGTGATATGATTACTTTGTCGTCCAAGGGATTTGCACTCACAACCTTCTAACTTGCCGCACCTCACACTACCCAGTAGAAAGCGTTGAGCATTGATAATACGGTGATTATAGGGAGTACAGCAGACCGTGATGGTTATATACTTATTATATGGTACGGTGCAGGCCGTGATAATTATATATTGATTGTGAATCATAGGTCTGCCCATAATGACTGCATAGGGTACAGCGTCTTGAGGTGATTATATAACAATGACGTGCTGATGATTATGTAATGATCATGTAGTGGAGCCCAGCCCACAAATGATTATATGGTGATTATACAGTAAAGAGCAGCCTCTGTGGTGAGGCTCTAATCCTAGGCTCCCATATGCATATATACCAACACAAGCGCAACAGCGCCCCCTACCTGTAGGCATGTAGACCTTCAGCAGCCCCTGCTTGGCGTCCAGTGTAGCACAGCTTCTACTGGGATGACACCAACCTCTGTGGCACTGGCCGCAGGCCTGTAGGATCACTGCAAAGGGGTGAAACCGCACACTGAATCTCCCGCATGCACTGCACATTATAACTGCTCAACACAAGCATGAAAGCAGCCGGCTATAGAGCACAATGTCTGCGGCCTGTCACGCGCTGTTTTGGTGCCACAGACTTCAACTCGCTTTTACTAGTTTTTACTGAAAATAAACTCGGCTTGCCTTCCAGAAACGTCGCTCCCGTTGTATATTAATATTCTGCAGTATTTCACTGATGGCAGCATTCTGACATATTGATTTGTTTCCCAGATATTTCGCTGCTAAGTCCTGGTTCGTCAGCAGCAGCGACAAGGCCCAGCACATAAGGCTGAATCCTTTGCTGGTTGAGCCTCATGTTGCACGTCTGTTCCCTGTTTGTCCGAGGCGACAGCTTCTCCACTCACTCGTCTCTCCTTCCTTCTCTCTCCCATCCAGGCATCATCCTGGTTTTCTGTGTTCGTTTCACATTGTCCGCATTCCGTGTCAGACGACGACCCGGCAAACAAACAGCCTCAGAATTAACACATTCACAAAACAAGCCGTTGCCGACTGAATGCTATCATTTTTCTTGTGTGGCTCAAGAAGTTCTGTAACTGTCATTTTGTCCTTGAGTGTGGTTCGGTTCGTTTTTCTTGAATTTTTGAATTTTATTTTTTCCATGCCTTAGAATGATTTTCTCACATATGCAATGCAGACTCTTATGTCCAAAGAGGTGATCTCCAGGTACTGTAACACTGTAACTGAATCGGGAACTCAGGATGCTGGCTCCTGATGGCCCACACACTTTCCTGGTTGATGACAAAAAGAAAAGAATGTTGATGGATGCAGGAAACAGGCATGGCCAACAGGGGGCAGCAAATTACTATCTGTTTCCACAGCTAGCAAGAGGCATTCACTTGCCACAACAGGTGCGGCTAGGTGAGCCAGTACACACAATGCAAGCAGTGTCGGCCACTAAATTTGAATTACTGATCTCCTGCACGAAAGAGAGACCACAGTGGTTAGAGTATGTTTACCTGTCATGTTAGTCATGAGTTATTATCCACACACTGCCGGTCCTAGAAAGGTCTCATTCCTGCAGGTATCCCGTTACCCGGTTTAATTAAAGGGCAAAGCAACGTACATTGTGCTTACAGGCCAGTACGAGGGGCCGAGGAAGTAATTGGAAACCCTGCCCAGCAGGGGGAGACAACTGACTAATGTTCTTCAGCCATCAAGGGCCTACTAAATTTTCACAAAACACCTGATGTCCTTAGAAGTAAATGGCAAAGGACATTGTAAAAGTTTGTTATTTTAAAATAACCCATGACAAGCAAGGAGAGTATTCCCTTCCCAAACATTAACGTTTGGCTGTTCTTCAGCTTCATTACTCTTGTTGAATATTTATCTTGTGTAAAGTAGTCGGATTATACTGGAACGGTATGAAAGGAATCTTTGGCCATCAGAAGGTAGCGAATCGTCAGTGCCGCCTTCACCGTCGGTCCCTTTCACACTCCGTCTCAGTCCGTCCTTAATCGGACTCGGGTGGCTTCCCGTCCAGTAAACAATAGTGCGCGCTGATCCCCTCAGCTGTTTATCGCTCCGCTTGCATCGTAAATCTAAATCCCACGACCCCGGGGGTCTCCCCCTCTGCCTCTCCCGGGTCTTTCGAAGCCCCGCCCCGCGCTGGGTGTCACATGGGAACGGAGAGTGTGTGTGAGAATTACCCCATAACGCAAATTCTGCTCTGCGGGCCTGCCAAATCTACAACTTCCTCTTCTTCCAGGGAGTATGATTTACCACATGGCAGCAGCGCTGATAGTCACCGGGGCTTTGTAAAGCATGTGTGTGCGTGCGCACGCGTGCATGTGTGTTTAGATGTGAATTTTCCATTCTGTTGCAATGATGTCACTGGACCAATCCATAATGATAAATAATTTCATATGCATTTTTTCAGGCAAATTTCTTTTAGCTTGTTCCCAGCACTGAAAGACCCAGACTTGTGTGGATCTGCATTGCTCATCATCTCCTGTGGAGGAAAAGCCCCAAAAACACCGACACTCCGCCTCGGCCGCTTGCTCCCTTATCCCTTGATCTCATTTCCTTGTAACCTTGTAGGAGAGTTTTTACTGAGCTGATAATGTAAGACAAAACGTTCTGTTTTTTCTTTACCTGGGAAATCAGGTAACATTTCAAAGACACGCCAACTGCTTAACTCTCCTAGTTGCGGAAAATGATGCTGAACATAACACACTGCAGAGCAGAAAATTCCAGAACTAAAAAATGTGACTGTCTGTAGGGTCAGGCTTGAAAAAGGAACCAGTTCCTAACTTTGATTGACATAGTTATGAGTGCAAAGGGAAGCTAAACCTTACAGTAGGCCGACCAGATAATCCATGTCAGGAGGGGCACATTAAGCTACTTCAGGTTTTACAAACTACTTTAAAACTCGAAAGTGACTGTGCTTCTGTTCCTTGTGCTTTGACCGGATTGTCATCCTAGAGCTTGACGTTAACATTAATGGCAAATGCACGATTACGGGAGACTGTCCAATCAGTACACAGCCAGGGCTTAAGCGAGGTCCATCCATCCATTTTCTGTAACTGCCTCTGCTATTCCAGGTCATGTGTGGGTCTGGAGCCTATGGACACAAGGTGAGGAGCAACCTAGGATGGGGCACCAACCCATTACAGGGCTCCCTCACACTCCAATGGGTAATTTGGTATCTCCAATTAACCACGGCATGTTTTTGGACCGTGAAGGGGAGCACCCGTAGGAAACCGCCCCGGGGAGAACATGTAACCTCCACTCATGGCAGAGATTTGAACGCTAGGTCCAGAAATGCAAGGCAGCAGCAGCTAATCAACTCACCACCCTGCCGTCCCTTAAATGAAATCCAGGTCCTTTTAATTGAAATGGTAGTTTGCACACCCCTGTCCCAGCTCAAAGTGTCCTCCCTGACATGGATTAGCAGGTCGCCCTACCTTGCACAGGGCAATCGGGCCTCAGATGTTTGCAAGTGGGCACAGCCCGGTGAGGAGGAGTTTCTGCTGAGCCTCTCCAAGCAGCACGTTCAGCAGAAATGAGGTGCAGTTTTTAAAGTCAGATTCAGAGAGATCGCGGTGTGCTTGAATTCTCCCATGGCGCGGGGGAGCCTCTGTGACCTACAAGCTTTCCAGTACGATCCCTACCAAACATGGGTTGAGAGACACTGTTTGAGTTTATTTTATATTCTGAGCATGTTTTGGTTCTCCTTTGGAATTAGTTTAAGCAGCGCTATGATTCTAGAACCTTCTTATTGTGAAGTCCACGTAAATCTCTTTTAAATAACAGCGAAATGTTTTTTATTTTACGTATCATTACACATATTCCCATGTTCATGAAATAATTCGATATCAATATTTTAACACATGGATGTCATGAATTCATCATCATTATCTGCTTTGCATAGATTTCGTTCTGAAGGTCTGGAATTTCCTGATTGAGATCTATAAAGTTTGTGTGAATTGGCTCTGAAATATAAAGTCTCCGAACTGAATGCTTTAGAAGAGCAGCCCTAACCTGAAAGTCCTAGACGATCGTTGCTAGCACAGATCCAGACCTCGTGTGTGAGCCAAGCCACACCATGTTAAAATGCATTCATAGTTACATCATAGCTCTCCCAGTTCCCACTCCACTGGAGTCTGGAACTGTCAGACCTCTTACTCAACATGAGCGAGTGCTCCAGGGGATCTAGCTATAGAGAGGCCAGATTTTCTGTGCTGGTGGTGGGAGAGGGACTGATGGAGCCCTAAACACCACCTGGATCAGACCAGGCAATCTGGCAAACCTGTAAGAGAACATTCAACAGGCCTTGGTGGCCATTATATCTATAGATAGGTATGTATCCGTGTATGTGTGTGTGCATGTGTGTGTGTGTGTGTGCGCGTATCCTGCTGTGTCCCTACGGTCCACCCCCACTTATCCCAGTACTGAATGCTTCTGGGCCTCATTTCCAGTTGGACTAACAGAAGTAAGTCTGTTTTTTTGGATCTGGAAGTGGGATGCATATGTCAGATCTATGCTGCTATATTCAAATACATTTTTATATGGCGCCTATTAAACATAACAAGAAAGTTTCCATGTTTCCCGTGAGACTTTGCCACTCCGGCATCTGACACTGGGTAGGACAGTGTAGCTGTCGCGTGAATAGTGGACATGTTGAGTAATTCCATCCTTCAGGTCTTGTTATTTGTCCTGGGACTCGCTGAACCTTAGAGCCAGAAAGCCACGGTACCTAGACGTGCATCTGAACTGCAGGCTGAACTGAGTTTGTTTGTTTTTATAGGCCTTGCCGAACGGTGACGTCGCGTCAGGCTTGGGGTGCCGAGAGCTGCGGAGGCAGAGGGTTGCCAGGTCAGCGGACCCGAGCTGGATGACTGGCTCCCCACTGACCTCTGTGGGAATTCTCAAGGCTATAATGATGGGGTAAATATATATGGGGGGGGGGGCACACTGGCTAAGCTATGGGGATCACCGCATGCCACGGCCCAGAATGCACCACCATGGCGAACGATGATGGCGCCTCAAACGCAATAATAAAAGGAAACAACAGCATAAATAAACAAAAGAATTTGGGGGGGGGGAGGGAATAAAAAACTCCAAGCTTTGGGCAGTGACCTTGATTGAGTGACGACCGTGTGGCGGTTAAGGTTGACATACCCAACTTTGTGGGGACTTATTTCAGTGGATATAACCCTAATCCCAACATGATGACCTTAACCCTTGCCCAGCCCCAACCTTAACCATAATTAACGAAGCATTCTTAATTTTTTGATTGCAGTCACAGATTTTAATAAAATTACATAAGAACATAAGAAATTTTCAAACGAGAGGAGCCCATTTGGCCCATCAAGCTCATCTGGGGAGAACTTGACTAATAGCTCAGAGTTATTAAAATCTTATCTAGCTCTGATTTAAAGGAACCCAGGGTTTTAGC
>JABJVP010000091.1:4567534-4584937 GCA_026770825.1 Brienomyrus longianalis | reverse complement strand
CCCCCAGAACAGCACGTTTCAAACTGCACCCACCCCGACACTAAGGCCTCCGGGTGCCAGACCCCAAGACATGGCGTTCAGGCTGCCTTAGACCCGTGCTCATCATGGCAGGTGAGAGCAGACAGGGCGGGGTGGGGGCCTTTTCAGCGAGGGCCCCATCACCTGACAGGTTAAATCCCCAAAAAGGATTCAGATTAGCCCCGCTATTGTAGAAGACCAAGGGCGTAGCTGCAGATTCTAGGCCCCCTGACAAAATGTTACCCGCTATGTCCCTCAGGACTAAACAATACATTTTGGTGCCCCTATAAAATGCTACCCCCCCCACTAAATCTGCCAGGGTCTCCATGCCCCTCCAATGCCTCTTTAGGAGGCTTACCTGTTTTTTTTTATCCAATGCACGATATGCTATGATATCTTAATCGACTACTGTAATTACTAATTACCGCAATTACCGTAACGTACCTTCCCGGGGGTGCAGCGACTCCCTTCCTGGGAGGTGAGCAAGCTGCCCTTCTCACTACCATCCCAACCCTCTGTCGCTTGGTCTCCTGTTCTAATTAACAGGGAGGCCTGACATTAAAGTCTCTGCAGTGCAGACAGCGTAAATTCACCTGCAGCGACGCCCCACTGACACGGTCAGACCCGTTGGTCCCGTTTCTCACCTGGAGTCTTTGTGCTCGCACACGTTGTGCTGATGTCATCCATTTATGTTGAACAATTCGTGTTCACATCTTAAAAAATGAATTTCGTTTTTTTTTTTTTTTTCCAGTCTTATTTTTCTTTAATACAGGCGGTCTCCTGTTTGCCTGTTCAGGGTGTTCAGGGTGTTCAGGGTGTTCAGGGTGTACGTGGGCATGCGGGTGTCTGTCGTCACATGTCAGTTTCTGACGGAGTTCCTCTGCGCTTTCCCATGAACAGCCATTTTTGTGACGATGCGCCGAACTCCGTGTGTGCGTGTCCGGCGAAAGGGCGCACACAAACTCCAGATCCCAGGATCTGGTCGACATTCTGGCCTCTCCCCTTCCCACCGTTTACGGCGGTCCTGCCCCTACATGCTCGCTGCCCTGCTTGGGACAGGGGCAATGGGGTGGCTTTCACCTTTCTTAAGAGTTTAGATTTTGCCTCCAGGCGTGCGAAGCCTGCAGAATGAGGGGCTTAACAGGCGAATTGCAACAAGCATAGAGCATGACTACACCGGGGGGGGGGGGGGTGCATCTTTTAATGTGCCCACTCAGTAAGTTCATGGAAGGGGTGTGACCACTCTAGAGCTCTCCATCCTCTCCCTGCATCCTTCGAAGGACGCGGTCTCTGTAGCCGTCGAAAAGGTTTGCGAAGGCTGCGTCCTTCGAAAGGTTTGCGAGATGAATCCTGGGATCTCGACAAAAGACGAACACATTTCTAGGCTGCATTTGAAAGGGCTTTTGAAACGTGACGGCCTTGTCGTGCATTTAGTCTTCGAATGCAGCGTCAGAAGGATGCAGTCCCCGAATTCACTTGAAACCAGAAGTTTATGTACACGTCAGAAAAAACACAAAAACTTTTTCTTTTCTCTCACTGTCGAGCGTTAAATCAGAGTGAACCTCTGTTTTAGGTCAGTTAGGGTCACCAGCATTTTTTGAATTTGTTAAATGTCAGAATAAAGAGAGAGATCGTTTTATTTTTTTGTTTTTATTACTTTCATCAAAGTCAAAAATGTACATGCACTCTTTTAGTATTTGGTAGCGTTGCCTTGAAACTGTTTCGCTTGTGCCAAACGTTTTGGGTTTCCTTCCACAAGCTTCTCACAGTAGTTTGCTGGAATTCTGGCCCATTCCTGGTGTCAGAACTGGTGTTACTGGGTCAGGTTTGTAGGCCTTCATGCTCACACTCGCCTTTTCAGTGCTGCTGCCCATAAATTTTCTGTAGGATTGAGGTTAGGGCTTTGTGATGGCCACTCCAATACCTTCACTTTGTTGTCCTTAAGCCACTAATTTGGAGGTTTGCTTGGGGCCATTGTCCATCTGTTAGACCCATTTGCACTTGAGCTTTAACTTCCTGGCTGATGTCTTCAGATGTTTCTTCAGTATATCCACGTAATTTTCGTTTCTCGTGCTGCCATCCGTCCTGTGAAGTGTACCTCCTCTTGCAGCAAAGCAGCCCCACAGCATGATGCTGCCACCCCCCGTACCTCATGGGTGGGATGGTGTTCTGAGGCTTGCTGGCTTTACCCTTTTCCCCTCCAAATATATTGTTCATCATTATGGCCAAACAGTTCAATTTTAGTTCCATCAAGCCGTAGGACATGTCTCCAAAAAACAAGATTCTCGTGTGCAGACTGCAGTCTGGTTTCTTATGGTGGTTTCGAAGCAATGCCTATATCCTCACTGAGTGGCCTTTCAGCTCATGTTGGTACAGGACTCGTTTTACTGTGGATAATGATACTATCCTACCAGTTTAAGCCAGCATCTTCTCAAGGTCTTTTGCTGTTGTCCCGGTGTTGATTTGCACATTTCGCCTCGTGATGTTTATACTTGCATATTATTGTTTGAACGGATGAACATGGGACCTTCAGGCATCTGGAAATTGTACCTAAGGATGAGCCAGACCCACAAATCTTTTCCTGATGTCTCGGTTGATTTCTCTTGATGTCATACTTATGATGTCATGATGTCACAGAACGAGGCTCTGTGTTTCAGGTGTGCCTTAAAATGCATCAACAGGTGTGCCACCAATTAACTCAAATGGTGTCAATTAACCTATCAGAAGCTTCTAAAGCTCAGACTGGAATCGTCTGGAATTTTCTAAAGACATAACAAACTTAGTGTATGTAAACTTCTGACTTTGACGAAAGTAATACAAAAAAACATTCAACAAATACAAAAATTTTTGGTGATCCTAACTGACATAAAACAAACAGTTTACTCTGATTTGTGTGACAGTGCGTCTTTTTCTGAAGTGTATGTAAACGTCTGATTTCAACTGTAGCTAGTGTATCTTTTATCCCCCTTGTTTGAGGTTGGGGGGTGTTAGAGCTGCTCGGCACACTGTAAACTTTTGTGTTATATTTTGTCTTTGAACTTAATTGCTGCAATAAACAGCCATCTGTGTAAAACCAAAAAAAAAAAAATCTTTTGTTCTGTTATTTTGTCCCTTACAAATGGATCCCTGTGTGCAGTGGTCACCGCTGACTGTGTAATGATGTCTCACAGACGGTAGGGAGTGCGTAGAGTGATCTCGGTGGCATTCGGCTAAATCAGAAGTTGATTTACCAAACTACCCAAAAAAAAAGACCAAACCCAGCTCATTAAAAACTGCAGTTCCGAGTTCCGATGGCCTCTTTCATGTCCCAAACTACAGGCTGTAAGCGTACGCAGCACCCCCATTCTACTTTTACATGCCCCTTACACCTGCCCCCCAGCAGTAAATCTCAAATAAAGAGCCGTTCTGGTGAGGCTCCGCACCAGCGATTGGGTCCCACTGCATGTTCGACATGCGGCTGTTTCAAAGTCAATAATGAAGGAACAAAGGCAAAAAAAATGGTTCATCAACACAAAGAGATAAAACGACGGTCTCTGCTGAGCCCCTGGATGTGGCCCACGAGCTTCTTCTTGTGGTGACATTGTGGTCGTGCCAGAGGGAATGTTTGCACAAGTAGAACCGGTCTCTTCCACAACAAAGACTGAGTGTAAATGTGTGTCCCAGATGGAGGATGTCATTGGGACTGGGGAGGGCCTCATACTTTTCTCTGTCTCCCTCTCTTCTCTAGCCATCTCTTCCTATAAGACATGATATTGTTTAATGCTCTTCTGGGCCAATCAGAGTGAATCACTATCATGCAAGGAGAGAATTTAAAGAAACAGTGTCCAAAACACAGCCTTCGATAGTGACACACAGTCACTCCGTCCAAATCACAGCCTTCTATAGTGACACACAGTCACTCCGTCCAAATCACAGCCTTCGATAGTGACACACAATCACAGCCTTCGATAGTGACACACAGTCACTCCGTCCAAGGCACAGCTTTCTACAGTGACACAGTGACTTGTGCTAACACAGGCTCAGGAGCACCCAGGATCTGATGGTTCAGCTGACAAATAAGTGCTATACAGGCCTGCTTGATCTGAAACACAGCCAAACTGAATGTGATACAGGTAGAGACCTCCTGCAGCAAGAGGCAAAAACAGGCACACAGATAGGCAATCAGCAACAAAGCCGCCTTTGTTATCTCTGGAGCTCTCTTACTCTTCCTGCCTCTCATCCCTGTCTTCAGTCTTGTCACTCAGTATCTCGTCACTCAGTACTACAGTTTACGCAGATGTGACAGGGAGACGTTGCCCTGCTGCATTCTGGGTAACAGGCTCCAGCTATGGTCTGGAAGGTGCTGACTGGGGGGAGGGTGCAAGAAGGGCTCTAGTTCCGCTCCTTTCTAGAACAGTCTCCCACAGTTCCCATGATCCCCGAGTTGCGACGAGAACCCTCAGGAGAGCCGCTGTATTGCAACACTCCACGTTCTCGCAGCAGGAATCGCATTAGTCTGTCGTTTCACAGACGTCTTCATTGCAGGCAACAACACAGAAACTCCCATTTCTCTTACCCACCTTATGCCAATCTGGTGATTCAGAAGTTGCCGCTGTCTGCCCATTGGCCCAAGTTTGTTTGAAATGACCTGGGTTACACCTGCTTCCAGTTACTACAACGCATCCACTTTTTGGAAATAATTTCGAGACAGACAGGCAAAAACTGGGCACGCCTGTGGAGCGTGCAGGCAACCCCACGCTGAGACCTGTGGGTCCTCAGATCAAAGGACCCAGTGAGTCTCTCTGTGTTTAGACAGCGGCAGCGACACAAAAAGGGAGATTTGGAAGCCAGAGCTCAGCTGAGGTTGAACGGTCGGATACTCGACCAACTCGTCTGACAGATCTGGCAGGGAGGCCCTAAGTCTGATGCCAGAGCTTTTCACTGGGGGCGGGATGGGGGAGCAGGGGGAGAGTGGCGGCCCAAGTGAAACAGAATGGTTTTTAACACGGTACCAACGCTATACAGTTAATTTAACTGTTAATTTCCCTCATAATAGGTATATACTAAATGTACCAAAGTATTGGGACACCTGACCATTTCACCTACAGGAACTTCTATGACATCTAATAACATCTCATTCTAAATCCCAAGTTGCAGTTATAACAGCTGCCACTCTTCTGTGAAGGCTTTCCACAAGATTTTGTGGGAAATTTTGCCCATTCATCCAGAAGAGCATTTATGAGGTCAGGCCCTGATGTTGGACGTGAAGACCTGGCTCACAATCTTCATTTAGTTAATCCAAAAGGTCTTAGATGGGGTTGAGATCAGGCCAGTCAAGTTCTTGCGCACCAAACTCACCCAACCATGCCTTTGTGGACGTTGCTTCATGCAATGAGGCACAGTCGTGTTGGAACAGGAAGGGGCCATCCCCAAACTGTTTCCACAAAGTGGGAAGTATTGAATTGTCCAAAATGTCTTGGCATGCAGAAGCATTAAGGGTTCCCTTCACTGGAACTAAGAGGCCTACCCCAATCCCTGAAATACAACCCCACACCATTATCCATCCTCCACCAAACTTCACAGTTGGCACAGTGCAGTCAGGCAGGTAATGTTCTTCTGGCATCCGCCAACCCCAGACTCATCCATTAGACTGCCAGACAAAAGCGTCATTCATCACACCACAGAACATGCCTCCAGTGCTCCAGAGTCCAGTGGCAGGGTACTTGCACCACTCCATCCAACACTTGGCGTTGCACGTGGTGATGTCAGGCTTACACGCGGCTGCTTGGCCATGGAAGCCCAATCCATGAAACTCTCAGCACGCAGTTTTTGTGTTGGGGTTAATGCTAGAGGAACCAGGCTCAGTTACTTTACGTGGTCTGACACTTCATGGCTGAGTTTCTGTTGTTCCTAAAATGCTTCAACTTTGCATTAATACCAGTTACAGTTGACCGTGAAATATCTAGCAGGGAAGAAGTTTCACGAACTGACTAACTGCAAAGATGGCATCCTGTGACAATACCATGCTTAAATTCACTGTGCTCTTCTCAACGACCCATTCTTTCACAGATGTTTATAGACCTGATAGACAGCTCTCTAAGTATTAGGTAGTTAAGGCTGATGGGTCTGGAGTTTTTGAGCTCTGTAGGGGGGATGACGAGGAACTCAGTATCATGATATTGATCTGCCTGTAATTTGCATTGGGTGTCCTGACATTTGTAGGCCTGTGGTCTGTGTGTTGTCTCATTTTAAAGGGGTTTAACCATTGTGGCATGGTGCAATGTGCTGTCTGTATTTCTGATGTTTTGAGTGATAACGCTGGGGCTGTATGTTGTAGGGTCCTACTGTGGAGTTTTTAGCCTGATATTATAATAAAGAGTTTTATGGGGAGATGTTTCAGGGTGTGTGATTTGGGGGTGTAGGGTAGCCCTGGAGAGGAATCTGTGGCCTGTGGGGTTGGGGCTGTGGTCCTTGAGTATCCTGGAGCTGGGTTTGGTGTTTTCGGGTATATAGCAGAGCCTGTCAAACACTAAGCTACATAACCCTATAACCTAATGGGTCGAGGAACTGCCCACTACCCCTTTCATGAATTTTTTGTATCATTTTGTCCAGACCCTCACCAACCCAAAATGTTAAAGTGCCTTCTGGGGGTCTCCTCACCACCCTTCCCTAACCAGCATACAGTACAGTTACCTTGGAAGTGTGACCCTGGAAAATCTGGCTCTCATTCTTCTCCAGCATTGCATACGTCCTCCAGTGTGTGTGACGTGACTGAGTTCAGAAGGCTCTTGGGTGCTTTTTTGTGGTCGTCAGCATACGTACCCTGAGAACAACACACACGAGCCAACAGCTGCAGGCCGGGAGAGAAACTCTTTGATTTTAAAGCGTTTAACAGTTCTCACTGTGGATTAACTAAGAACAGGTCTGGTGAACTGCTTTATAAGAGTGCCTAACGAGCTTAAGACTAACACTTTGCCAGTCAGGTTTCAGGAGTGTCTCTGCTATATTTAATGTGAACTTCTGGGTATAATGAACCTATTGGGTATAGCCTAACATCTCTTGTTTTTATTTGGGCATTTCCAAAAGCAGCCAGCACTTCAGGGGTCCTCGTGTTGTGTAGTGCACTGAGGCCACTGTCATGGATGATGTTTCCTAGGATCTATGGACTTCTTGCTAGATGGTTCATGAGTTTGAAGTCTTAGATTGCAGCATGAATTTCTCCACGCATTCTCTCCTGCAGATCAGTAACAATTATGTTTAACATTTTGCTTTCTTCATTACCTGCAGGGTCTGGTGCTGAATTCACCATGGATATGATCTGCTCTTGGCACCTGCCCTTTTTCCTTGTCCTACTCTTCACACAACTCGCACCTGCACTTGGTGGCAAGTGTCCAGAAGGTTGCTTCTGCTCCAGCTCAATCTTCTGCACCCAGCGCCAGTCCTCCTCTGTGCCTCAGGATCTGCCTACCACCACCAAGCACCTCTACCTCTTCAGGAATGGCATTGAAGCCCTGAGCTCGAAGGAATTTTCAGGACTGACCCAGCTGGTCATGCTTGACCTGAGTCAAAACAAGCTGTCTGAGCTTCCAGATGAAGCATTCAAGCCACTCGCTAGCCTGCGCAATCTGGATCTCTCCTCGAACCAGATCACCCACATCACCCAAGATAGCTTCTCGGGGCTGGTCCTGCTGGAGCGGCTATACCTCCATGGCAACCGCATTCAGAGCATCCACCCTGCAGCATTCCAGGACTTAGAACAGCTGCTGGAACTGAAGCTTCAGGAGAACTTGCTGACCTCAGTGCCTGAGCTGCGGCTGCCTATGCTGCTTCTGCTGGACCTGAGCTTCAACCACATTCCTCTGGGGGACACTCACCTCAACACGCCGCACCTGGAGTCTCTGAAACTTGCTGGAATGGGTCTAAGTAGCCTGGACAAGGAGTTCCTTGGAGGCCTGACTAACTTGCGTGAGCTGGACTTATCCAAAAATCAGCTGAGCACCGTGCCCCAGGCCGTAAGTGCAGCCCGAGACCTTACCCGACTCAGCCTAGCCTCCAACCCTCTGACTCAGCTGTTGCGAGAAGACCTCCAAAAGCTGAATGCCCTCAAGGAATTAGATGTCAGTGGCCTCAAGCTGCAGGGATTTCCTGAGGGTTTCCCAGAGCTATTCCCCCACCTGGTGCAGCTGACAGCAGCTGAGAACCCCTTCAACTGCGTTTGCAGCCTATCCTGGTTGCCTGGCTGGCTGAAAGCGCAGGATGTGACCCTGAAACACCCAGAGGAGACGCGCTGCCACTTCCCGCCACGAAACGCCGGCAAGGAGCTGCACCGGCTGGAGCACACGGATTTCGGTTGTCCCGTCACCACCCCTGCAGCCCCCATCACTAGCGGCACCTCCGAGGTCCTGCCCTCTACCTCTCCGCCCGTCACGATGCCTGCCATACCGCTTGCTAATCTGACCAATGGCCCCTTCACCGAGAAGGACAACAAACCCCTGTCCTCAGCTGAGACCTCATCAAGCAAAGACATGGCGGAGGCCACTGATAAGCCTCTGTGCTCTGATGGTGACATCTGTAGGGTAGACCAGCAGTCAAGCCTCGAGTGTGACTGCCCGCCAGGAGCCTTGGGGCCCTGCTGCATGAACGAGGAGGCCCCGCTTGCCCCAGAAGAGACTACAGCTAACCCCGAGCCTGACATTGTCCCGCGGGAGGTAACCGCCACCACGATCCAACTAGACCTCCAACGTTACGTGGCGATACGGCCCTACATCCGGGGCGTCCGTATCACCTACCGTAACCTCTCTGGGCCAGACCGGCGGCCCGTACAGCTAAACTTCCCTACCTCATATGTGAAGTACACCCTGCGTGGGCTAAGGCCCAACTCCACATACTCCATATGCGTCAGTCCCCATGGCGAGCCCAGCGAAGGGGATGCAAGGTCGTGTACAGAAGCCTGCACCAGCGGTGCCCCCCAGTCCGTGCTCTCTGAGCAGCAGGCAGAGAAGGGCCATCTGACCACCGTCCTTGGTGCCACACTGGCTGCTCTGCTCGTCTTGCTGCTGGTGGCAGTCATCGCTGGTACCATTTGCCACTTGCAGAGGAGAAGGGGTAAGGGACAAGGGGACCCTGATTTAGGCGAGTCCCTTCCCCTGGAGCTGGGGGGGGTGAAGGCCTGTGTTGACAATGGAGAACTGCTGCAGAAGCAGCCTGAGAACTCAGCCTCCCTAGGCCCGAGTATCGGGGATTATGAGGGTCCCCTTTCACTGGGACAGTGCCCAGGTAACAACAAGACTGCCACCTTGAAGCCTTCTTACTTCTGACATGTCAGTCAGTCCTCCCTCCTCTGGGTGGCAGCAGTCAGTGACTGAAAACCTAAAAGATATATACAGTCGAGCGCAGATCGAAGTGCAAATTTTAATGCCTCCTAAAACGCAAATTTGAAGTGCCTTCATTTGGTTTTTATTTTTTGTATTGCTCTTTGTATGTAAACTCGATTGTTTCAATCAGATGCTGGACTACAATGGCTTGGCACGTTATTTTGGACGCATGCCTAGACCTGCACTTGCCTTTGACAGGGGTCAGAGGGCACTGGGAAGCTGGAGATGGAGCTGCAGGGAAGCGAGAGTGCTTCTCCCTGCAGTCTGTTCCCGCCTGCTCCACTGGGGGAGCCTCACAGTGAAACGGGGCACGCTCCCCTCCCGCCGGGCCTGACTCACTGATGCCGAGACAGGGATGTCGCTTTATCAGGAGGAATGGAGCTGCCAGAAAAGTCAGAGAAGCCGGACAAAGACGGGGGGGAGCCGACTTATCGCACAATTTGTTTTGGCTGTGACGCCATGTTCCTCCCTAAAGGCCGGGGTTTGCATTTCTGTTGCTGTTGTTCCGATGAAATCTCAGCGACCCCCACCTTCCCCCAAAAACCCCCCTGCTGACTATTTAGGAAACATCGCAGCCTTTCATCCTCGAACATGAAGATACTGTTGCTCTTTGGAAGCTTTAAAACACGTCGTTCAGACTGTACCTGTAACGCCGTGCCTATTCCTCATTCCATGATTGCTTCTTGAAGACCGGTTTTAATTACTTCCAGAACGTTCCAGCCGAATTCGAGGCCAGTCTCCTTCCACCACTTGTTTGATTAACAGATGGTGACACATAGCAGGGACCTCAGTCGAGGCCTGGACTTCGCATGACCCCGCATGTTAGCTGCGAGATGCCTTTTGTTGATATGCCTCCCGGCAAAGTTTCAGCTATACTTTGGCTCTTGCCTGTCCGCAGCCAAACAGACTGTGAAAAGTTCAGACACAGAGCTAAGTGCACTTCCTGTCTAGAAAGTCAGACTCGGATGTTGTGCAGGATGTTGGAATAGTCAAGCATATACCTACACTGACACAAACACCCACATGTAGATGGACAGGAATACATACATGCGTATTGTTTCAGCTGTATCACAGAAGAAAGATTTCTTATAAGGCTTGTTACTGGTTTTGTTAGATTTAAACATCTTAAAGTAGGTCATTACTCCACAGGAGGCACTTCAGGATGGGAAGAATGTCCGTCGTCTGTTTGCCATTTTCTGTTAATATATTTTCTCTTCAGCCATTTGGCAGACACCTTTATCCAGAGTTGGATAAAAAAAAAAAAGCACCTTTAATGCCCGTTAGACAGCTGGATATTTGTCTTGTTCTAGAGTACAAGAGTATTACCCTTCCTGAGATCTAAAGTTCTGGTCCATTGCAGATGAAGATCTCACGACTCCTAGGGCCATAAGACAGTCGATAGTAGAACAGTCAGGGTCTTCAGGAAGTTTTCGATTTATTCATAATGCGTGTTACAGTCACAGTGCTGTGCAAATGTCTTAGGCAGTCAAAGAAAATGATGTTGAAATGATCTTCGTCTTCGTGTAAATGATACGGGAGCACGTCTGCCAAAGTGTGCTGGCATAAGCCGCTGGAAAACCTTTCCTAAAGTCACCCCTTTATTTGTAGTGACAGTCCAATGCATCCATGTGTTCTGTCACCCGACCACTGGCACACACCCTCATGAAGTTAAACTTAAACTTAAGCAACACATGGAATGGGTGGGGTGGCCCTGAGGAGAGGTTTGATAACCGAAGCGGTGCTCATCTAGCCGTCCAACTAGATATCGGATATAACTTTTTGGAAAACAGAAGCAAATCTTGTTAGTTTTTATGTGCACTCATAATTTGCATATATTCAAATATATTTTTTTTTCTGGCCAAATATGCACGTACTACCCAGGTAAATATCTTTAAATATTTTCTTCGACTGCCTAAGCCTTCTACACAGTACTGTGGCAGATCTGATAGCGCCATGTATCACGGAGCTGAATGAGTTCCTTTGGCATCTCATTCGCCATGAAGAAGTGTTGACATTGGCACAGCGGGCAGAAGATGTCTGACAAAACCTGAAGGGGGGCATTTTCTGGGCCTTTTCCTGGAACTGATCTCCACTGAGTTCTTCTGGTGGTTAGGCCTCTAATCACAAAGCAGTTTCTTTGACGGTCACTGGCATTTTGAAGGAGCATGCAAAATTTCACAGCGCTGCGTGTTGGCCGTCCGGTTTTGCCGCTTTCGTTTGTCCCTCTTAGACAATCGCAGCACTGCAAACCCCTAAAAATGATCACAGGTACTAAGCAGCAGAGCCAAACGCTGAACTGGAATTGGTGGCTTCATGCAAATCAAGGGACTGAAAATATTTTAAATATTTTCAATGTGATTTAATTTTCCCTGTTTATTTAGGGAATCTCTGTCTTCCTGTCTCACTTGTTTTGCTTTTTCAATGTGTACTTATTTGTATAAAAAAATTTGATGCTTTTTGTTACAAAAAAGGAGTAATAAAAAAATAGTAATTGAAAAAAAGTTCTTGTTTCCAGGGGATGTTCTTGCTGGTGTCGGTTGGTGTTGAGGCGTGTTGAGCACAATCCATCTCCTCAAGCGTCAAACCAGAAGCAGATTCCCTTGGGGAACGAGGCCAGAAAAATTCCCTGTAATAAGAGCATCGGACCATTGGTCTGTATTTATGTTTTTTTTCCATTGGCGGCAGATTTGTGAGCCCGAGGCTCAGAGCTGATTTGCAAAAATAGCCTGCTGTCACTAGGGGCAGGTTTATGTGTATTCTTCCAGACGTGGAGACGGAGAAGGAGTCCAAAAACAGCCACACCCCACACGAGACGGAGCGGGTGGCCTGCATGTGTGATCCCAAACGTGCACGGCTCTCAAAAACGGTCCAGAATAAACGCAGCACATTCTTACATACCTGGAGATTCTCGGAAAATATACTGAATACTAAATAAGGATTTGGGTCGGCGCTGAGACAGCCTGGGGTTCGATAAAATCCCATTTGTCCTTGAACAGCTTGGTTAATAAAGTTTCCCTCCAAGACGCTTGATTGTCTAGCACAGGGCCTGGTTTATTCCAGTGGTTTTCTTAATTCTCAGGATGGGAGGACGTCATGTGACGTGCACATTGGCTCACTTCATCGGTGCCTGATTACAATTCATATAAAACTGGGTCCGGTTTTCTTCTGGCCCAGAAAATGAGCCCAGGCCCTGGAGCCTGACCTTTAACCCTGCCCTAGTCATTGGTTTGGTCCAATGACCTTGAGTTTTTCCATTCCCCTCACATGTGAGCTAAACTCCTACACCCGAATGAAGTTCTTCCTTATAGCCTGTGTCATGTGATCCTGTTTGCTATGGACGAGTCTCACAACTGGACCTCGACTGTAACCTAACGTACTCCAACTGTTCTTTCAGGAGAGGACCTCCACGGGACCCTCCTAACCCAGGATATCTTTCCGTTGAAATATTGGCATGTGACTCTGTGAGTAAGCTGAGATGGACCACAGAGGGCCTTTTGAGATAAGGGCTTCATTTAATGGGGTTCACTATTGCAGCTTCAGCACACACATGAACATCATTTGCAGTTTGAACAAGGAGATACATTAAAAATAAATCACACTTCTTCCTTTGCAGACTGAGGCCCAGTAGTATTGGACGGGAGGGGTGCTGAAATAGGAACTTTCAGTAACTTCCTGGTCCAGAACGGGAGAGGAGGTCTAAGACCTCGTCCGTCAGAGAATCGACGGCTGCAGAGATATAAAAAGCAGAATTACTGGTTTATACTGGGGTGAATGTTTTAGGAAGGAAGATGGGGTGGGGGGGGGGGGTGTGGAGTGCAAAGAAGGAAATCTAATACAGGAGGACAGAGACACAGCCTGTGGTCCTGACAACCTTGAAAAATGTGTTTCTCATTCATTCGGAAAGTGATGGTGTGGGAGGGTTTGTATGCGTGTGTGTGTGTGTGTGTGTGTGTGTGTGTGTGGGTGGGGGGGGGGATCTGACATGCAAAAATCAAACGTGAACCAAATGCTCGTGAAGCTACGGGTGGGCCAAGGTTTAGAGGTACACTAACTATCCATGGCGGGGGAGGGATTCTGATTTACATACCCCTACCTGGAGGAAAAAAGAAAAAAGGATGAGAGAGAGAGAGAGAGAGAGAGAGCCTGCTTCATTAACTCCTCATTGGTGATAAGAGTTAGGTGTCTGGTTGTAGTTACATTGACCATGACTATCACACTGATATCCTGGTGGTGAAGATAAGTAACCTGGTTCCCTTCCTGAAAGAGGATTGTCCAGAAGGGGGGTGTCGTTGGGGGGCATTTCACAATCCTGGCTACTTGCTTTGGTTTCGAAACCGGCCCATATTTATCCCACATGCACTGAGCTCCGCAGATGAGCTCTGTGGGGGCCGGACGCACTGGGGGAGTCTGGCGGACCTGAGGCAGTGACACAGAGAACCTTGCGACCTGGCTCTGTGGAAACACCCTCCGCCGCCAACCCCCCAACCCCCATTGCACATGCAACAAGACGGCCTTGTTCACCAGGAAACTAACCAGGGGCGCCTGAGCCATGGAAACATATCGTCCACTTTCTGCCTGTGACTGCAGTCATCTCCTCAAATAGCATTAAAGGGCAGATTGGGATGGTAGTGCAGTCACAGTCCTGCGATGACAGCCTTGCAGGACGGGACTGCGACTGCCTTCAATAAGCCCTAAAAACACTCCACATCATTCTACACTCGATTAATTCTTTCAGTTTAATAGTTTATTGGTCATAATGGGAGAAAACAACCCAAAAAGAAGGGTTAAAACTGAGAAATGTCTCCAGCATTTGCACAATACCTTGTTTTTATCTTTCAGGCACGAGATGGAAGTTCTTATTTTACCCACATGAATTAGCTATTTTCTAAGTTGTACCCTTTTTGACAGACCCACACTCTGCCTTCATCTTTTTTTAAGCATAAACATAAAGTAAATGCTCAGGCAGATGTGCGGACACCCACGGGTGTGAACAGGCGCCCATGAATGCACACACAGAGGCAGGCACAGTCCCTGGTTCACCTTCACTCCCCCCCCCCCAAAGGCATTCACTCAAATCTTTGCATTCTATTCATCTGGCAGATGCTTTTATCCAAAGCGACATCCCTCTTTCTTCAGGCTCAGAAAGTTCTGGAAGCAACTGGGGCTTAAATACCTCGCTCACATGTCCAATGGTGAAATCACTCTGCCAAGTCTGGCATTTGAACCAATGACCTTCTGATCCATAGGCACAGCAGCTTAACTCGCCGAGTCCCACACCTGCAAAGCCCCTGATTCCTGTCACCCAGAGCTCGACCAGCCTGAAACCTGCACACCTCTTCTGCACGCCTATAGCAGGCAATCATTCTTTCACAGACATCCTACAAGACTATAAGGTTTCAGCGGGACAGTAAAACCTGGAAACGATTACGTATTTACTGACGAAATCTGAGTAATGCGTTCAGATTCTCAAAACAGATTAGCTTGTGGCCTCGTTCTATACATTAACGCTAAATCACCGCTGACAGGTAAAACCGAAATCACATCTGCAGAAATCAGTAAGGAATGAAATCACTTAGAGACACTAGCAAGGTCGCGGCATCTCCATAGCAACTGCAAATAGCTCTGCCTTCATCGGCGAGAATTTATCGCCTTGCTAGAGTCATAATCATCAGTTAGAAATACAGCATCACAACATCAGCTTCATGCATTGTACGGTTTCTATGGAAACGTGAAGCCTGCATCCTCTCATTGGATGATAAGTCGCTGAATCTATGACATCATGAATGATTTCTTTTTTAAGTAAAAATGTTACAATCCAGCTGCAGCTTCGCACATTTTTGGAGCCTGGGTGCCAGATTCCGATATCCCGCATCATCCGCTCTGGCCGGAAATCTGGAGCACTGACGGCGACCCTTGGCTCGTGAAGGACGAAGGTGTGGAGAAGATTAAAACACGGAACGTGGGAATAACAGGGAAAGCGAGGAGATGAACAGTAACCTTACTGAAGCAACTGTGCATTTTGTGAGGCCTCACGTGCGCATGTGGCACGTAATGGCCAGCAGGGGGCAGCACAGCTGGCACCCGCCTCGTTCTTTGTGCCCATCTGCCCAGCCTGTGAGCTGGGACACCACGGCAGTCTGACTGGAGGTCTCCTGCCCCCTAATCGCCAATGGATTTGGAATCACTGAGAAGAGCTTATGGATGTCGCTGGTGAGGACCCACCGAACTTAAAACATAGGCAGCACATGTGTTCACACAGTAGCCATATTTACCTGCACACACTGGGAAGGAAACCATCGCAGTTGTTGGTTGCCAGTATACTGATTACACAAAAGCAAAATAAAGCAAGTCGGCTTTATGTCCAAAGCATGCAACTGGATCTCCATCTGCGTCTCCATCCCGCATGGCTGCACAGCCAGTCTGCAAAGATGGGGTGAGGCTTTTCCAGGTCTTTTTTCTTTTTTATTAAAAAGAAATAATTCGAAAACTATTTATACGTAATATGAGAAAGTGAGCACCGCACAGACGTCAAACAATCCTGTATCAAACAATCTACTCCTGCCTCCTTTAACTTTTCCCACACACTCTTAAACAGCTCGTTGCTGGGAGTTTCTTCCCATCCAGCTGTTCCACTATTCCTGATTCTTTTAAATTATTTTAAAGAAAAGCCATCTCTTCATTTGGCCATGGTTTCCACATCACAATGTACTGCAGGTGATGGACATGAGCAGAAAGTAACAAACACAGAAGGCGATCCACATCTAATGGATTATTAAGTGTACACCTCCCCTTTCTATCTGATTGAAAATTCAATGGGATTGGGGTAATTAATTCCGATCTTGGTGTTTACAATAGACAATATCCAGGGTTGCCAAGTCTCATGAATCTGCCATGACACTCACACTTTCAGACGCTCATGTTCACGCAAGAAATCTTACGGCAAAAAATGTATAATTCCTTTCTAGACCTGAAATTAGCTACATGAAAAGTGCTGGGGTAGTTTTCAAACTCTGCAGACGACGTACAAGGTAATAAAACTGTCACATACATGTAAGCGTGTGCCTTGAATTAAAAATGTCACGCCAGCCAGCTGACCAGAGTTGGCAACCCTGAATTTCATCCTGACCGAGCTTCATTCTGATTATTAATGGATTATTAGGTTCCATGTAAGCGTAGCTAACGATTAGCCTAAAGACAGAGAGTGAGCTGTACGCATAAAGTGTCTGCCATGACCTCTGCTTAACCCACTAACCAGCAGGGGCTCCCCTAGAAACGTAAGCTGTACAAATATGATCTTAAATATAACCACAGAGTCTACAAAAGTGTTCAGTTACTTCGCGGTACGTTGAGTCTTTTCTCGACAGACACTTTTATCCAAAACAAGTTGTGCGGCTTTACAGTTTGACACATTAGCCCGTGTAAGGAGATGGAAATTTATGGGGCAATCATGGCTAAGGGTGTTGCTTAAGGGAACATGAAATCCAAACAAACACACATGTGGAAACACACGCGACCTCTCACACACGCAAATATACAAGCGGGAACACGCATCATCACACACACACACACACACATGTTCATACACACACATATACGCACACACACACATTCACATACTATTCATCACGTTGTGGGGACATTGTGTCCCCATATGGTAAGGTATACCCACACACACACACACACACACACACACACACATTTGTATTTATATCTTTGTGGGGACTCTCCATTCATTTCTATGGGAAAAACTCTAATCCCAGCATGACGACCTTAACCCCTACCCAGCTCTAACCTTAACCATAAATAACCAAACAAAATACAAGCAGGCGTTTTTAGTTTTCTGATTACAGTCACAGATTTTTATAAAATTGTTTCCCCTTGTGGGGACTAAAAACATGATCCCCACAGCATAATAACAGTTCTTTATCACTTTTGTGAGGACATTCGTTGTAGCCCACGCACGCACACACACACACACACACACACACACACACACACACACACACACACACACACACACACACACACACAC
>JABJVP010000091.1:4530077-4551742 GCA_026770825.1 Brienomyrus longianalis | reverse complement strand
GCATCCCAGCCATACCAAAGAGACATGCCCAGTTTCTACATTTCTGCAAACCCAGCGTGGTCTATGTTTAAGTGTTAGCAAGACAGTGCAGCAGAAGAATGAAAACAATAAATGATAAACAGGAAACATGGGGATGAGGATGTGCGAATAGCACAGCAGTACAGTGATGATAAAGTACAGAAAAGTATCATGTTAAGAGCAGTGGGCAGCACAATGGTGGAACAATCCCTGCGTGTGACATTCATGCTTATTGATGCTTCTTTATGTGAGATGAAATGTGCCTTATATGTGTGTATGCAGAATGCCACGCACACACACACAGACACACACACACAGACACACACACACAGACACACACACACTCGCACAAACGCAGCCCCGGACCTAAACGGCAGCATTTCTTTGGCTTTTAGACGGCCTGCTATTCCCAGTCCACATCAGCGCCTGCAGGCTTTGGCCTTCCTCTGTTTTTTTTCTCCATACACCAGCTCCTCTGGATGCCTCCTCCCCAAGCTACAGATAAAGTAATTAAACCTCAAGGCGACGCGAAGCACTGGGATCGTGATCTACGCGCCGCTTTCATGTGGGAATAGAGGAATGGCTTCCCCCTCGCAGGACAAATATAGAGTGCAGGAGGAATGGCTTATCCAGAAGAATTTTATGTGCCGTGTTCTGTCTTTTATTCCGGATAACCTTCCCACGGCCTCTATGAGAAGAGGAGACGGTGTGCGGCCCAGTGGGAGAGGCGGCTGTGCTTGTGACCAGGACCTTGCTGGTTTGAATCCCAGCGTCAGCAGAGTGATGTCACCATTGGGCCCCTGAGTGAGGCCCTTAACCCCAACTGCTCCAGGGACTGTTTGACCCTGCTTTTACAAACATATATCACTTTGTATTAAAGTGTCTACTAAATAAATTACATTTCAAAGGCAGGAAAGGGAAGATGGGTATACCCGTAGGCATCCACGTGCCGACCCTCACCCCACAGAGCTAAGTTCTCTCTCTCTCGAAATCCCTCCCTCACTTCCAGCGTCTCATGAATGGATGCCGCCACCCAGTGCTGCAAAAACATTGCTGATAGGTTGTGAGGCCAACCACTCCAAACTGGGAGTAGCTGGTGCGATCAACTGGACATGGCCCACCTGCTCTCACAAGCTATTATTCCACAGTAAGGCTCACAGAAAGACGGCCGAAGAACCGCCTGACATGAAGTGGAGTGTTTAAAACACGCGATGCTCGGCTTGGAGTGTGTTGACCTGCTGATACCGAGGTTAGCGCACATCTGGCTTACGCGTTTGTACTTGAAGACGTTATATTCATGTTTACAAAATAAAAACACGCTTATTAGTACAACTACTTCTGCCAATGATTAAACATTTCCATTCAGTTCCCGTTCGTTTTAATTATTGCTCAGGATGTGGCAAAATAAGCCTTAAATCCACCATTTCCTGTAGTGAGTGGAAAGCTTTTTTTATATATATATATATAGGGGGCAAAATAAATGAATGTAATTGATTCCAGGAGGTAGGTCTGTTGACACAGTGCTTCTTAACAACATGCTAATAGGTTTGTCATTTATTCTCTTCCTTTGCTGCTCGTTGGGCGAAGTCGGGAAACCCCTGGGTCTCCAGTGTCGCAGTTAACTGCCTGGGCATCAGACTCAGGAGATTTAGCAGACTAACCTCCTGTAGCCCTTTTTCCCATTCAGTGTGAGCTGTGGTGATACAGGTTCAGGTCTGAGGTGGACACGGTCCCTGGCACCACCGTGGATCATTCTAGAGGGGGAGCACTGTTTGTGCATCCAGATGCCTTAGGGGCTGAGTCTGCATTTCTCCTGACATAGGAGCTCCCCTATAATTAGCCACCCAATTCTCAGGCTCCAGGTGTCTAACCATTCAAGTAATTGCTCCAGTTAAACAATTAGAATAGCAGATAAGCCCCCTTTCCCACTGCCCTTGGGGCCAGCAAGATGGGGCCCTCTCCCCCCCATTGCCCCCCATTTTATCCCAGTGGTTTCAGTTACAGTGAATTTCACCATCAACCGCCCAGCAAGGCGATGTTTGGCCGCGGTCCCTGGAAAAATTACCCCACCACTAAAAATCAGTTCCTCAGAGGAAGCTCAGTGGTTTTAAACAAGCATGGAAAAACTGGGCATCCAGCTTTGACCTTTAACCTCTGACCTTTAAGCTAACGTTCTCATCCAGTGGAGAATGTAGCTGTCAGGCTAACGGTAGTATAACCTCAGCAGGAGCACCCAGTGTCATGTCTGTGTCACACAGACGTCCCACCCGTTCCGTACTTTTTGGGATTGAAAAACGGTGCAATATTTCTTATGTAGCATGTACAACTAACACGGCAAACATCAAACGAGCCAAACAAACATCAAACTGAACATAACCTAAGAAGCAAAAGTAACTGAAGAGTTTAGTCGAATGCATGAGGTAAGAGAGATAGGCCAATCAGAGCTGAAAGTATTTTCAAGGAACGTGGATTGACTTGAATTTGAGGAGTCCAGCCTGTCTGCTTCCCTTCAGGCTCGTGTTCAGCAGATACAACCAACACGACCACCTACTGTCACTGAACACAGGTACAATAAACACACAGGCAGTCATCAAGAATGTTCTAGGAATATGGAGGTAAGAGGGAAAGTACCTTGTGCAGTGACCGCAGCAGACCGCCCTCGCTCCCAGCTCGCGCCCCCACCCTCCCTGGCGCTGGGCCGTCTCTCCTGACTGGACTTTCTCACTGGTGTAGTCTTTCGGCTCCCCTCTTCGCTCCAAACCGCAGCCTTCCTCTGCCTCCCGCCTTTCACCGGGCCTGCCCAAAAAGCCGCCTTCTCAAACCGCTGTGCGCCGGCTGAATGCCTGCCTGATTAAACCGGAGAAACGCGAACAAACGAGGGGAAGTACGCAGGTCCTGCGGAATTGTTTGCGGCTGCTAATACCTGCGGGCACCAGATCTCCGGCATGGAACCAGCGTCCCGCCCACAGCAATGCGATGAGCACACAGGAAGCGGTTACAGAGGATGGATGGATGGATGGATGGATGCCCCCCCTTTTACCCTCAAAAAGCCCAGAATTTATTATTAACATTAGCAAGTTCACATGCTCATTTCTGTCAGGCAGCATCTCCATGGGCCCCATCTGCAGTATTTAACATCACTCGAACCGTGCATTTGTGTCGAACCCCTGAGAATTGGGAGCCCCCCATTGGCCACAAACAGCCACTACAATGGGGGGGGGGCCCAAAGTGACTTTTTGAATAGGGCTCCACAAATGACAAACCCACCCCTGGATTCCAGAGAAGATAAAGAACAGCAGCGGAGAAAGTCTTGTGACCTACATCCGCAGTAACGATCTATAGGGTGAATACAAGAATTATTAGGTAAGTACTATTTCTGGAGATAATTTTTTGCAAAAGTTGGGATGGAAAATTCAGAAGTGATTTTTTTAAGAGATAAAATGTTACATTAGTCTGTTACAAATGAGCATAAAAGAAAACCACTCGATTATCAATGTGCAAAATTAAGCAAGTCAGAAACTAACTGGATTTTAAACTCTTCACCATAAACATAAAAAAAAAAAACTGTTTTAGTTATTCAGTCCATATAAGGAATAACAAACTACTGGCCGTTCTATGCAGTCAGCCCACTCTACCAAGCTGAACTCTACCTTTCTAACCAATGACCTCCATGAGCCTGTCGTCCATTGGACCAGTCAACCTTTTGATTGGATGACGTCCCACATCAGCTGAGGCAGCCAGGACCCTCGCAGATGCGGCTGCTTGCCACACTGGGAAATGTCACCCTATAGAACGAGGCCCAGTAGCTCTCAATGGGAGCAGGTCATGATTCAATCACCTTCCAAGCTGTTCTTAGCCAATCTGTGGAATCCTTTGATGCATGGGAAGGGGCATCGTGCTGCATGAATATCATAACCTTTTAGAAAGCTGCTGACTTCTTCCTGTACCAGTGTTTGAAGAAGATATCATAAAGATATTGACAGTAGATCTTGCAGTAGATCTTTCACGCCATAAGCAAGTTGGAAACATCTGACAGGTTCATCACTGATACCTGCAGCTCACATCATCACTCCTCTGTCACCTTGCTAGTGCTTGAAGGGATCTGTCCGCTGGCCCATCAAGAGTCACTCTAATCACATCTGTCCAGAAAACCGTCATAAAATAACAGGATGGAAACTGTAGCCTTTGCCATGACACAATGTGATTTTGCAAGGCAGTGATTTGATGTCAGGTGATATTTCAAATGTTACTGCGAGTGATTTAGTGACACATAATCAATATTTTCAATACAGTGAAACACAATCTGATTTTAGCATAATGCATTTGAATCCACAAAGATTTAACAATAAGGGTTTAATTTTTCATTTTAA
Organism: Brienomyrus longianalis; assembly: GCA_026770825.1. Classification (NCBI taxonomy): domain Eukaryota; kingdom Metazoa; phylum Chordata; class Actinopteri; order Osteoglossiformes; family Mormyridae; genus Brienomyrus; species Brienomyrus longianalis. The sequence goes on along the minus strand of JABJVP010000091.1, from coordinate 4,547,354 downwards.
CGTCATGTTTTGAAAACTTGGCATTTCAGTTGTTCTGCATCCCTCTGACTGTAACGTTATTTTTTTTTCCTTCTGCTCTCCTTACGAGGCCAATTTTAATTGTAATAATAATTTGCATAGTCATTACGCACAGGAAAATATTTAAGGTCCATAAAGCGAACCGTGGCCAGGAAAGACACACATTCAATGCAATTGAAAAAAACTCGTGAAAGTGCTCTCAACACGCTGACGTCTGCCACAACAGTGCCGTGTCTTTGTCTCAGGTGGTGGGCAGTTAGGGTTGAGTTGTCATGCGGTAAGCAGCAGTTACGTTTCATCTCCAGGTGTTATGCAGATGTGCGTCTAATGTAAAAGCCATAATGCTAATTAGCTTTACAAGCACCTCCAAACCAAAAGCCACACACTCCCCCACACACACACCTACCCCATAAAATTTTTTCACCTCCTATTTTTACCCTAGGGACACATAACCGTAGAAACACAAGAGGCACAGAACATCATGCAGCCATTTGTACCGAAACATGCAGGATTGTCCATAGCTTTCCTGACAACCTCACCATTGTTTTTAACTTGACTGATTCACCCTTGACCTCTTTTTACTTGTTGGCCTTTGTAAAGCAAAGTCTTTAATGCAAAGTTGGTGATTTACAGTTTTAGATTCAACGTGAGTCCATCAGACATCAAGTCTACGCGCTTATCGATGTATCTGAGCAGCTTGTCTAAGCAGGACATGGAAGATGCATTTAGAAAATGAGAATCCTCAGCCAGGCTGCTATTATATAGTCGGATTATGTGGCACTTGTTCAAATTCAACGGACCAGCCAACCATACACATAGGGTCTGTATCACAACGTAAAGGAGCAACGACGATATAACGTCATAAAAGACGGTGTAAAGTAAACACGCTACAGCACTGGTTGACTGCTCTTGAAAAAAAAAAACTGGAAAGTAAATGTAAAAAGTTACTGTTTCTCTCTCTCTCTCTCTGTTTGTTTTTGTGTGTTTGGGGAGCGTGTAATTACAAAGCAGATTTGTTCTCGTAAACCTACAAGCAAAGGATCTGACCCCTTCCGTCGTTTTTCTCACAAAAATAAATCGAGAGGTTAAAGCTTAACGAAAACAGCCCAGTTCGTGTATGTAAATCAGATCATCAGCAGCGGTCCGGCCGGGGACTGACAGTGGGCGCCGGCTGGAGCAGCAGCGGAGGGCGGGAGCGAGCTTTATCATTATCATGGTTACAATATTAATTTAATGTCAGAACGCACTCCCACCCCGATCACATAACAAGTGTAAGTCAAACAGAAGTCGGGGACTGTTTTAATTAAATATCATCAGTACCTTAGAACTGTGGGAAGCACAATAATTGAGACAATTTTGTGTTTTCTGCTTACAGCATGAGTTTCGACATGGGCTATTGTTCTAGTTTCAAATGTCGGGGTTAAACGATGCGCGATAAACCTCACATGCTTTAAGACAGAAAAATACCCCCAGAAGAGGACGTACAACAGACCGCGTCTCCGATCGTACGGGTTAAATTTATAACCCGCTTTTGCGTGGCCGTGTGTGGGGGAGGCTCTTGGTTAATGGCGCTTTGCATGAGGCGCCCTGGATGAACTCGGTAACAGTTTTGCTCCAAGATCCATAAATCTGTGTAACCGAGGTACAATGATAGCCTATGTGTGTCTTTCATCAACACATCGGCGCTCTTTAATACAAGCGCGGGCACCTTTCATGTTGAAAACCACGGCCAAGTTCATCCCGGGGGGACTGAAAAAGACGCATAAAAACACACGTGTGAATTCGACTGCATTTATATATTCGTCTCCTCGCCTACTTGGCTAAAAGAAAAAAAAAATCCCCTTTGCGATTTTGTTACATCTTCGTTGTTCACTTTGATGGAGCTGTATTTGGAAGGGAGTTAATTGGTATATCCTGTTGGATATGACAGTCGATCCTGAGAGGACCGCAGCACAAAGATTAAGCGGCGAATAACAGGTTTAAAGTGTCCTTGTACTGTATGAGTTCTTAAAACTTAAAAAAAAATCAAGGTTTTCTTTCGGTAGGAATGAAAAAAATTAAACTTTGTAGCTTGTCAAAGAAAAAAAAATTAAGCTGTTACTTGGTAGCTAGATTTTGGTTTGGGGGGGGGTGTTTTAAAAAATGTAAATAAAAATTATATTTAGAGACATAGCTGGTGAGCCATCAATAGAATTTTGTGAATAATGTTGATAATTGTGATTATCTCACTATACTTTCAGGACCTAAATGCTCAAATGTACAGCATGAAGTTGACTCAGTCAAAGGCAGCAGTTCGTGTTAAAATCATCTTGTGTGTTTTGGAAGTCTATTTAAATGAAGGGAACTTTCATCGTGCTACCGTTGCTTACGCTCATGTTAGTTAGCAGACATGTATATTAAGACGGTTTTTGCTTTCTGATGTGAAGAAAAACAGACCAAAACCTCTCCAGATGGACCCTAGAGAAGCTCATTCCGTTTCCAGAGCAACTGCCTTTGAGCTTTGCACGTGCGACACCCTGTGCTCTCCATCCCCGGAAGGGCAGCATGCCGGCTTACAGCATCGTCACGAGTTACGCGGGGTTGTTAAAAGCAAAGCAGGATTGTCGACTTTCTCCAGCCCCATTTGCAGTGCAGTGTTCAGCTGAAAGCCTCACTGTTGCAGCTGCGTTCCAACCTCTCACAGCTGTTTATTGACCATGAGTTTTCCCAGATGTTGCCACTGTCATTTTACAAGCTATCTCTGACCGACAAACACCATTCTAGAGAACTGGTTTTGGCTGTCTTTATCATGGGGAGAAAGATAGACCATGACGTTTAATTAGTGGAGGAGGGAGGTCAGGTCGATGACTGCATCCAAACACACATGGGACATTTTTCCTACCTGGACCTTCTCCAGGAAACTGTTGTCTGCATCAGACTTGTGAAGCGGTTGTGTCAGAGCCCATGGGGTTTGTGACATGAGAGTCCTCGAGCCCTCAGTGTCCACGTGCGGTGGCGGGATCACATGCAGCCGGCCGTTCGTATATGCGTTTGCAGCCATGACATGAGTCACCGCGGATAGACCGAATGGGTAAGAGCTGCTCTCATTACAAGTGCGAGGATTCACATCTGGTAGCCATCTCGACCTGGCAGAGGACTCCATGTGCTCGCCGCAACGGAACCCGGAATGGGACCAAATAACCGAGCATTCTAGAGCTGCCATGCTATTGCGGAAACCATATTGCGTTTGATTTTTAACACACTGTGTAAATCCGTAAATTCTACTGAAATAATTGAGCGAGACAAGCTCTTCTATTCGAATGATCTTCCTGGCAAAGGGAGAGGTGATTCTGGGTAAGACTCTCCATGCGTGACGGTAACATCATGAGGACGCAGGCATTATTGGCCCTTCTCCACTTGTTCGAATTAAGAGGAAGAGGAGGAGGGCGAAGGTCTGGATCCTTGTGTCACGGTCTCTGGCATTTGAAGACTCATGGAAACCCTATTGAAAAAAATCTTCGGTCCTCACCACCTTCCCGCTCTATTCTCTCCCCGCATTTCGACTTCAACAACAAGTCCATTCATGCACAGCCTTTCCTGGGGTAATAAATAGATAAACTGCCACCACATTCTACCTATGACATCATCCGCCAGTCGCGCACACAATCATTCAGTCAGACACCCACTCGCACCTTAAAATGTAGCCGTCGGTTAGACCTGCGTTATTTCATCACCAACGCCTCGACTTCACCTAGGTGCCCCCTCCAGGCTCCCGCCCCTCTCCCCTTTCCTTCGACCCTTCAGAAGTCTCCCTTCTTGGCTTCACACCCATTACCCTTGCCTGTCTGCCGGCCCCCTGACCCCTGACCACGAAGGCCGAGGCGTGCACCCTCGCACATGTTCACTTTTTAATACACAATCCCATCATCCTTTTCTGCCAATGTGGGCTGAAAGCAAAGCTACCCCCTTCAGTGGTGCCTTGATAGCATGTCCCTCCCCCCTCTGAGTCTCTAATTCAAACCACACACAGACAAGACACATGAAAAAACACACACACACATCAACGGGCCAGATTCCTGGTTGTAGCCACTATGCTCCAATGCCACAATAGAAACAGATATAGCATTTCTCACTAAAGGAATCAAACGCTGCATATTTACTGCCCTTATTCCACTTTACCTGAACATAGACATAATGGAAATGATTAGCAGGAATTTGAACCAGCATATGTCTCACAAAATTGTATCCACCAACCCTGGAACCCTGCACCATGTGTTAGGGTTCTGAGGTTCTACTGCGGTCAGCAGTGAACCCAGAGTTCTGTGCCGCCGTTCCTGAGGTCTCAATCTCGGTGTATCGGGCGTCTCACTGCGGAACACACCTTGAGCGTGGCTCTCAGAAGCAAAGGTCAGAAATTATGGCAGAGCAGTTCTGGGACAGCTGAGGAACGTTTTCTCTAGATCCTCTGAATAGCAGAACAAGAAGCCAGAGATTATCGCAAAAGATAAAGCTTTGGCGATCAGGATCATTTTATGTGTTACTTTTTAATTAACTTTATGATGCGTTTTCGGCTAAACGCAAAAACATTTCCAACTGCCTAGTAAGCAGGAACCACAAGATCAGTAAATTTTAATTGCGTCCCTGCCTTAAATGTGCACTGGTTACAAAGTAGGACATTATACTGTATATATTCGGCTACATTTCACTGACAGATTACCCAGACAAACAGACTGCAGAGAGGCGAGAGTGTGGGAATGGGGAGTCACAGGAGAGCGGAGGCCATGCCGATGCAAAAAGACTCAAGTGGAAAGGAGCAGGCACTATGCTGGAGCTTCCAGGAGGAGGAGAAATGTAGCATACAGGGTAATAGACGCACCCACGTATACTCTGAATGACCGTGTCGTACATCAGGGGGTCCATCAGGGGGTCTCCGAGGGACACAACCCACAGAATCACGTCTCAGTGCAACAGGGGATCCTTTGTTATGTTTAAATTGGTCGCTTGCAATTAAAAAGCCAGCAAAGGTCTGGGTAATTTTCTAAACCCCCCATCCGCCTCCAGTTGGATCTCGCTCAGCAGGCCCAAGGTCCAGCCAGCCCGTGGATGCCGGCTGATTAACGAGCAGGAGTTCTGGGCCCCGAATCTTCCCTGGTGCCGAACCGGAGAGCAGGGGAGGAGCCACCAAAATGGCTGACAGATGTAACGCTTTCACGGACTTACCAGTGGAACATTTTCCCTTGGCGGAGCCAAATCCCTCCTGGGGGCTACAACCCCACTGCACCCCCATCCCAAGCAGAACACAAACCTGGGGTCCGCCTGGTGGCTTTCCTTCAATTACTTATTACCAGCCGGGCTCATAGACAGGTATTAAAATCATGGTTTGGACATCCCCGTCCCCCAATCTCAAAATTCGTTTGAAACGCTGAACCCTCCGTCAGCAAAATCAACCAAGGGAGGCCTATCAGGTTGCCGGACACCCCAGGAAAGTTTTCCTAGTCACAGGAAAGTTGCTGACTGAGTAACCGGCTAGCAAAGAAGAGGTACAGCATTCAGCCCTACTGCTGACCGAATAGTCATCTGCTTATATACCCATTCTGTGGTTTGCACTAAATAGCTACACAGTTTGGTCTTTCTGCTAAATTATTTTTAAGCACCCAGCTTAAAAGCATGGCAGTGATATCACTCATTTGATTTAGGTGGATAACCTTTTGGCCATAATCACAACACGCCTTGATGCAATTTCTTTCATTCAGAATATTTACATACTGACACCAATCACCTGGGATCAAGGAAAATTGCATTTAAAATCAACCCAAATTATTGTTTGCTCTATCCTGAAACTAAAGGGACACGAGATGTTTTCTTTACGTATCTGAACCACATGAAACAGATAATATTTCAACGTGCACTGGGTCACATGACTAATTGGATTTTAATAAAAATTTAGAGGCCTGCTATCCAATAACCAGAACCTGCAAATATTTAAAGGTTAATTTTAGCAGTGGAGCCCAGCTCAGTGACCCTTGCTCGACCCCCGCTCCCTCGCTCACACCCCCACTGCATGTGGCAGTGATCAGGAGGCCTAATCAGTAGGGGTGGGCCGTGATTGGGGGAAATGTGGGGGGTGTAATAGAAAGCAGGCCATGGTCAGCAATGCCTGGTCCTTCATCCTGAACATATGGATCTTGTTGGCCGTGGGCTGGGAGCTGCACTCGTGCACACTGCGCCGAACCGGCTCAAGTACACTTCTGCTGAAAAGAAACTCGGTTCTCCGTCACCAGCCGTTTACATAAGAAACTGTATCCACCCTGGCCTACAGATTCCCAGTTTTCCTACAGGCATCTAGGACTTTCAGTAGTTTTGGGCAAAGCTGATATACAGGTACATACACAAACCCAATCACGCAAAATTTCCACCCTGCCTAGTCACTTTATGTGTGACTTACTGCCGCTCTTTAGCGCCTAACGCTGACTGGTCCTGGCTGCCGCTGTGGTAGCCGCTCACCTCCAGGGCCACACGTTCAGTTCCCGCCCTTGTCCTTTTATGTGTGGAGTTTACATGTCCAATCTGTGCTCACCAGGTTCCTCCGGTTTACATGGGGTTAGGCTTCTCAGAATTGCCTAGAGCATCTGTGTGTGTGTGTCTGTGTGTGTGTGTACACATCGCATAATGATCTGGTACAAGTGGTGTCAGTTTTCCTCTGGATTGTGCCGCTTTATAAAACGACGACCCGATGGATCCATAAAACGGTCCACTGCATTACTCTCCCTCTGACAAATTTAAAACGTGACAGAAACCGACTCTCAGCTTCTCATGGGCTGACAGGGAAATGAGAGTGGCACTTAGACTATTTAACTTTGAATGATATTTCTTAGGGGCGGCAAGGTGGTGCAGTGGTTAGCACTGTTGCCTCATACCACTGGGACCCGGGTTCGAGTCTCTGCCTGGGTCACGTGTGTGTGGAGTTTGCATGTTCTCCCCATGTCATCATGCGGTTTTCCCCCCCACAGTCCAAAAACATGCTGAGGCTAATTGGAGTTGCTAAATTGCCAGTAGGTGTGCATGTGTGAGTGACTGGTGTGTGAGTGTGCCCTGTGATGGGTTGGCCCCCCCATCCAGGGTTGTTCCCTGCCTTGTGCCCATTGCATCCGGGACCCCCCGCAACCCAGTAGGATAAGTGGTTTGGAAAGTGGACGGCTGGATGATATTTCTTATTGAACAAAATTCACCACATATTAATTCAGAACTTCAGTGACTGTGAAACAGTTTGCGTTAGCAGGTGAGTCCTAAACCAACGGAGAACTAAAAATTGAGTAAAAGCTTTCAAAATCACAATTAGCAATTAAATTGGACGCATCTGATAAAACAACCATGACAATGAAAGAGTGTGAACTTTCTCACACCTACAAGGGAGAGCCAGATTAAGGACATTAAAATTAAAAATGAACCCATTTTATGAAATACAGGTTTGCATTATATATTTAGACATTATAGTAATACAAATTTTAATAGATGCTCGATTATCTACCCAATAAATATTTCCCTGCATCACCACAGTCCCTTGCTGTACCAGCGCTTATGGAAAAGGAATGAATGGCCGGGCTCTATCGTTACCATACTGGAGACTGTATTCACCACTCTCTGTATGGACCTGCATATTAATCTGTCCATCATGGCCACAGAGGGGCCTGGAGCCTCTGCCAGGCAGCACAGATAGAAAGTTCCGGGCCAGAAATCTCAAATCCAGACTAAGGCTTTGTTTCAACCAACCAACCAACCAACCAACCAACCACAGTGCTCTGTGACACATTATACTCAACTAGTTGGTTGATAAAAAATCCAGACCAAGGTTTCTGTATGTTCTGGACCTGAAGTTTCCACCTCTGCCAGGCAGCACAGGGCACATTGCGGGGGTGCCCCCTTGATGGGATGCCAGGCACATTCACACACACACTGTAATATTCTTGGTGGTTAGGCTTAGAAGCAAATTAGACGGGGGTGGGAGCATGGAGAAGAAACCTGGGCAAGACGGTGATGTTAACGTGATGATTTCATCCCTGCAGGCTCTCTCCCTCACACACAATCAGGAGTTTCCATGGCTGCAGTTCCACATGAAGCCTCCCTTCCTTCCACATAAAACTGGGCGGCGGCCTCAAGCCGGACGGGACGACAAACGAGGTGGTTTGACGTGACCGCAGAGGACTACGTGTCAAACCAGGGCTCCTGGGACAGGAAGCTCCCTAAGTGAGACTTCAGTAATGGAGACGTGAGCCCGCTAGCATCAAGAGCTTCCCCTTTACGGAGGAAGGGCACGGGCTTGTCAACACGGAGGACACAAGACAAGTTAGAGAAAAACATTTTGAAAACAAGGAACAAAACCATGCACAGGCATAGTTTGCAAATGTCCATGAAAACAGAGATGCAAGAAAATTCACAGGAGCTATTTAAGAGCAAAACCCTCATTGTTCTCCTGTCCCTCTGGGTCTGGTCTGCAGTCCAAAAATGTGGTGTTAGAAGAACCGGGATCTCTTCCCCCTGGCATGGCAGTATGCACGCTGGAGCCCAGTGACAGACCAGTATCCTGTCCAGGGTTCTTACTGAATCAGGCTCCCTAAGTTAGCAGGCAAATCTCACGTCTAGCTCTTTTCAAGCACAGAACAACAAACTGAAGGCTTACGTTTATTTGTTAACACACTTGTTGGTCTAGAACAGGTTATATAACTTTCCTATAAAGGTAATCGGAGGGAGAAGGTTGCCAGTTCAGATCCCGTTGTCAGCAGAGTGGTTTCACTGTTGGGCCCTTGAGTACAGGTCCTTAGTCCCAATCGCTGCAGTAACCCTCCATCCCTACTCTCTTAAATGCACATCGCTTTGCGACAAAGCATCTGCTAAATGAATGCAAACAGTGTTTCCGATCTGCTTTGACCTAAGTTAGTAAACTGAGAACGAGGTAATGATTCACATCTAACACACAAGTTATAGCACCAACTAACATTTCACCCTGAGACCCTAGTTTAACCACCTTACTCTGACTATTCAGAGGAGAAACATCAGGACGCAGACAGGATGGAGCTGGCAGGTCGTCCATATTCAGCCAATTTACCAGAGAACCGGTTTCAGACCCTTTAGTCTGGTGCCCTCTAGTGGCTGCAATACAGATTTGTCAAGGAGGACCAAACAATTGCTCCACTACTCCCACAAAATCTTCCACGAGTCCATAACTACTGGGCCACCGGATACCCTAAAACGAGGACTCAGGGTTGAGACATAGCCGAAAAACCCTGCAGCTACTTAGATAAAATTCCCTCCCCGAGGTCTTTGGAGGTGGTCTCCCGGGAAACCAAACAAAGGGAGTCTGTGGTGATGAGGAGTTTGTGCATCCTCAGCCCTGTAAAAAAGGAAAAGTACAGACCAGGTGACGCGATTTGGGAGGAATTAAGCTCATGTTTAATGGAGCGCTGGCCTGCCGGGAAACACCGACACGGAACCATCCACATTCGGGCCGGGAAGCGGCACTACAACGACGGGGAAGTCCGGACACAGCTTTGGTCCGGTACGGTTCAGCTCGTTTCAGGTGAAATGGCAGACGAACAAAGACGGATGATGAGTCCCCTGGCGAGTAGCTCTATGTGCAAAGACCCATCATAGATCACCCCAGCCCCCCCCCCCCCACCCCACCATCTCTGTGCCCATGGAGCTGGGGGGGGGCAGGGAACAGGAGAAGCTCTTCCTCTCGACTTTTGTCCTCATCCACTTAATTACCCACAGATCTCTTTCCTGGAACAAAGCAAACATCATCTTCGTCAGTTTTTATTTGCTGGATGAGTGAAGCTTCTTCTTCAGAATCTTAATATTAAAACAATCAGACACACCACAAGAAAAAAAAAAAACTTTCTTGAGAAAAGTTTCTCATACTTGGGAGCTCAAAGCTGAGACGGGGCAAAAAAGATGGAGTTTGGGGCTGATTTTTATCTGCAAGACTCTCAGCAAAAGGGGTTCAGGTATAACGGCACTAATGGACAGTCGGACAGCCACACAGCTAAACAGGCCGAGTACAGCCTGAGTTGGAGACCAGCCGGCTTGTCCTGGGGGGTCTGGTCTGGCTTCTACCCACAGACTGCACCTTTAAGGTCATAACGGGGGCCTACCTTGGCCAGGGCTGTCAGCTAAACATTTTCTTTAACTTGGTGAGGAAGCCTTCTTCCTGTGTGTCCTGCCCTGCCTCAGAACGATGTGGCCTACTGCCCCCACCTGGACATAAATGGGTGATGCGTCAGCCGAGACCGTGCAGCAGTGCATGTCGATTCATTTCGATTAACAGACGGCAGGGGTAATTAAGTGCGAATGAACTTCTGAAAGCTTTTCCTTGTGGTGGGTCACATACATGGCTGTGCACTGGGGTGTACCCCCATTCAGCCTGCCTTACCTGCGGTCGTGGTGGTGACCCCATTTACCGTCCCATCTATCTCTGCCTCTTCCTCAGCGTAGCTCAAGAGCAGCGCCCTCTGCCTGTCGGTCAGCCTCCTGCGTATAAGGAGTTAAACAAACACGACTGCTATGGCCCATACAATAACACCAACAAGAACAACACCAAGAATAACACCGAGAACAACACCACCAAGAATAACAGGCCTATACAACAACACCAAGAATAACAGGCCTATACAACAACACCAAGAATAACAGGCCTATACAACACCATCAACAACAAACAGATCTGCATAGCATTTTCCAAAACCCAAAGACGCTAACAGTGTCCAATAACGCGAAATAGAGAGGTAGCAATAGACTTAGACACAGAAGGTTATAACGAGCAGACAAAAATGAACGCAATGGTGCGAAATACATCCAGTAGGAGAAGGGGAAAGCAAGCCGGGGCGCGGAGGGGCGGAGGGATGGAGGGATCGAAGTGAAGAGGGCAGAGGGAGCTAGAGAGGTCAGAAGGAGGGAATATTCTGGGCCTCAGCCGAAAAATGACAGACTCCAGTGAGTGCAGGCTATCGGCAGACAGGCAAGGGGAGTCTTACTTGGGCACCTGGATCTTGATGTGGATGTAATGGTCCCCGTGGCCGTAGCTGTGGACCCGAGGGATTCCCTTCCCCTCCAGGTGGATCCGCTGGTCTGCCTGGATTCCGGGTGGGATCTACAAGCGAGGTACAGACACAGGTGAGAGAACTTTTCGAAGCTACAAACGTGTCAAGCAGGAACATCCTGCAGGTTATCCTGAAGACAGTGGACACTATGATGTAGCTGCTGGGAATGGTTAAGCGTTACTTATAAAACAGTGTTTCTTAAGCCAGTCCTAAGGGAACCCCAGACAGTTCAGCCCCCAACAAACCTGCACCAGCTGTTCAGTCTTCTTGATTGGCTGGGAGCTGGGAGGGAGCAAAAATGTGCCCTGACTGGGGGTCCCTGAGGAGCGGGTGCAGAAACACTGACTAAAAGAATGTCTCCAGTCATTCGCCTACTGGGATGGTGATGGTCTCATACAGTCCCTGCGCTCTGGCTGTGCCCCCCAGGATGGCCTGGGACACAGAGATGTGGACGTCCGAGTGAATGTCCGCCCCATGCCGCCGGAAAACCGGACTCTTCTCCACCTGCGGTTGGATGGATGGGTGATGAGAGGGATTAAGGCTCAATTACCACAAAATCCTCAAAATCATAGCAAACTAAAGTTGTCAAAAAAATAAAGCTGAAAACAAACCAAACAAAAACAGACGCCAACAACTTGAAAAAGTCAAACACTAGCAGCCAATCACAGCCCAGCAAAAAGAAAAAAAAACTAACTCAGAAAAATAACGTATCCAAATTTAGTACTGCACAGAGTAATCAACCACACAGATTTGCAACAATTCCAGATTTTTTTCTAATGAATGTTAATTAGTCTTGTGTTAGTTTGCAGCAGACCAGACCTCCACCTCACTCACCCGGAAGGTGATGAAGATCTCCTTCCTTCCCACCGGCACCCTCACGGTCTGGCCGTCCTCCACCCCTACAGCAGAGGGCGCCAATGTAACGAGAAGCAGTGCAGCCTGCCCTGGTCTGCCCCCACCTCCCCTTCCCAATGCACCCTGCCCCCTCTCCACTCTGCGATCTCACCTGCAGGCACGGGAACGGTGACCGCCTGCCGCTGCTTGGTCTCCCCCGCCCCCCGGCACACGATGCAGGGCGTGGTTACGATGGAGCCCCGCCCCGAGCAGCGGCGGCATGACGACCGCATCACGAAGGGGCCAGTGTTTATCGTCTCCTGCAGGGGGAGACATACCTGTGAGGGTGGCAGCTCGGATTTTCCAGAACGGGGAATTGTATTTATACAACTTAGCAAGAAAAGGGACTAAATAAGAAAAGAACCACACATACTAAGACTGCGTCAAGGACTAATTTATTTCATATGGGGTTCAAATGGGGTCCATGTTCCCACAGCGGCAGCCGTAAATATCACTGAGGGTGGCATGCGCATGTGACGTTTGTTGCCACAGCAACACGGAGCCCGCTTCCTCACCATGCCCGTTCCGTTGCAGTAGTGGCAGTGCTGGACCTTGGTGCCCGGCTCGTTGCCCTTGCCATGACACCGCTGGCAGGTGTCCTCCAGGTTGACGGAGATCTCCTTGGTGACGCCCTTCGCTGCCTGCATGAACGTCAGCTCCATGACGTACTGAAAGAGGAGGAGGAGGAGGGAGGGAGGGAGGGAGAGGAGTTGAGGTGAACGACCAAATCGCACTCAGCTATAATAATCCATCCATCCAGACTTTACAGTGACCCGACGGTGACAAACGGCTGCAGACACACTGGCTGCTCTCTAACCTCGGAGTTTTTCTCACTTTGTCTGCTACATACATTGAACGTAAATAAATATAAAAACTTTGGATCCTTTTAACGGCCGAGACTGACCTCTGGCGGCTGCTCAAACATGGAGCTGAAGTCTCCGAACCCCTTGCCACCAGAGAACTCCCCGAAGATTTTGCGGAAGAGCTCCTCGGGATCCACGCTGGCTCCGCCCCTCCAGTGCTGCTGGCCCGCCCCGGCTTGCCGCGGGTCGAACCCAGCCGAGCCGTACGTGTCATATTGCTTCCTCTTTACCTCGTCGCTCAGAACCTACCAGGCAAGGATCAGAATGGTGGACAGTGAGAACCAGGGCCAACTGCTTATTACAGGCCCATTTACAAACCTATTACAGGGGCCTAGAAAAAAACAGGCCGGTTTCCCTTTTTGGTGAGCTCATTAATATGTTGACTTGATTAGATCTGCTCTGATTGGCTGATTTACAGTGAAGCACTGTGATGATTTGCACAGAACCAGCATCTATCTCTATTTCTCTATACTCATGCACCGGTGGTATAGAAGTATAGCATTTACAATCACGTACAGTACAAAATACCTCATAATGATAATAAACTCTCTCTGGTTTATGTATTTACTATACTGTACATTTACTGTAATTTTAGAGTGTACTATGGGTTGGTATGTAACGGAATACAAGTTAGGGCAGAACAGCTTCGTAATCAGAATAGAAAAATTAAGTATTGGTATCCGGTCCATGTTACATTTTGAGAAGGCAGCATTTAGAATACAGTTACACCTGCTGTAACATCAAAAAAGAAAACCTTCATGCTCTTTTTAAAGCAAAAATCTTCTTAAAGTCATGCCTGTTCTTTTCATTGAACTTTGCCCATAATTTTCCAACTTTAAAACAAGCCGTGGAAAAGCAGAGATGCGCGGGTCCATTCGCGAGCGACCCGAGCTCACCCTGCGCTTTAATCAGCCCGGGTTAAGTCTCCCAAAAACATAGCTGCTAACACCTTTAGCAACTTTCACAGTTAGAACTGAATGGCAACTGAACGGAGGGAGCCTTTGGGAAACGAACCCCTGACTGGGGACTAACTTTCTTAGCTTACTAGTAATAAATAACCTCACATCAATGGCTCCCAGTACATATTTTTTCTTTCCTTGCCAGGTGTACTTGTGCAAACTGTGCACACATGACCCTCGAAAAAGAAAATGCAAACTGCAAGTTGCGTAAGTGCACAGGGCTAGAAATGTGCTGGTGCACGTTAATTTTGGGGGCGTAGTTCAGACTGTTGCGGGACAGTCTAGGATTTCCGAATCACAATTTTTTTTTTTTGCAAAGTGGTGATTTATATTTCAAATAGAGAACAACAGTGTTTGTGATTCACGGTATGTTAGTTCCACGTCCTGAACTCTCATTATTCCGCTATGCCGAGGTAAAGACGCAATCCTATAGCACAGCACAGTCTGATCTGTGCCTGCAGGAACATCTGCTGCAGAATGATCTGAGTCAGCAGAACATCTTCCATGAACAAAGTAGACTCACCCAGTGCATTTCAGACATTGTAGGACTAGGTGAGTAACTAGTCCCTTACTTGCTAGCCGCTAGATCAGTGGTTCTCAAACTATGGGACGCATGCTCCCTCTAGTGGATACACAGAGGAACCAGTATATTTAAATTCCAGTCATAATGGTGGGAGGCCGAAAGAGAGTGGCCATGGGTTAATCGCACCCCCTACCCCCCATCAGAAACTTCAACAATTGTAAGCAGAGACTTTAATATTTTCTGAGGTGGCACATGTTGTAAATTTGACAACCACTCTTCTAGACATTTCCCAGTGAGATTTCAACCGTTTGAAAACTTTCTGCCCTTGTTTACTGTAATGATTTAAAATCAGACTTTCCTGACAAGGACAGACTGGGATTACTCCATCACTGAGCTATGTAGCCACAAATATCACCCCTGTTTATTACAAACGTCCAGCCAGTTCACAAGACAGCCAAGCACTCGTACTCAAGTGACAAACTTGACTTCCCCACATACCTCATACGCTTCTGCCAGCTTGGCGAATTTCTCTTTTGCCTGGGGGTCATCCTTGTTGGTGTCAGGGTGGTATTTTTTGGCCATCTGAGAAAAAAAAAAGTGGTGTACCAACTTGTGTAAAAGCTGCCTGAATTTAACGGTCGAGCATAATGTGAATATTCATTGAGGATACAGAGGATGACAAAACAGAATTGTATTCAGCTATCCACCAGTTTGCTTGGGCGCTTATCCTAGTTATCCTGGGGTATATCTCAGCAAGCACAGCGTACAAGACAGTGGAATGGAGAGATCATTGCGGAACACATACCGTCACACACTCCAGTTCACCTAAAGGCATATTTGTGAGGTGCAACGGGAAATTGGGGTCCTAGAGGATACCCACAGCAAGACGTTCATCAACGTTGCCAAGCTAACAGCACTTATGTACAGCAAGTGCTGTGCCCTCAAGGATTAGGGAATGCAAAGGCGTGAGTGTACATAAAAATCACTTACTTGATAATAGGCTTTCTTTATCTCCTTCTGAGAGGCAGAGCGAGGCACCCCAAGCACCTGATAGAAGTCATCCTTGTTGGTGACAGGGGTGCTAGTGTGAAAGGACAACGCACTGATGCCAGGAGGCCTCTGCGGGACTGTCAGAATGGAGACACAAACCATAACACCAACGCTGTAAACTCACAGCACCGCAAACTCTTTAAGGAAAGGTTCTGACATTGAAGTTTCATGTCCAATAAAAAACGTATTCATCTATTTGGGGGTAATGACAGCATTAGGGCAGAACACAAATCGACAGCCACTTCGGGCACTAAGTCATAAAGTACTATCAATAAATAAGACGTATACCAACGAAGAGGCATTCGCGAATAAAGACAATGCAATGTCTGTCTCAAATTATTCGCAGATATAAAATGAGGCTGGAACATATTGATCGAGCAAAACTCCAGAATTTAAAAGCTTTTGCTTCTGTCTCAACAGTGATAAGTTATTGGTGACGACCACTAAGGGCAGACTGTGACCCGGAAGTGAAATCCCACATTCGAGCTGCATTAAACCCCGCCCCCAAAACAATATTACAGAAAGCACGCATTCCGAGATTCAGAGGTTAACCATTTCAAATTAGATTCAGGTATGAGGCCGTGGCACAATTACGGCCAAACCGGCCGTTAAGCGCATGTAATTGTCTCTTTCTATGTCTCTCACCTTTCAGCCCCTTCAATGTCAGCGCACTGCTGGCTCCTCCGGGTATAACGCCGCCAGCCGGGCCGTAGTGAAGGGCTCTTTGACCTGAAAGCCGGACTTCTTCGACGTGACGCGAGGCGAGACCGGGACAGACCTGCCGCCTAGTGCAGGACGCGGCGACTGACGACCGTCGTGCCAAACTACGAGCAACAGAAAACGCCATCGCAGTAACAGCGGCTAACGTGGATGCGAGAAGCGCGTGTCAGACCGGTCGCGCAACTACGCATGCGCAAGTAGACAAAACACACCCCCTTTATTTTTATTCGGTTTAGTTACCATCGCTCCTTTGCAAGAGCGGGGTGTCGGGGGTATTATCGCCATCAAAATAATGTAATATTATCAGACAGAAAACGAAATAAGATCGAAAATCCATACAACAGATTAAAAACTATAATGAAAATAACATCTAAATCGAACACTTTGCCTTTTAACGTATTTCAGTGGCGATTCCTGTTTGCAAAAAGCAGACATGAAACACTTTTGTCAAAAATAGCCTATTATTTAGACTTGATAGTGCTAGGAAGTGAGATAAATACTTATAATAAATAATGTGAGAAAAATATTTGTTATTGAATTATAGTCTTGGCAACATTGTTTGAAGTTCGTTGTCATATACAGTGGTAAATGGACTGCATTTATATAGCGCCTTTCTACTCCTACGAGTACTCAAAGCGCTTTACATTTCATACCTCACATTCACCCATCCACACACTCATTCACACACCGATGGCGGAGGCTGCCATGCAAGGTGCCAACCTGCTTACCGGGAGCAATTTCGGGTTCAGTGTCTTGCTCAAGGACACTTTAATAAGGTGCACAGTACACAGTATTTAGTGTTTGCAAGTATTTATAAAAAGACTGTAGTACAAGAGAGTGTAGTGTTCACATGTACATATATACTCCTGTGTATGTACAAAAGTACATAGTAATCTCTGGGACCTAATTTAAAAGATTAATTAATCATCTAGTTTTTAAAGGTTTGAGAAATAAAGTTCCGATGCAACTTAGAAAGCCAAAAGCAACCTTTTTTGGTAAAAGGAAAAACCCCAAAGTGACAATACAGCTCAAAATCAATAGTGCTATTCACAATGGTGGCCTTGCTGATTAAAGAAATTTCAATGATTATTTAAAAAATTCGCAGTGGTTAGCACTGTTGCCTCACACCTCTGGGACCCGGGTTCGAGTTTCCGCCTGGGTCACATGTGTGTGGAGTT
>JABJVP010000091.1:4430840-4441940 GCA_026770825.1 Brienomyrus longianalis | reverse complement strand
ATTTTAGAGGTGCAGAGGCTACGTTAGATGATGATTCAGGGTGGGGGGGTGTGGGGGGGATGGAAGGGGGGGGGGGGGGTATAGGTGGGCATTGGGTCTTAGATTGATTTCAGGATTGATCTGGCTCATGGAGGAGGGTATCGACCGGTGATGTCATGCTGAGAGCGAAATCGATGCCCGTGTGTGTGTGTGTGTGTGTGTTTGTGTGTGTGTGTGTGTGTGTGAGGCAGATATTCCAGAGAGGAGAGGGATATGATTGGGTGATAAATTTTACTCTAATTAATTGCACTGCAATAGCTGCTTATAATTAGTCTACTGTACGTCTAGGATCTAAAAATAGACAGTAATGTATTTGATTTCCAGCGATGTGTTAATGTTAATATGCAAGACAGGTTTTTGACAGCAGGGGGGTCCCCATTGCACCAAGAAGGCGGGGTTTGTTGGGGGGGGGTCCGTGTTCCTCCAGACTGCTTCAGACGCCACCACCATGGCTCATCTCACACGCAGGGTACCGAGAGGGGTTTCTATGGAAACGAGGCAGAGACAATGGGCAGTTCCTGAGCCGAAAGTTCATCCTCTCTGAGCGGGAAGGGACCCTGAAGTACTTCAACAAGCATGACGTGAGTGGTGGCCGGGTCTGCCTGCGGTCAGTACGCCAACGGGGAGCACGCCGGTAGCGGGGGCGTACACCCACACACACCGTCTACGCACCTCTTAGCCTGTCACTGCTTAAGGGTGTCACACCATGCATGCTAAGACTTGCGGCTGGGCGTTCACTGGCATAGCTGCGCTCATGCCTAGTCGATTCCTCGACAGCCTTATGCTATCTGAATAAAGTAAACATACATATATAAAAGAGGAACAGGGTAGAAAAAAAAGCCTTTGAAGAGTTGGTATGTTGGTATAACTGACAGCTTGTAGACAGGCTGTTTGCTGACAAAAAGGACTCTGATTGGATGATATCCCATTTGTCCCACCCCCTTCCTAACACATGACTTTGCATGTCTTGGTTTCTGAAGGCGAGGGAACCCAAGGCCGCCATGAGAATCGAGACCCTCAACGCCACCTTCCGGCCAGCTAAAATCGGGAGCCCCCACGGCCTCCAGATCACCTACCTGAAGGACAACAGCACCAGGAACATCTTTGTGTACCACGAGGACGGCAAGGTGAGGGCGAGGCACTGGGCAGGCGGCCTCGGGATAGGGGACGACGGGGAGGTCACTGTCAGCTGAAAGGCAGGCCTCACAAATAAAGGTGTGCCTATGGTCTTAAGAGGGCATTGCTTTTGTACCATCGTGTGGGAATTGAAAAACCAAGAGCGTCTGCTCCGTGAATTAAATATATCGAATACATTTTAATTTACGGCACTGAGAAGGAAGTTGCTGTTAATACCAATATAAAGGGCTTAAGCTGTGAGCGCGCCCACGTACCCTACCTTTAAAATCTCAGCTCCAGCGTGGCCGTGCCGAGCAGGCAGACTGAACCTGCCGCCCCCCTCACTCCTTCCTCCCTTTCCACGGAATGACTTTTTTCATTTTGACGTGTCTGCAAGAAATTTCGCCTTGCGACGGTGAAATCGCTGGACTGCCGCGGCCGGCTACGCTGGTCCTGGATACGCTTAACGGTGCTCCCCTCTGTCAGAGCTACAGCGTCGGCACCGCGTGTTGGCGTCATGAAAAACCTGCCGTGAGCATAACGTCCCGATAAGCAGGCAGTTGTGTGGGGCGAGCGACTTTGTCGGTTTCGGGGATTCGGGTTCTGTGGGTGCATCACACCGAGAGAACGACAGTACTTTCAGGAGGGGGGGGGGACCTCAGGTGGAGTGGGTGTGGCCATCATCACAATGGGTCTGTCACTGCAGAAACTTTCATTGTCGTGTTTCTGCCACTGAGCTTCCACTGTGGGTGTGATCTGTAGAATTATGGAAGTGGCCAGTGATTATTTGGATACTGGGATACTGGACCAGTATCTTCTCGAATACATGACACTGCTGCTGAATATCATTCCTTGCGGGTGCTTCTGTCCTGGTCAGTGCTGCTGAAACACATTAACAGTGCTCTGTCTAAACAGCACCGAGAAAGTGGCTCCCCCTGTTGGATTTCAGTGGTAGTAGATTGCTAATAGATAACTTTTTTTTACTTGGACGCAGCCTGATGTTTCCGTTGGAGTATGTCTCATATCTGTTTAGTTTTTAACATTTTCATTTTTCAAGAATATTTCCTGCTTTCACTAAGCACTAAGATAACACTGATTCATTTATCTGGTGCTTTTATCCAAAACAACTTACTGTAAGGTTACAATTTCTATGTTCTCTCCGGGATTCAAACCTTTGCATTGTTTGCACAAGGCTCTACTTCTTGAACTACAGGAGCTATTAGGAGTCTTATAATTGGCTATAGGATGTTAATGATTCTTACTCAGTAGAGAGACGGGCAATTTAAAGCATGACCTATTCATGCAGCTGAGGTTTACTGAGGCAATACCTGGAATTATGCTACTAGGGATTGACTGGGTCTCAAACATGCAGCATGCTGGTGCCGAGTCTCAGTCCTTCATCACCAAACCTTGTCTGTCCTACAGGAAATGGTGGACTGGTTCAATGCCATCCGGGCGGCTCGATTCCACTACCTCCAGGTGGCCTTCCCTGGTGCGAGTGATGCTGACGTGAGTCTCCTGCCTCCAGCATTTCTCCTCCGCACATGCCAATCAGGCTGCTTCTTTAACAGCATGAGCGGCTCTCGCTTGCCAGTGGTGGCAGTATCTCTGGTGTCTCTCAGCTCCCATTGTTTTTTTTCCTGTTTTTGTAGTTGGTGCCGAAGCTAACAAGGAACTTTATTAAGGAAGGTTTTATGGAGAAGACAGGTCCAAAAGTAAGTCCACATTGCTGCCTCCGCATCAGGCATCTCAGCGTTCGTGGTCAGGAAGCTGGTCACCTTAGCAAATGTCGTGTTAGCACCTTCCTGTCTTTGGTCGGCTTTCCTTTTGTGGCGTCGATGAATTATAT
Source organism: Brienomyrus longianalis (assembly GCA_026770825.1). NCBI lineage: Eukaryota > Metazoa > Chordata > Actinopteri > Osteoglossiformes > Mormyridae > Brienomyrus > Brienomyrus longianalis. Next base: position 4,438,936 of record JABJVP010000091.1, on the reverse strand, counting down.
TCGCTTCGTGGTTTCATGTCGAAGATCGTAGCTGGCTAGCAGGTTAGCGGAACATGCTGTTTCAGCATCTCCTAAATAAAGAACGTGTATATTTAATATTTAGTGCAGTGACTGTTTGTGGTCAATGGGGGCAGCCCAAACGTCAGGGAACCCCATGCGCATGAGTGGTTTGAGAGGTGGTACTGCCGCCGGAGGTTACTGCGGAACAAGCCTGAGCCCGACAGATGGAAACCATGCGTGGTACATTCTTCTGTGTTCATTTACGTCGTGCTGTATGTGCGGTGCTCGGTGCGTGAGTTTTCAGGGAAATATTAATGACAGATGTGTTATTTAACAAGCACCCTCCCGGCTCAGGATACTCACAAACCTCTGTCACCTCCTCACCCCCCCCTTGACTCCCAGCAAACAGAGGGCTTCAAGAAAAGGTGGTTCACCATGGACGACAGGAGACTGATGTACTTCAAAGACCCCCTGGTAAGCTGGCAATCCCGAGAGGGACCCGACCGTCGCCGTGGGCAGCGCCGCCGGTCTCCGTGGTGACAGAATGGACGTGCGTTTCGGTTTCCTTACATGCTTACATCACCCATTGCATCATCATCCGTCATTCGTCGTTATTGTTCTCCTACTCTCTAGGGGGGGGGGTGCCTGGTGATGCAGCTGGACTCTCTGTCCGCCCCTGGGGTGGAGGGTGTGTGTGTGTGGGGGGGGGGGTCCGCTGTTATGCGGGTCATTTTTGAAGTGTTACAGAACATGAGAAATAGGGTGATATATGTACGTCCAGGGAGCTGCTGCGCTGGGGGTTTGGGGTTTTAAAGGTCATCAGTATAACTGGGTGGACTCTGTGTGCCTGCCCCTCCCACAGGACGCCTACGCCCGGGGCGAGGTGTTCATCGGCAGCAAGGAGAACAGCTACGCGGTGCAGGCCGGCCTGCCGCCCTCCACGCAGGCTCACCGCTGGCAGCACGGCTTCACCATCATCACCCCGGACAGGAAGTTCCTGTTCGCCTGCGAGACAGAGGCGGAGCAGAAGGACTGGATCGCTGCCTTCCAGAGGGTCATCAACCGACCCATGCTGCCACAGGAGTATGCAGGTATGCACACTCACATGTCTTCTCACACACACACCTGAACTGATATTGACATATATGATGCACTGTAAAACAGTACAAAATTAATACCCACAACTCTACCTGTCTACGTTAGTCAGTCTGTATCTGTGTGCCTGTCTGTATTTCCTGTCTGTCTATACTTCCTGTCTGCCTGTGTCTGTCTGAGTTGCGGGCCTGTCTGTATTTCCTGTCTGTCTATACTTCCTGTCTGCCTGTGTCTGTCTGAGTTGCGGGCCTGTCTGTATTTCCTGTCTGTCTATATTTCCTGTCTGCCTGTGTCTGTCTGAGTTGCGGGCCTGTCTGCATTTCCTGTCTGTCTATATTTCCTGTCTTTCTGTGCCTGTACATCTGTGCCTGTCGGTATTTCCTGTAACTGTTTGTGCCTGTATCTGTGTGCTTGTGTGTATTTCCTGTCTGTCTGTATCTGTACCTCTGTGCCTGTCTGTATTTCATGTGTCTGTCTGTACCTGTGCGTCTGTCTATATTTCCTGTCTGTCTGTGGCCATGTGCCTGTATGTATTTCCTGTCTGTCTGTGTCTGTCTGTACCCATGTGCCTGTCTGTCTGTGTCTGTCTGTACCCATGTGCCTATCGGTATTTCGTGACTGTCTGTGTCTGTTTGTGCCCATGTGCCTGTCTGTCTGTGTCTGTCTGTACCCATGTGCCTGTCTGTCTGTGTCTGTTTGTGCCCATGTGCCTGTCTCCCTGTGTCTGTCTGTACCCATGTGCCTGTCTGTATTTCCTGCGTCTGTGTCTACACTCGGTGGCCACTTTTTTGCAGACATTTATCTCTTATCTAGAAGGATTGTAATAATACACCATAGCACGATATGTCACAATTTAAAAATATGACGATACACATCGCAGGGTTGTAACGATGGGCACCATGGGGAGAAATCAATGATTAATTTTAAGGCAAAAAGGTACAATAGGCATAAGCTCAGTTTTGCTTCAAGGTTTCATTTTTGAATTTTGCACTGGAATTTATGGGACGAACGGAGAAAATGGAAAACTAACTGCAAGATAAAAGGAAATGGTGCAAACACCCTTTTTGTTAATGCTTTTGCCTAAAAAGGAATGAATAAGAACTGTGAGACTGTAGATTTTCAGTTTTATTTTGTTGAATGTATTGTGTGTCAAACCGTGAGCCCCCAATCGTCTCTCCAACCAAATCATGAGTAGACTGCATTGTTTCTGCCCTATTATCTAGTTCTGGTTAAGGCTCACTTTTGCCACCAGACACACTTCCAGGTTGAAAACCTTCCTACACGCCGCTGTTGTTATGAGCTGTTAATTCACACTCGTGGCTTTCCTGTCAGCTTTCACGCGTTCGCCCGTTCCCCTCTGAGCTCCCTCATTGGCTGGGTGTCTTCAGCCAACGAAATGCCGCCAACTGGCTGTTTATTTGCTCGCTACACTGTGGTCTGTAAACGGCAGGCACTGTAGTGTGTGAAAATCCCAGAAGAGTAGCTTTCTCTGGCATGAGCAGTCACACCACATTTAAATGTTTAGTTGAACATTAACTTCTTGTTTGCATCCAGTTACGGGCACATAATTTGCTGTTTGGAGGATCAGACTGATTACATTAACAAGGAAGTTTACCTAATTAAATGGCCACTGAGTGTATGTCTGTCTGTAGCTACACCCCTGTTTGTACCTACATTTGTCTGTACTTCCTCTGTCTGTAGCTACAGCCCTGTCTGTAGCTCCCCTGTCTGTAGCTACACCCCTGTCTGTAGTTATGCAGCTGTCCTAATCCCCTTTCTGACAGACAGACAGTGTCTGTGATCTCTCACTCTCGGCTTCTTTTCTCCCCCTACAGTGGAGGCTCACTTCAAGCACAAGCCTTGAGGGTGTGGATGGTGATTGTACTGGGACTAGAGAAGGACCATTCTGTAGCATGAAGACCGGGTGGGGGGAAGGGGGAGGGACGTAACAGCTTGTCATCTGGACTCAGGTGACAGGTGACGTTGAAGGACCCGGGGGAGGAGGGGGGGGAGGGAGGGAGGGGAGGACTAACTGATCTGGGAGTCTGACACCCGTGGTCATGGTGAGCCAGGAGAGGGGGCGACGAGAGCCCAGGAAGGAGGCTGACAAAGCCACAGCTACGGAGATCCGCTCCCACCCCCCGGGATCCGCTCCCACCCCCATCTCCTCCTCGCCAGCCTCATTCTGTCACTGCCCCGTCCTTCCTCTCTGGCGTACGATGCCTCCTCTTTCCACACTGCGAGTGCGCGAACTCAACATGCAATGGGATGAGTTGTCATAACCCGAAGTTATAGCGGAAAACTAGCCATGACGCACGCCAAGCAGAAGGCGCCAGTACGGCCAAAGAGATCGCTGTCGTGTTTTTAAAAATAAATATCAGTGGCATTTCTGCACGCCGCTAATATTTCATAAAAAGGGAATGCGCGTCGGTACTGAGTCTGACGACAGCCCTCCCCCCTTTAAAAACCTGATTGACCTCTGTACAGGGTTGTAAATGTAGTCATACTCATACAGTATTAAATTACTGCGAATCTAGTTGTGTGCCGCTTGCCCACTGTTTGCTGTCCTAAAGTCGGTACAAACAATATCATTTATACTACGACTTACGGTCACAGTTCTCAATATACGTTAAACAGCAACGCAGCTAATTAGAAACACGGGCCACGTTTGACAAGCGTTCCTTGCTGTTATATGTTTTCAACACTAGAGGGCTCAACTCACAACCCCAGAACTACGATACAGGCGAATATAAAGAATTATCAATAAATTAATTATGCTTTTTATGTAAAGTGGAGACTGAAAACATTCTTCGTGATTAATGCTTTTGACGCGATTTTCCTGATACTAAAAACAGATCATTCTATATGACATTATCCCACAGATTCTGACATGTGGCCAGTATTAGTGAAAAAACGTCGAAGCGTTTTTCACTTGTCCCGTTTATTCTGGAAGTTTTCTTTACTAATCTACCATAGAGTTCAAATTATCAAACTCGATGAACGAGTCTTACGTTCCATGGTGTCACGGGGGGATTTAATAATAGGCTACTTACACTTTTTGTATGCTTGTTATGAAAGAGATAAGCACTGCGCAAACCACCCATATTCTGCTCTCTAGTCGGTGCATATTTATTTATTTATTGATAAACATCTTTCCATTCCTAAACTGAAAGAGATTGTGTTAGCGAGAGAAATTATTAAATGCGTACGGCTATTTGGTCCATCAGACAGAATCAATAAAAATACTAATGGAAAATTCACTTTGGGCATTCCTTGCAATTGTTTTCATACCGGATAATGTAAACACTTGTTTCATTTCAAGGCAAAGATATAAGTTTTGTTGACACGGACGGCGCGGCATCTGCGAGCACATCGAGCTAAGGGACGGCGAATGTTTTTCATATCCGGATGACCAGCAGGGGGCGCTATGCGTTCACTAATCCAGCTCCGCAGAGCTGCCGATGATTTATTTAGTTATAATTATTATTTAGTTGATTGAACTCCAAAACACATCGTGCGTATGCTGCTTTAAAACACTGCGGTACACTTTCGCCGCTGGAAGCGTGAGGTTCCCGTTGTTGCTTAATCTGTGAATATTTAGTAGAATATGCAATGGATGCATTAGTCACTAAGCATTTAAGTATCTACCGTATGCATACTGCAAAAGTAAGACAAATATTTTAATTAAAAACATGTGCATAATGTAAATGTTTTTCAGACGCCGTTAAAACCAAATCATTCCGCTTTAATCTGAATTAGACTACTTAAAATTTCAACTGGGTTATAGACCAGTTTATACAACAGCTCCACAAGATCCGGAATACGTAACACTCAATGGAGGATTTAGTTCATTACATGTTTTATTTCATACAAGTTATGCATTTAAAAACTCCGAAAACGTAACATGACACCAAGTATTTTCATTGAACATTACTCCACTGAGCACAAATGGAAATTCGTCCCCGCGTAGCAGCCAAGCGATTTGCGGTGGACTGTGTAACCGCATACCGGACGAAATTCATGGCCAAAATGTGTTCAAAACAAACTTCTAACACTGTCTCTAAATCACAGACAAAAGACGACTGAAAGATTAAAACTAAATGCAAATCGCTACACCTTTTATTACAATCGTGTGCTCTTAATACTTGTTGAAATTAAGAAATTAATACTGTATCTCTAGATACACGGGGGGTGTATCCTCACCATTTCCTGTACAACACAGACACATTTCACAAAAGACAACACATTAACACTTTATTTCCCTAAATGACATTTCGCTTGAGAGTTTTCACTGCCCAGTTCATCTTATTACATGTGCGGTTTAAAGGCATCTAAAGTTCCCAACAGCAATGCCTGCTTCTTCTACTTCACTAAAGCTAAGAGCCACACATGGTGCTTCCATGTATTAAGTACAAGTTGTCAGGTTGTTATGCTTGATGGTGGATCCGGAACGTTCAAGAGATCAGCGACCCAGAGCATCTCACTGACCTGGACGTCTTAGTGACTTGAGAGAGTCTCAGCGTCTGGGGAGTCTCAGTGACCCAAGAGAGTTCCAGCACATGGGGAGTCTCACTGACCCAGAAGTCTTAGTGACCCAAGAGAGTCTCAGAGCCTGGGGAGTCTCAGTGACCCAAGAGAGTCCCAGCGCTTAGGGAGTCTCACTGGCCCAGAAGTGTCAGTGACCCGAGGGCGTCTCAGCACCTGGGAGTCCCAGTGACCCGGAAGTCTCAGTGACCTGAAAGAGTCTCAGTGCCTAGGAGTCTCAGTGATCCAAGAGTCTCTCAGCGCCAAGGTAGTTTTAGTCATTCAAGAGAATCTTAGCACCCGGGAGTCTCAGTGACCGAAGAGAGTCTCAGTGATTCAAGGGAGTCTCAGTGCCCGGATAGTCTCAGTCATCAAAGACAGTCTTGGTTCCTGGGAGTATCATGGACCTGAGAGAGTCTCAGCACCCGGGGAGTCTCAGTCACCCAAGACAGCCTCATCGCCCCCTACCTGACCAAGTAACATGCAGCACAACCTGAGTGTGAATACAAGGGTGAATGTATTAGTTCTAGTCGGAATGTTAAACACTTAATTTCATTACTTCAGATAAATCAACAACCACGTTTTATCACCCGCTGGATGAGTTACCACTTCAAACATGGAAAATAGGTAAAAGATTCGTACAGCTATCGCCTGAAATATGGGCAACTCTGCGTAGGGCTGTGGTCACGATTAGGCCTATGGGTCTGTCAATTAACTTTCAGGACTTTAGACAGCTGGGAAAATATCTAGGGTCTGTTTAAACATATTTTACAATTAGTGCCTTCTAATTTCGTGGAAATTAGTTTGCAGGGTACAAAGCAACCACATCAAATATTATTGAATATGTCATGCTATGTCATTTACATTTGACATCTAAACACGCCTTTAGAAAATGGATGCCTTTCATTGGAAATAGTATTTTTTCCAGTTTTTCCACGGATTATAGCGTGAAACCTGACAAAAACGAAAGCCATTAAAAGAATTGCAGCCCCACACCATCAGCACATATTCACAGTCATACTCACCTGCAGGAAATGCTCTCCTTTCCCTGAGTGAAGATGTCACACACATGCACTCGTCAACTCTGCATAATTTACGGCGACATCAGTAACAACCGAACACTGGCGAAGGTAACATCACCGAACTTCATTAACTCGTAATTATAACTTTTTAAAACCTCTGGACTTCGGGTAATGAAGCGTGGCGTTTGCTTTATCCGCAATATTCATTAATCGCTGCGCCTTTACGCAGGAGACGCTGATTTGCACCCGGGGGCTAAGCTGTCATATTAACGGCCAGCCATTGTCACCTGCCCTGATCCCTCTGCCAGCAGTGTGCTGCATTTTCACGCCTTCCTGTTTGCACAGCATCCAAAATAAACCACCTAAGATGCCGGGGGTCTGTTCTAAAATGAAGCATCTATCAGCAATGTTTAACGCACAGAAAGACTAAAGTCCAGTGGTGAGAAAGATGGCCGACGGTCTCGGAGAGGCTGCCAAGAGGCCCGCTGTCAGTTTGTGTCCGGATGTCCGTGCAGGAACTTTAAAACGTGGCCATTGTGACTCACATATCAAAGACTACATACAATACCTACATACATTCTCGAATATGTTGCTCAGACTGCACAGATTTCAGGGGGTCGCATTTAAATAAAAATTATTGGAATGGGGGAGGGGCGAGGGCAAACAATTTCTAATCAAGGATCACTCACGAAATTCAGGGAAAAAAACAGTAAAGTTGGATATCTGGGATATACACACTATGGGTTAAAGGACTGACAGGTCACAGCAGGGAGTTAAAATTCATTGACGATTATGGTTGTTTGGGGGGCAGTCGCAGGGAGGGCTGACTGCAGGGGAGTCTTTGTGGGGGGGGGAGCCTGGATTGTGAGCCATGTGAGGTAAGTGTGGATGATATGAGCATGATGATGATGTCTGCTGGTCTGTGGGTGTTACGCGTTGGTCGCGGTGGAGTTTACACAGTGTTTGGTGTGTCAGAGTGCTGGATTATCTGGCCGGGAAAGTTGATGTAGCTTGAGTTTGTGTGTGTGTGTGTGTGTGTGTGTGTGGAGGGGAAACTCAGTTTTATAAAATATATGTGTCTGCAATCAGAAAACTAAAAATACCCAAAGGCTTGTATTTAGTTTGGTTACTTATGGTTAAAGTTAGGGCTGGGTGGGGCTTAAGGGCGTCATAGTTTTGATTAGGAGAATGCTCATAGAAATGAATGGAGAGTCCCCACAAAGATATTGATACCCGTGTGTGTGTGTGTGTGTGTGTGTGTGTGTTCTCAGGAAACAGTCCAAGGGAGGGACGTAGAGGCTCGATAACACAAACTAGTCCCTCAGCCTGGAGTCCTGGTTACTCCATGCAGGTGTCTAACATCCTTTGGGGGGGGGGGGGGGGCCACGGCCGGCGGGGGCCCGCCTCCAAGGGGGCGCGAAGGGAAACACCCCAATGCCCCCCCGCTCCGGCCCA
>JABJVP010000091.1:4418242-4430830 GCA_026770825.1 Brienomyrus longianalis | reverse complement strand
GACGGAAGGACAAGAGCAGCAGGGGGGGGGGGTGGGGGGGCGGGGGGGGGCGGGGGGGGTGAGGGGGGGGGGGGGGGGGGGGGGGGGGGGGGGGGCACAGGCTGACGAGGTCCAGCTTCAATGTGGCAGCGAAGGGAATCACACACATGCACACCTGCTACGGCCAGCGGGGTATGTGATCACAGCCCGCTCGGGGTATCCCGCTCCACCTTCGCTCCAGCCCATCACAGATGGAGGTGAGGGGTCCCTGGGAGGGGGGAGCCTGAGCCTAAGTGCTGACAGTGTGTGGCAGGCGGGGTGGAGAGTTTCACAGACCAGTCTCCCCATAAATCCAATCCCGTCATCCAAATTCTGGACAGGACACATCTGTGGCCAGTGTCCCAGTTATCGCATGCCAAGTTGGGGGGGTCACAAACACACACACACACACACACACACACACACACACACACACACACACTCCGCCCCGCCTCGGCCTAGGACCCGCAGCAGCCGGTGCTCCTTGTCTCCTTCTTGACGTACTCCTGCAGCTGGAACTTCTGCTCGCCCTCGTCCTTCATGGTCCTGTGCTTCAGCTCTCTGCATGTGCGGGAGTGTGCGGGGGCGTAAAAGGTGGTCATTTGGAGCATCCTGGGGGGTCTCCCAACCGCGATCCGGAACATTCGCTTGAGAAGGGCGACTTCCATTTGTTCATTTAAAGAGAGACCTACTCGGCTACCCTGAAACACCACATCCACCGTCGCCCCCTAGTGGTAGATCCAGCTCACTACGGTTAACATGTTTACACAACAGTGTCAGCAAGCAATGAACCATTCTGGAGCTGAATAATAATTACGGGTTTAATTAAATTGAGAAACATGAACAATTTAATTATGCATCAGAGAGCTACCAGGAAAACACTCAAGGGATTTAAAGACAGAAATACTGGTCCACCTAGAAACAGCAGAGGTCACACCCACTGTCTCATTATTGCCCCCTACTGGTAGATCCAGGTCACTGCGGCCAACCTGCCCGTTAGACTGTACCTGTCTGAGGAATCTGAATGGTACGGCCCTCCCTGGCCTGCCCAGGCTTTGGCTGACTTACTTGGCGATGGCAGTAAAGGCCAGCTCCACATTCAGGCCAGACTTGGCGCTGGTCTCCATGAAAGGAACGCCATATTCCTATAGCCCCAAAAAACAAGACGTGGAGAAAAAAAGAGAAATGACCACTTTCTAGTTGGGTGACGGAAGAAAGCAGTCAGTAGAAAACTGAGACAGCTCTGCAGAGGAAACGTTCAAAGAAAGGTGGGGCTGTTTTCTTTCCTTCCTGGAACACAGGACTGGCCTCTCTCCCATTCAGCAGAGGAAAACTTCCCCACTGATCTGCAGCTTTTACTCCGCTCGACTCTCAGCTTCAGGCTGAAGTGCTCAGGGCTTGTTTGGGTCCTACTGACGGACATCGGAGCTGACGCACAAGATCCAAGAATCAAGAGGTTATTGCTGCAAAGTGCATCGAGTTGGTGCTCACTCACCCAAACCCCATGATAAACAAACAATATACATATAATACATACTAAAGATATAATACATGCACAGCAACGGTGCTGCGTGTGGCACAGTGGGTTAGGATGCTCTGACAGTGAGGAAAAGGTTGCTGGTTCAAATCCCGCAGTCAGCAGGGTGATGTCACTGTTGGACCCCTGAGCGAGGTCCTTAAGCCGCTATTGCCCCCAGGGGGGCTGGATGCTGGCAGGCCCTGCACTGTGACCCCGAAACTTCTCTTAAGTGTAAACATCTTTGTGTGTCTTACAGAGAGCAAGTTGGGATACAGAAAAGATAAGGATGGATGAAGTATCACTATTGTATTGCAAAGCATCACGATTCACATGCAGCGCGGACGGGAGCAGTACACTTAGGTGTTGATGATGTGGAGAGTTTGGTAGAACAACAATACTGCAAAGTGGCCCTCTGTGAGCCCCGAGAGTTACCTAACAGATGTGAATGAGGTCGGCAGTCAGTGAGGGGGAGTGGCATGATGACTGGGGTGGGCGGAGCTAAAGCTACGGCCAGTCTCGTCACGCTGCTGTAACACTGCAGCTAAAGCAGCGAATCACAAAGGCAGATAAGATGGGCAGAGTGAAAACGAAACAGAAGAAGGCGTGCGTTCGTGATGCAAACTCACCTTGGCCAGCCTCTCTCCCTCCTCCCTCTTCACCACCCTCTCGTGCGCCACGTCGGCCTGAAGGGGCCCAGAAAGAGTTACTTCCTCACCCTCGCATCCTTCCCATACACAGAAGCTCTGCGTTATCTATCTCTCGGTGGACAGCTGGGGGGTGACTTGGCCACACAATGGTGTCAATACACAGTCAAGGATTCTGCGACTGAATAATAACCAAGGGTACATTTAAATGAAGAAACATTAACAAATTAATTAAATGGCAGAGAGCTTCATATATCCGCCCCTGGGATCTAGCCTGGTCTCATTAAATCTCCTGCACCAATCCCAGCCGCGGGCATCAATCTCCTGCTGCACAGTAAATCGCTGACCCTCCTCCTGCATCGATCGGAGTACATACCAGGGCCCCTCATTTGCACGCTCGCGGTCCCCCACTTACATGAGAGAGATCTCCCACAATGCCTCTCACCTTGTTGCCCAGCAGCATCAGCACCACGTCCTGCTGGGCATACTCATGGATCTCGGTCAGCCAAGCCTGCGTGAGACAAAGAGCAGCGGTGATGGAGACGCCCACAATCCTTTAAAAGCCCCGAGTAATAACACATACGAATTTTACAAGCTCTTTCACGGGACGACCTGTTCGGACCCCTGCGGACGTTTATTCATCAATGCCAAAACAGAATCCAAAACTCAAAGTCGTCAGCTGGGAATCAGAAGGGGAACCAAAACAGGGCATAACAATTCCAGAACAAAGTCAAGAGGCAGGCAGACGGCCAAGTATGGAACGGCAACTAACAATCAGTCCAAGAGGGAGAAATTGTCCAATATGGAGGGAACCTCGCAATTAATGAGGACAACAGGCAGTATTTACCTAATTACACAGGAAATGCTTAACAGGTGGATTTAATAAGCCAGCAAACCAGTGAAGATGATCGGGGAAGGGTGGCTAGTCTTGTCGAAGATCTGGACTGGATCTCGGAACTGGGCGTGGACTGGCTGGAAGCCCTCACATACTTCTAAGGATCACACCCCAGGGGTGCTGTCAAACCCAGGGAGACGATGTCGTTGTACAGCACAGGTACTGTAACAGCAGTCTCAGCAACCAAGTGAGACCACATCACTGCACAAGCCATCGAAGCTCACTGGGCTTCACCTGACCCCCCCCTCCCCCATCTCCTCTCTGCTCAGGTGGAATGAGATGAAGCACGGGGCCGAGAGACACCGCACAGCTGCACCTCCCACTCCCGGGGTATGAAGCAGTGATACAGCAGCTGTTTATCACCCCCCATATCAGCCTCACACGATCCCATCCCTCAAAGTTACACAATCGCCCAAACCGTGCCTATAACGTGACAAGACCACATCACAGCGCCCTCTAGAAACATGGTGGACTATCGGCTAGCAATTCCTGTTCTTTGCCCTGTGGGTGCCAACTGCCATTTTAGGTATCAACTGGAAGTGTTGCTTATGTTTATTACTTCCCAGTCACATCACTGCGATCCCCATTGTCCCCTCGGAGGCAGCCATCAGACGGCTGTTATGACAGGCGTTCTCTGCCTTCCAATCTCAGGTGACAGTGATCGGAAATGTCACCCATGTTCATGAAAGGCCATGGCTTGTGGGAGGCCGTGACAGGCTGACAGTGGAGCTGAAAGCCTAGGGTGATAGCTGGCCATCTTTAAATCTGTGCGTGCACATGTTGGGTAGCATTGCCTCTCTCTGATGCTCAACAAATCACAAAACAGATCTGTACTTCACAAAAGACCTGCTCAGAATCGGTCAGTGGCCATGTTATGCAGGGGCAGGAGAAAAAAAGTAGGAACGGGAGTGAAGATGGGATTATCAGAGGCGGCAGGGATGGGATTATCAGAGGCAGTGGGGATGGAGATATTAAAGGCAGCAGGGATGGGATTATCAGAGGCAGTGGGGATGAGATTATCAGAGGCGGCAGGGATGGGATTATCAGAGGCAGTGGGGATGGGATTATCAGAGGCGGCAGGGATGGGATTATCAGAGGCAGTGGGGATGGGATTATCAGAGGCGGCAGGGATGGGATTATCAGAGGCAGTAGGGATGGGAATATTAGCGGTAGCAGGGATGGATCAAATAGGAACATAATGCAGACCAGCAGGAAAATGACATGGCCACTGGGCTCGGGGGAATCAGCTATTTTCACTAGGGCAGAGAGAAAGCAGCACACGGAACAAGCGTCACGTGGCCCAAGTGGTTCCGAAAGTGAAATCTCGAGTTGCTCTTTGTGCGTTTTTAGATGGAGTCGGAGATAAAGAGACCAAAGGAAAGTGCTGTTGACATACAGAGAAAGAAAAAGAAGAAAAGAAACCCTCCATTCAAATCCAAACTAGAGATTAGCCAGCGTAGGCAGGAGCATTAACATTCATAATTACCATAATAATTTAATTGGCCACTGCAGCATCCCACAGCTAAATCACAAACCACTCACACAATATTAATTTGGCCTCTAGCTTATTTACTCTGCTCCCAGATGGCCTTGGTATCCGTGTTTTCATTTTCTTGGACAGAGTGAGCTCTGCACCAATCAGATAGCTGGAAGGGAAGTGGGGGGAGGGGGGTGGGGCTGTGTTTAAACCCCAGCAACACTAAGCCCCGGCTTCGGGAGTCCGTCATTATTTTCAGAGGCTCACAAAAGACATGAAGAGGGGACAGGGAATAGTCGAGTGTCATGGAAACCTGACGACCAATGACGATTCGGGAGGCGTGGCCAAAGAGAATGCAAGTCCAAGCTTAGTGGCCTATGGGGGGCCTGCTAGCACTGTCAGTGAAACATTGGGTCATATCTACACATCAGTACGGGGGTCGATGTTGATTAAAGCATCCAGTCGCGTCACTGGCATTTATGGTTGGAAAAACATGGCCCATATTTGTGGCTTGGGTGATTATGGGAGTCATAAATGTGATGAATGTGATAATGACGAGTGGCCTAGTAAAACAATCAAGTTTTAATGGTGCGGAGTTTCATTTCAGTTGTACAATATGATCTACACCTCATGCTGTCAGGAAAAACGTCATCTAGTTCCAATCGCTCACAGACAAGCGACACCTGGGACAGGAGGTGGGGGGGGGGGGGACACGCCTTCCTGGGGGAGCCCGGGGCCTAAGCGTGCATGTGTGTGTTTCGCCGCATGATTTCCAGCACCGCCGATTACCTTTGATCAAGGGATCTGAATCAAAAATGGATAAAATGAATGAGAAGTCAACCGACAGAATTTTTTTTTTCCCCCAGATGCCGATGACTAAATTCACCTTTCCGGAAGCTTTAAGGGCAAGAAGGAAGGAGGGTGAAGTGAACCTGCCCCATTGCCCTGTTCTTTACCAGGCACATACAGTCAGGCTTACATTGTCCTGTCTGCCACCGGACATGGTAACCAAGGTAACATTATACTGCAATAAATAAGCACAGATAACCCTCCAAGGTCTCACACCTCCATGAGTAGAAAAAGTTGCCCCACTGGCCCTGAAGAGGGGGCGCAAACCCCCCCTCTAAGACTTGTTCGTAATGAGAAACATCTGAAGGGTCGAGAGTTTAAATGTTTTGGGAAAATGGAAGAAATGGAAGTAGTTTCGTTCTTTGTGTCCCTATAGAATGGATTGTTTCTGAGAATGCAGGGTCTCCCTTCTCTCTAATATACATCCTGTTTACAGAGGTGACCTCACAAAGTCTCATCCAGGGCCAGATCTAAGCGGTGGTCACCCCTGTTGCCTCCCAACATCAAAATAGTAATAACAAAATATGCATTTTTTTTTCTAAGCGTAACCATAAAAGATGTGGCGTGACCACCGGCGTAAATATAAATGACTCTCGATGGAAATATCTGCTGGTGCCACTGATCTCACCTTTATACAGCTAGCGTGAGAGGAAGTCGCTGGATTCTAAGATAGCTCGAGGAAATCGCAGGACCTAAGACAGATCCCTGGGGAACCCCGTATTTCAGCTCCGGTCCAGAAGGACTATAAATGACGCCTTAGATGCCAGGAGCTGCTGGAGAAACCCCGGTGTCAGAAACCCCGGTGTCAGAAACCCCGGTGTCAGAAACCCCGGTGTCAGAAGCAACTAGAAGCACATTCAGAGAACACAAAAAAACATCCTACAAAAATCGAATCGAAGAACTTGCCAAAAACAGGAAGCAAGTTCTGGTTTAAAAAAGTCATTTTTAACTGGAACTGATGAAGTGCGTTAAAAGCACTGGGTAAGTAGGGTACTTATAGCCTTAATTAGAGGAAATTAAAGCAGTTCATTCTCAGCTGTCAAAGTATAGAAGTGCTTAATTAAGTACTGAAAATGAAATCAACAGCTATATATACACACACATAGTCAGCAGAGAATTATGGGTAAATACTGAGATTGACAGACACAAAGAAGATAAAAAAAAGAATTTATTAAAGGCCAACAAAGAGCCGTATCACACAATTACTGGACCAATTCTGCACATTTTTAAAGCTTGTGGGCCTGCTAACTAATCAGGACATTATTTATCCCCCTCCCCCAGGAGGGAAAGAGGGGGTCTTGTCAAACAGCACATTACCAAAACTTATTACATAAGCTTGTTACATAAATCACAGAAAAAAAGATGTCTAACCAATGGCAAGGCACATCACAGCAGACCAGAGACTGAACTGCGAGGAAAAAGAAAACTCATGGTACCATGATAGGTCAGAGACACATGCCAATCAAGACTGGGCAGCCAATCAGGAACAGAAGGTCGATACATAACCTGAGTGTAGCCAGCTATTACTTTTTTTTCCCAAGGAAGCCTTATAACCGTCTAACTGCAAACCTGCATTTCAGGCCAGACAGGTGACTGCGATGAAATTGTAAGAGGGGAGGATGGGAGGGACAGGAGCCTCTGTTCAACCACAGGTGAGAAGAGGGGGAGTGATTCATAGTCTGGTAGGGCGTACTCACCATTGGCCCGAGTATGACTGCCCCCCACTCCCTCGCTGATCTACACTCACATTCCCCTTCTGGGCCCCAGCACGCTTTCATCATCACTGTGCGACTTTTTGTGTTGAAGAAAACATAGGAAGGAAAGTGCCATCGCACAGCCGAATGGAGTTCCAGATTAATATCCTCATATTGTGGCATATTTGGAGTCATTCTGGGCACAATAGCACATGGCCTAGTTTCACCACGTATGCGACACAGTGATGTTCATTTAACTGCACTTCCCGTGTAGAGGATAGTCCCGTAGCATCCAGTTGCTCCTGGATACTCTCACCAGCCCAAATTTCCGTCCCCTCTGCCATAGACCAAAGAGATGCCTTTGCTGTTATGTTTGCTAAATGTTTGGGCCCCGTTATTGTCAAATAAGCTGGATTTTGGGGGTCTAATGGTCTTGGGCATGGTCTGGATTACCTAAGGGACACACCCAGGTCCACCCTGCCCCCACACATCCCGGAGGGAGAGGGGAGCGGTCAGCAGGATGATTGAGAGCCACCGGCAAGTAATCAATAGGACGACTGACTTGAGCCACGGTCTGAATCCCAAGGGATCTCACAAGTGTAACCGAAGGCATGGTCACCAGGAAGGAGCAGCGTGGACTGCAGGGCTGATGGAGACGTGGAAATGGGCGACTCGCACTCCTGTGAAAGATCCAGAACACAGACTGAGGCCCTCAGGGTGGCAGCTTGTTTGGGGGGGGGGGGGGGGTAAGACAGTAAAACGCGGGTAGTTAAGCACTGCAGTTAGGCTCTTCTACACTGGCCTCTTCAGTAGGGGAGTGAAGGAATGTGGGCGTCAGATGGGCTGCCCTCTAGAGGCTGCTGGGGTCTCTGCAGTCAGAACTGGCTGCATCCCCCATGAGTCTCCACCAGGAAAGACAACAGCAGTCAAGGGGGATTCAGCCTCCCTGACTCTCAGAGGAATGTGGAGACAGGAAGACTGGAGAGAAGTACCCGTGCGTTTGAGGACCTGTCTTTAAGCAGACACTGAACACAGGCTCAGCTCACAACCCCCCCCCCCACCGCAGTCACCCCAGCAGACACAGTGTTCAGGGCACCATTTTGACCTTAATGTGTAAAGGATCAGGGCGGAGCCTCGGGCTGGATGGGGAGCCGCGGTTCACCCCGACTGCCATGTCCCTGCATTCAGAAAGACTGTCCTGGATCACGTCCAGCATCCTGCATGCAGACACATCTGCGTGGTGTTGACAGGGGTGGTAGGGGCGTGCAGCCATGCAGCACTGCGGGGAGGGGGAGGGAGAGAATTCTGTGATGGCACAATCAGACTTCCCAGCATGCAGCGGGGCAGTAGCCTCCTCTACTTTGGCCCGGTCACAATCCAGACCAGCGATCGGCTGAGAATCTGCCAAAGAACCCAAACACTTCGGCTCTAAAACAAAACCCAGAAGAGCCATGGAATCCACCGGGGAGAATGAGCACAGAGCGCCCCCTATGGGATTTATAAAGCGATATAAGCTGGGTAAATGCTTGGTATGCCAGGTGGTCAGTCCAGACATCCTGTCAGGTATCTTTATTTCAGACATGAATATTAATACAATCACTGCATTTCAGACTTGCTCTTACACGTCAGCAGAAATTCAACTTGCTTTAATAAATCTGCTCGTGAAATTTGGTTTCCGAATGAAACATCAACTTAACCTCACTTATGCTAGTACATCTGGTCCTGACACTAGAACATCACAGAGAGCGGCTATTATGTGATGAACCACAGCAAGCTGATTCGGCTGATGGCCCTTCTTCTAAATGCGATTGCACAGCGATTAACAGGTAGCAGCTACACAATTACACTTCAACGCAGTCATCCGGGTCCCTGAGCGCGAGACAAGCCTGTAAGTGTGTTCTTTATAGTGCTTAATAGGCTCACTCACCAGTATTTGTTATATCAGAGCACATTTCGTTGATTTACAAGTTAATTAAAAATACCAGTGCTTAATTGATTCTTTGTAAGTTAAAATAACTGGAAACCTTCCTCCAGCGAGGTCTGCAGGCTTGATGGATTCTTTACTGACACAGTCCACGGACACAAACTCCCAGCCTTGACATAACTGTGTCAGGGTTGTGAAGCAGCGATGAAAATGAAGAAGAAATGGCATTTCTAAGGTGGATAAACAAAGAGGTGGCTTTGGAAAAATCCCGCTGTGGTACAGCTGGGAGATTACTGGAATATCACTGGATGTGAGTGAGATTTGATGGGCCTGTTTGAGGCTGGGGCGTAGCTGTCGACGGTGTCACGCACTCGCTGAGATTTATTTACATTTAGGTTCCTTTCGTTTCTGATAATTCTGAATCACGTTAAGTCATTACATCATGTCAGTGGGCTTCGAAGGCGCTTTGTTCTTAAACCACGTTTCATTTCATTTATGTTTGACTGCTACTGCACCTACCAAACGGAACGATACTGCTTCCCAGAATGCAGCATAACAAGGAATTAACTAAACCTTTTTCAATTAAGATTCAGAGCAGGGCATTCTGTTCCTAATCAATTAAGAAGATTAAGAAGGAACACCTGCAGAAACACAGCATTAGAAGCATTTGTCTGGAGACTGTCTGCACATGCAAGTTAAATTTTAATACAAAAGATATCACTCCTGTGATGGGCTGGCCCCCCATCCTGGGTTGTTCCATGCCTCGTGCCCATTGCTTCCGGGATAAGCTCCGGACCCCCCGCGACCCAGTAGGATAAGCGGTTTGGAAAATGGATGGATGGATGGATGGATGGATGGAAGATATCACTCACTGTGAAGTTCAAGCCATAAAGTAAAAATCTTGTAGAGATCTTTGACACAGAATTCAAATCTGATAAATCAACACCGCCATGAAGGCTTCAGGAAGCCCCAGAAGATTGCCAAAAGAAAAGCTCTCCTCTCTTTCCCAGATCTACAGAAAGTCATTCACACATTTATTTAATCCTGTCCGGATTACTGTAATTCATTATGCATTGGGGTCAGTCAGTCATCTCTATCACATCCGCAGCCCAAAACGCTGCTGTTCCACTTTTAGCTGGCCCCCGAAAGAGGGACCATATGTCCAGACTTAGCCCGTTTACACCGGCTACCAGATTCAATTTAAGATTTTATTGATCACCTTTAAAGCCCCAAATGAACTGACCCCTCCCTATATAGCAGATGTTCTCTGTCAGTCCAGCACAGGAAAATCCCTGCGATCACGTGAGCGGCTTCCCCTGGCTGATCAGCGGCTGACGGTAAAATCAAAGGGTCACGGTGCGTTTGCAGTAACACCATCCAGCGGCCATATCAGAGTTGCCTCTGCAGTTTCTGATTTTAAAACTAAACCAAATAATTTTTTTCCCCTTAGCCTTTGAGGAGGCTTAAGAAGTATTCAAGAGGGGGATTTCTGTTTATATGTGTGTATTTTATTATTGTATTGTTTGTTATTTATTTGGTCTCTGCAGGATTTTAGTCAATGAACATGTTTTTAAAGAGTTTTACAGAGTTTACTTACTATTCAAATAGGACATGACTGGGATTACACTGGGATGATTGGGATAATGCTGGAACATGACTGGGATGATACTGGGATTATGCTATGATGTGGGTAGGATGAGTAGGATGATACTGGGAGGTGGCAGGGATGATATTGGGATATAACTGGGATCAGTGGAGCGAGATCAGAACGATGCAGATGAGAAGAACGTAGCTGTCCTGTAGCCAAGATGATGGCAGAAACTGGAACGTGACGACTCTGTTTAACTGGGAAAAGGGAAGAATTTGGTTTATCCCACTGGGGAATGGACTTGTGGCAGGAGATAATGCGGGAAAGGAGGACAGACAAGATGTCTGCTTTTCTGAGCCAGTGACAGGTTCTCTGGTGACTGCTGCTTCCAGAGGCTGCATAGCGCTGATGACGTGGGCGGTCACACTGACACAGTAAAGCTGCACATCCCTGCTGCCCAGGGATGTGCACTGGGGCACTGGCCCCAGCTGAAAGCTGATTGGTCGCTGGAGTGACCCCTCCCCTGTCACTCCCTGATTCAAAACATATCATTGGCTAATGACAAGGTTGCCCCTCTATGTGAATTATGGCCCCTCTTATGCCCCCACCTTAAAAAAAACCATGAATGGCCTTCGGTGGTGTTACCAAACACTAATTTACACCCAAAGCACAGAGTAATCCTATACCGAAGTATATCGATATCTCCACCCCCCAAGGCCTCGCTCTGCCTCTTCCGGTCCCCGTCTGGTGTTTGGATCCAGACTAGCTTGAGGCTGGCGTTTCTGGGCCATGATGGAAGCTGAACTGGGGGGTGAGGGTGGGGGGGTGAGTCATACGGGCTCCTGTTTCCATCCTCCTCTCCCCCAAGGTGGGGAGCGAGTGAATCCTGGCGGCAGTGCTGTGTGGGTTTGGTGTTGGGGATCATCCATATGCCAGGTTAGCACTGTGCCCCCCCCCAGCTTTGCGTTCTCCTCTCTGGCAGATTACAACCCCCCCGGTCCCTTGGGGAACCTGCAAGGCGAGTCAGCCATATTCTGTCTACAGTTTGAGAAAATTTAAAGTGCTGGCTTCCTCTTGAAAAGAACAGCCCCGTGATCCGTGGGAGGGATCAGAATTCCCAAAAGTATCATTTATGCCAGAGCTCTAAATCCCAGCTTTCCTGACCGCTCTGTACCGGGCCGCCACCTTTGCGGGTCGATCTAGGCTTTCACAGTGGGTGCGAGGCCACATGGGCCTGACTGACATGCCATAGGAAGGGGGGGAAGGGCTTACCTGAGCTGGCCCCCTGCTGCCCTGCAGTGAAGACCATACCCCCCCAGATTCTATGAAACCGCCCCCACAGGGCGGGGAGATAAAGCTGATCAGAGCTGCTGTGCTGCTGTTGGGCATCATCCCTGGAACCGCTTGCAGTGGACGATGGACCCTCCCGCGGGAGATCACCTGTTACGCTACTGCAAGTGATTCCCAGAATGCTGTGTACCGAGAAATCAACTAAAGCTGTTTCACTTTAGACGAAGAAGGTGTTCTGCTCCTAATCATTAAAGATTAAGAAGGAAGGACATGCGCAGGAAACCCTGCTGTGAAAACACAGAAGGACATAGCTGTATTTAACTGGATATTCCACTGGAATACAAACTATGCTCGTAAATTTTAATACAAAAGAATACGACTCACTGTGATGAGGCTATGAACAAGTAAGGAAAGAACAATCACATAAGACATTTAAAAAGGGAATTGTTTCACTGTATCATTTATAGAGCTTGTCTGTATTTATGGGTATTTACTGAGGAAGGTTTCCACAGATTCCACAGATTCCAGATTCCACAGCAGAAGCAACGCTTAACCATCCAGTACAGTTCAGAATCAAGTTCTTGATATTGGTCCTTACATTCAGAGCCTTACTTGGTCAGGACCCGCAGTACATAACGGACCCGGTACCTCCCTATTCGGCTGGCCGTGTTCTAAGGTCCATTCAGAGCC
>JABJVP010000091.1:4345275-4364176 GCA_026770825.1 Brienomyrus longianalis | reverse complement strand
CAGTTACCCAAATCACCACTAAGAAGGGCAACGTGCCGGACACAGTTACCCAAATCACCACTAAGAAGGGCAACGTGCCGGACACAGTTACCCAAATCACCACTAAGAAGGGCAACGTGTCGGACACAGTTACCCAAATCACCACTAAGGGCAACGTGCCGGACACAGTTACCCAAATCACCACTAAGAAAGTTAACGTGCAGCAGTCTTAAGACGGGAGGGAGTCAGACACAATGTGTGAGGTCTCACATTTTCAGCACCCCGTACATCTCACTAGCGGGGTGGGGGGGTCAATAACAGTACAAACGGAAACAGAGGTGGCAGCGAGAGACCAGGCCTGATGTCCGGCCATTTGAAAGCGGTTTGAGAACCCCCCACCTCAGAACTCTGTCACAAAACACTGAATAGGTGTTGGGGGGGGGGGGGCGGCTCTGTTTTCTTTTTGGAAAAGTGAGATAAAGCCAGAGGGACTGTGGATTAACGCTGTTAGTTAGGCCCCCCAACAAAAAAGCAGGGCGGCGGTACAGGAACAGCCCAGCAGCTCTCGCTGTGTGGTCGCAGGCTCACACAATGCTGCGCCCTTCCTGAACACACCCCACCCACACGTGCAGTGCCCCCTGGAGGCTCCTGACATCATTACACTGGAGCCTCCCCTCTGAGCCATGACCAAGAGTGACGAGGCAGAGGGAACTATGGGTCATCGGTGGGGGGGGGGGATGGGGGTGGTTTCACTGATTTCACTGATTTATTTTACTTTATTTTATTTATCTGGGGACGATCATCGCAAGAGTACCCCTGGTGTCTCGATCACTCCGAGAAGCTTACATCACTACTGCCCACTCCGCCCCCCCTTCACGGATGTGATCTCCAGTTGGGGGGGGGTCAGCTCGCAGCAAATAAACAAAACCTACAGCACAGACCCATAGACGCAGCTGCATGACGGGTCGCCCCAGAAACGAGGGAGTGAGCTGTCCCATCTCATGGGGGGGGGAGGGGGGGGCTCACCAAGGATGCCGGCCAGGTGACGTCATCCGCCCCGCATGCAGGGGAAACCATAACGGCAACCCCCACTGGTGCCTGACGGAGGAGGCTTATTGCTTACTACCCCACTCATCTGGGGGGTTGAAAAGTTCACTAAAGTTACTGTAGGGGCTTCATCAGAGCGTGAGGGGAGACCCCTCCCCCAATAAGACCCTCTGGCCGACTGCCCACAAACACCACGGCAAGAGAGAAAAGTGATGTGGAGCAGGATTAACACAATGGCGGCGCGATGGCGGTGAAAAGGAATCTCTGGCTATTTAAGGCCTGTTCATTCACACCTTCTTTATATATAAAAAGCCATAATTATCTCAGGTCCAGGGACACAGTCTGATGCAACCCCCTCCCTCCCCCTTTTTCAGACAGACGTACGCTCTTAATTTGACGGCGTTCCTTGGCACCGCCTGCTCCCTTCCTCACCACATACACCCAGTGCGTGCCCCGGGGTCCGCAGCAGCCTAACTGCAGACACACTCTGGTGATCGCCATGGTGATCGCCATGGCGGGGAGCCTTACTTTCGGCAAATGGGGGTCTGAGTAGCCCTGCTGCCGTAGGAGCCATAAAAAAGTCAGACAAGTTTTATATCCACGGCGTAAACGTAGCTCTGGAAAGGCGCACACACAAACACACACAGACATGGGGCACTCCACTGCCCCCTGGAGGCCCGGAGGTGTGGCGCGGCTCACGTACAGCCCCCAGCATGATGCGCACGATGAGCCAGCGGAAGGTCCAGATGCAGAGGCGGGAGGGCGGGCAGCGGGGGGGCACTTGCTGCAGGCTCCACACAGGACACAGGAAGATAGCCAGGAAGCCCGTCTCCAACAGCTGGCTCTCCCAACCTGGGCAGGACAGGACAGGACAGGACGGCACAGGGAGGTGGGGTTAAGACGGTCTGCGGGGGGCGACAGTGAGGGCTCAAGCTTCATCAGCTGTTGTGGAAATGGACGACATCATTTCTAAGCCCCAAACAGTTAATCCTATAAACATAACCCACACAGGCCTGAACTACAGCTGAGAGCCACCAATTTAGATGGTAACCTGGTAACTTAGTAATCTAGTAAAAAGGGGCTTAAAACTAACACAGAGGCCCAAGGCTCAAAGAATCAGTAAAGGAGCTCGATTTCAGGTTCAGTGACAAGCAAAAACACACAAACACAGACACAGACACAGACACACAGACACACACACATACACAGACACAGACAGACACACACACACATACACAGACACACACACACAAACACACACACAGACACACACACACACACAAACACAGACACAGACACACACAAACACAGACACACACACATACACACACACACACACACACACACAGACACACACACACAGACACACACAAACACAGACACACACACACACAAACACAGACACACACACACACATACACAGACACACACACACACATACATATGGCACAGCACCCTGGAGAGGCTCTGGGTACACAGTCTCGCATCACACACACGTATGAATATGTACACGCCCATGAACATTGGCAGCCGAAACGGACTTGATGCAAATCTGGGATTTGCATGGCGCTTTGCATGCTGGTGTCTGAGGTGAGGTCATAGCGGCCTGTGGGGTGGGGGGGCTGGCAGTTTGAATAACCAAATGATTTCCACTCCGATCCAGACTGTCTGTAACGCCATCCTGGTTTGTGTGGGGCCAGCGGTCATATCTTTGTGGGGACTCTCCATTCATTTCTAAGGACCTTACCATAACCCTAACTATGACGACCTTAACCCCCACCCAATCCTAACCTTAACCACAAGTAACCAAAAAACATACAAGACATTTGACATTGGCGTGTTTTATTGCAGTCACAAATTTTTATAAAATTGAGTTACTTTACTTAAAGCAGTCATTATAATGCATTATAGATACCTGTATAAGGCATTATAATGCATTCATGAAGTATTATAAATACGGCTATAACTATTTATAAAAAGGCATCATAATGCCTTATGATAAGTGTTACCATTGAGTTTTCTCCTGTAGAGACCGTAGAAAAATGTAAAAGTAACAGGTGGTTACTTTTGTAATAATGTGATAATTACATGATCAGACACACACACCCCGACAGACATGTCAAATCCTAAACCGCTTCTATCCACACGCAGCTAGGCAGGTTTGAACTCCCGTCCTCAGCAACGGTCTTCGGTCGCCGTGGGATCGGGACTGACAGTGAGCACCTTACAGTATCACATACAGGGACACTCTCTGCCAGTCAAACAGCCCACGGTGCATACAGGAGAGGTATGGATGTTTAAGAGGACCAAACTGTCTGCTGACACAGACCTCCTCCACCCCATTCCCTGTAGGGCAAGCTGTGCCCCCCACCCACGCCCCCTACAGAGTAAGCCATGCCTCCCCCAAGCCCCTAAAGCACTCAGGCACACATAATTACGTGTTTTTAATATGGAAACACCAGTGCTCTGTGCTGGCAGACAATGCCGCCCCTCCCCGCCCCCCCAGCACTGCTACATAATTCGGCATCCAGCTGTGCCGGTCCGTGAGTGCTGTAAATGCAGTGCTGCACCCAGCCAGGACACTAATGCCCCAGTGGCATGCCCTACCCGATGCTGCAAACCAGGCAGACCCACTTAGCCACAGCCATTTGCGTATCAGAAGAGGGTATTCGCTTTGAGACCAAAAGGGACCCAGGCAAATCCTGAAGGCGACACGAGGGCTGTGGCGGTGAGAGCTTGCAGGTTAGTGTGTCCTGAGCTTCACAGCTCATTCATGCACCTGCCTTAAGAATCCCTACCAGCAGGGGGCCTGGTGGCTGAGGAGTTGGGCTCTGTAAAGTACAGCAGTGCCAGTTCTGTAAACATCTGATTATTGATAATAAAACCCCTGTGAGATGTTTGGGTTCTTGCTCTTTGTGCTGATTCTACGGAGGAGGGGGGTGAAACACTAGGGCCTTTGAGCACACTGGGTGTTGGGGGGTGTACGGACACCCCCACCAGCGTCTTGCTCCCTCCAACACGGCAGCGGTAATGACTGGGGAACACGGCAGCACCCCCTTTCTGCTCCCACAAAGCCGCCAACTTCGCAGCAACATGTGATCTTGGGTCGGCCAAAACACACTTGTCCGCTGCCGCCCCCCCCACCCCCAGTCCAAAATGAGTCTACATGTGGTGTGAAGGCCAGCGTGCGGCGATCCTACTGAGGGAAAGCCAGCCTCACACACGATCGGGCCCGGAGACAAGAAACTTGACATTTACACACCTTTAGCCCCCTTACAAAGCCGGCCAGACCCAAGGGGGTTAAGTGGGGGTCAGAAGCCAAGTAACACAGCATCTCACAATTAAAGGAAAGGTGATGAGGAAATCCACCAACAACAGTGTGTCAGCAATTTTGGATAAAACTCTAATTCATGCAGTGCTGGTATTACATATTATTAATACCATATATGTTCTTATTCATATGACCCCGGCCAAAACAAGAGCTTGAAAGGTGAATAATCATTATTATTATTTGTCTTCAGTGCCAGTTGTCCCGGTCACACGAGTACAGGAAAATCATGCTGCTGACTCTGGGATTTGAACCAGCGACCTTCTGATAACGCATAATCCAATGAGCCACTACTGGCACCATCAACATCATCATCCTTATGTTCACTTAAAGCTCCCTTCAGGAACACAGCAATCCCACCGCTCTTTACAACTGAAGAAATACCATCGAACCCCAACCGGTGGGTCCGGATCCACACACAAGCTGGCGTCAACACGTGCGTCTTGGTCAGGTCAGAGGTGGCATCCGCATCCGCATGCACCGGCGCGCGTGGGACCGTGTGGGGCCTTCTGGAACGTGCTGAAGGGCCGCGTTGTTGATCCACCTGCTGTCCCATCTCTTCAGCTGGGTCTGAGGGGGGGGGGGGGGGAATCGGCAGCTGTTCCCCACCACAAAGCCCCTCTTTATGGTGCAGTTCAGCGGGGCACACACAAGGGGGGCACAGGGGGGGAGGGAGAGACACGGAGAGGGGGGGGGGAAGAAATGATATGGGGGAGTGCGACAGGAGAGAGAATTGAGGGAAGTCGGGGGGGGGGGGACATAGAAAAGGTGGATGGATAGAGCCTAGGGCCTCCAAACTGACCATTTGGAGCACTTTCTCCAATGTTTAGTGGCTGCAATTGGGGGTCACGCACCCTGCCCAGCGGCACCCCCTGGGACCCAGCCCGGCAGCCAATCAGATGGCACCTGCAACCTCTGGAGCAAGAACTGCAGAAAGGTGCAGAAGTGGTGCACTGTCTATACACCTCATAATTAACTTATTGATGGGAGCACACACAGCAATATCACCAGCAACTTAAGCTAACATTTAAAATCAAACTTCAAGTATCAGTTTATTCTTTTATCTTTATCTTATGCTTTTCTTAAGGGGACAAAAGCTGGAACCCCCATCCTTCGACATGAACCAGAGCCAATTCAATTTCAAGCACTCCTTAAACCTGCTCGCTCACCTCCAAGCTCTCCCCCCTCCAGTCCAGTTTTGGGTTTCGTTGATTAAAAACGTTCCCTCTCGGTTTCAGAGCTGTCACCAGGAAAACAAAAAGAATGGGGAAAGATCTCAGAGCTCCATGTTTTGGGGGGAGGTGGGGGGGAGCTCCCGAGGGAGGGACGCTGTGTTCCGGAACGCTCTTCAAATGCTCTCAGAAGAGCTCACGGTGCTTTCTCACGATGGGCCAGGGAAACTCCGCTTCAGGCACCCCGCGGACGGCTAAACCACGGTAGGGACTCTGGGGACCTCTTGAGTCTCAACTCGGACGGCCCCCAAGGGACTTGTGGTCACAGATGAAGCAAGAGCAGACGAGCACAGCCTCGCTCCCCTGGAGGGCGCACAAGTCAGGAAGCGGTTTCATCTCTCGCCATCAGAAGCGGTTTCATCTCCTCACAAAAGAACCGGCGCCAGGCTTCACAAAAACATGTCCAGGAAAATGCTAATATGCTAACCCTCACAGGAGGGCCCACCTCCTCTGTACCCCCCCCCCCCATACTGACACTGAGGCCGTAAAAGGAAACAGGAAGTTACTCCCGTGACCCACCGCGACTCCCACCGACACAGCTTCCTGCCCACCAATCCCAAAAGTATGAAGGGGAGACCATCTGCAGCAGGAGCGGAGGTCAGGTCACCAGAGTGGGGGGGGCCTCACACAGCAGAGGTGTGACATAATGAGTCAGCTACGCTAACAGAGTGGATACCAGGCAACACAAAACAGACCATAACATACCGGAACAGGAGCGACTGCAAGGGTTATAGATGGCCTTACTGTAACAGGAGTGACAGCGAGGGCTACAGATAGCCGTACCATAACGGGAATGATGGTGAAGGCTAAAGATGGCTGTACCGTAACGGGAACGACAGGGAGGCTAAAGACGGCCGTACCGTAACGGGAGCGACAGAGAGGACTAAAGACGGCCGTACCGTAAC
This sequence comes from Brienomyrus longianalis, assembly GCA_026770825.1. Lineage (NCBI taxonomy): Eukaryota > Metazoa > Chordata > Actinopteri > Osteoglossiformes > Mormyridae > Brienomyrus > Brienomyrus longianalis. Next base: position 4,357,685 of record JABJVP010000091.1, on the reverse strand, counting down.
GGGAACGACAGGGAGGGCTAAAGACGGCCGTACCGTAACGGGAGCGACAGAGAGGACTAAAGACAGCCGTACCGTAACGGGAACGACAGAGAGGGCTAAAGACGGCCGTACCGTAACGGGAACGACAGAGAGGGCTAAAGACGGCCGCAGCGTAACGGGGGCGAAGGCTGATATGATTCAGCTCTTTTGTCCACAGTTGCACCGTCAGAGGTGACCATCTGGGAACGGGTGTTATACGCAACATAAACTCAGTTAAATTATGTGGAACCAAACTCCCCCAACTGCTTTCAGAGAACAAAAATCTAGAAGCTTCCATATTGCGTCCTAACGGCCATAGAGGATACATTGCATGCCGGTTTGGAGGGTTTATTTGATGGGTTCACAGGGCATGCTACACTCTCCCATGCTTCTCCGGAGGGTTAGTGAAGCCTGCCCCCCCACCCCCACCCCTACTCGTTTAATGCGGTTTTCACTCACAGAGACTGTATGCGCGGTTCCTGCTGATGACACACGGAGATGATTGGTGTGAAGGGAGAGGTGGTGGAATTATGGGTAAAATCCACCACAGCTGTGGCTTGAGGTGATACCAAAGCATCCGCACGGGGTCCATTTCTGTCAGGACGGGCGAGACCAATGCGAAGTGGTATGGGGTGGTGCATTGAACTCTAAACAGCACCAAAGACTGACCACAAGTGCACACGGTGCAGTGATACACAGAGATCCCCAGGGGCCAGGGACAGAGCACGTCTACAGACTCATCACCACGGGAAAAGTCCCCGATTCCAGTAAAGGACCCCCCACTCCCCACCACCAGTCCCATGGTGTCCCACACCGTCTAATTCAGAGGCAAATGAGAAGCATGATTTATGAGAAGACGCCAAGATCAAAAAGTGGCAGACAGTTGGGAAGGTCAAATGCACCGCAAGAATCATCCGGAACATATGCGGGGGGGGGGGGGGGAAGATGAAAAACATATCCCCGTGGAGGGGGGAGAGATCCTTACTGCCAATTCCCATGATGCAAGACATGACAGGAACAGAACAGACAACACACACACACACACACACACACATATACACACTAAAAAGAGGCCACCACTGTCACATAATGAACTGCAGGTGGCGTGGCGGTGAAGGTGAGATACTTGCATCCAGTAGGTCGAAAGTTCACAGGGGCAGAAGGCATGTGTCAACACTAGGGGTAGGGGCTTCAAACCCCCCCGTAAGGATGAGTACTGATAAAGTATCCAACGGAAAAACGATCAATGGTGACAGTGTTTTGGTGACCCCACTCAGTGCGGGTTTCGACGGCCCGTTTCTGATCGGTAACCCTGTCAGGGGGGCCTCTGCCACTGGCAAAGGGCGCCAGGAACGTGCAGATCAGCCAGAAGGAGAAACACAATCAGGCGATGGGCTTCGTCTCCCAGGAAACGCTCGGGGTGTCCGTCACCTGAGTAGCACGCGGACACGTCAGGCGGCCCGGCGGCGACCTTTCCGGTGCGTGGCCCCCCCCCTCCCCCGAACACGGGGAGCCCCAGCTGCACGGCGAGCCGCTCCGCGCCACGTAAGGCTGAGGACGGCCGCCAGACAGGAAGCGAACGCCGCCTGGAATTACTTCAACGTTAGCGGGTTAAAGAAGTGAAATAAATATAATGCATAAACAGCTCGGCCCCCAGTCCACAAACTCCACGGTTTTACTATAATTGTTTCCTTCAGGGCAAAACCACCCCCTCCCCCCCCCACCTCCACCACCACCACCACCACCACCGAGCTAATATCTCGTAATAAAGCCTCTAAGTGGACCAGTAAAGCTCTCATTAAGTTGTTTTTGCTAAATGTATTTTCTGGGGTGTGGGGTCAAAGGTCAGCAGGACGACCTCATGTGCAGCAGCTGCCGCAGGGGCGACGCCCTCCCCGTTAGAGTCCCGTGGCAGTTGGGGCCCAACCCAGCGGCCCCCGCATAGCGGATGCGGCACGTTCAGCCCATGTGAAAACGGGGGGGGCGGAAATAGGCGGCAAGCCACGGCTGCGTCCCAAACACACACTCACCATGGGAAGGGACAAAGTCCAGGGGTTTGTATTGGGCGGGGGGGGGGGGGATGCATTAAAATGTTTGGGATTTTGGTTATGGCTTCCAGGCAACTCTGATCACCCATGCGTGCGTGCGTGTGTGTCTGTGTGTGTATGTGTGTGTGTGTGTGTGTGTGTGTGTGTGTGTGAGTACATGTGCTTTATGTGCAGTGCTCACAGTGAAGACAGATACTAAAACTGCAACTGTATGCATGAGTAAATGTACAAATATAATAATAATAATAATACAATTTTTAAAAGTTCACTTACCAAATGAATACCTGTAAGACAAAAGAACGGAGAAAAAGATGAGCGAGCGAAAAAGCACTGATACTAAAAAAAAAAGCATGTCATCCTATCTGCTCTCTTTGGAGCTGAGCGTTAAGCTCCTCCCCTGTGAGCAGCAGGCCAGACCACAATGCAGTGTGGAAGCTGCCCTGCCGGTCGTCATGGTGACCCACACACCAAACAGACGCAGACCCGGGCTTCTACATCATGTGTTAATTGGGGGGGAGGCGCTTCTTCATTACTACACCATTATAGAAATAGTACTTTGGGTAATTAAGGCTCTGGGCATTTGCCCCAGCACTCATTAAGCAGAAAAAAAACATTATGTAGCTTTTTATAAGACAGACACAACTGTGGGTTTAAATTCATTCAAATGCACCAGGGCCCCTTTGGGGACTCAAGCCCACAACCCTTCACCTCCACAAGGGCCAAATCAAGCCGTCATGCAGCATCACCCACCCACCCCCCAATTCATTACACACAGATAGGATGACTAAGGACCCCCCCACACACACACACACACTCCTGAAGACCACCCCACACAGAAGGCCAAGAGCCCAGGTAACCATTCCTCACACGTGACATGAGCCACGAAGTCAATCCCTCCATAGGGACTGATCACAGAGCATGCACAGGGCAGCCCCCCCCCCTTTCAGGGCCGCTTTTCAATCAGCCATCAACGTGACATCAAAGTCCACGCCGGTAATCAAAAACAGGACCTAATTTCCATTCATATTTCCTTAAATGGCTTAAAAATCGAAAACCAAATTTTGTTAAAAAGCAGTATTCGGAGGATATTTCTCTACAAAAGAATAATCTTTTACATAAATATTAAAAAAACAAGAGATGATGAATGGGAGCACTGTAAATCTGGGCCATGGGGGATTTCACTGGACACATTCAGAAGGCTTCTTCAAACTGTAGGATACTGCCAGCTAGTATTACTGATCAAGTCTCCGGAAGTGCTCTGCTCTGCTCTGTGATCTCTCACCAAATCTACTCCACACTCTCAAGATCCTTCATGACTGCACGCAACTGCAGCTCCGTCTCCGACCACGAATGACATGAAGAGCTGGACCAAGTCAAGTCCTCATTTAGTATTTTTCACAGCACTCAGCCCGCTGCGCCAAACCAGTGCCTGACAGTTGAGGTTTCAGAGGACCAGTGGGGTGCCAGTGGAAGTTGCAAGATTAGCCCGCGACTCCATGTAAAAGGGCAACTACTCTGAATCACCTTCATGGAGAATGTCTAGTTGTATCGGGTGTGATGTAAATTTACAGGTCGCATTAAATGCAATTGAGCGCATTCTCATGATTTAATAGGACTGATTTGTTTAACCATTGCTTAGGCTGAATTAGAGATTATTAATAAAAGCAGAATAATGTTAAATATGCAGCGATTCTTATTCCGAGTACAGCATCGGCTCTCGAGAGCTCAGTGCGCCACCATCATTTCTGAGGCAGTGTTTGGTCACACTTCACTGGAAGGGGCACAAGTTACTAACCATTATGAACAAACATGGGATCAGGACGTAACTAAAATGTTCTGGTTTCTGGTTAAATAATACATTAAGTACGAGTGTACTACTACATTGTTTGTGCCCCCACAAGTGAAGTGTTACCACGTGTTTTTCTGTCTATGAAATAGCTCAGTCTGGACTCACTCTAAAGTCAAGCTGGAGTCACATCGGAGTCACTCTGGACTCACTTGAGAGTCACATCGTAAACCCATATTTTCACGCCATGTGCTTCGGCAGTCAGCACTCACCAGAGCTGGCCCACGCTGACCAGCGAGTGGTACAGCACCCAAAGCAGTACCATGAGCACCATGTTGGCCCGGCCCGCCAGCAGCACAAAGCCCGACAGTGCCAGGCCGGCCAGGGCGATGCCGTCCAGGTTGGCATCCATGTCAGCCCAGTCCAGGAACCAGAGGATGGTGGGGGCGTAGGCCAGGGCGGCTGTCCCGATCTTGCCGCCGACATAACGCTTCACGCTCCTCAGGTACTCCCGGCACGGCATCAAGCCCCGGTCACCGATGAGCTGCTTGTTCTGGCTGTAAGCCACGTAAAACGCCACGACTGTGACACAGGGACACATAGGAATGTCAGTCAGTCGGATGGGAGGCCGACGACATCACAATCTTAGGGCTAAATGATAATGATAACAATATTTATTTACTATTTAGATAGGAATGCTTTAATTGCCACATATCGCCTGAGACACAGACATCTGTATACAGGTTAGAGCACAGGGTCAGACTCTAATGACAGCATCTTTCACACAGAGAAATGGTAGCGCGCCAGGGAATTTATATTTACGATCGTAGACAAATATGCAACGGCAAGTGGAGGCTGACATTCAGAGAGGGGGATGGAACAAGTCAGAGAGGCGGCCAGAAAATGACAAATCACCCACAATTTAAAGGCTATTCTCGCCCAACTATATAGTTAATATCTTAGTTATTTCTCAGTCTGCTATAATAATTTTATGGAAGTAAAACTGGTCAACCTCACATTACGCAGATGAAGGGTCTGTTTCGGAAACTGTATAAACGGTCATATGGGCCGAGAATGCTGTTATATAAATAAACCTATTTTGGTAAGGGCACAAGTAGTCAAAAGAATAAGTGACGGACAAAGTTTAGCTACCAAAAAGGAAAGCTTGCATTTATATTCAACAGCACTGGATAGTGTCCAATAAGCATCATTAACGAATAGTGACATTTTGGGTTTTTTATGTATTATTGTATATCTCTGGCATTTAGCAACGCGCGAGAAGGGTAATTATACGAGTACTTCAGTTGTTTCATAGTGGGTTAAAGGTAATGCATCACACTCACAGTAAATAAACGCCACGGACCGAAGAATCACAATTCGCGTCAGCCAAAACGTCCCGGTCTGCAAAGTGACATCACTTGTTTTATCACACTCTGCAGGTTCTTCATTGCCATCTCCATTATTCCGCTTCTCTGTTAGCTGTCCAGACTCATTCGGCGAAACAGTCCGTCTTTTCCTAAGCGCACTACCTGCGATGCTCGGCGCCTCCGCGGAAGCTGCCATGTTTCCTTGGCGGGCATGCGCGGTTTGGGGAGGGGGCGTGTCTCTGCACAGGGCGCCTTGTCATTAGCTGCCTAAAGAGCGTCACCTCTCGGAGCCCTGCGCCCCCAGTCCCACTCAGCGTGAATAAGAAATGTAGTAAAATGTATGAATGTATGCTTAAAGTTGCAATATTCACTATATTTACTATAATTCACTGTGTGCTTGAATTGTATGGGCTACTCAAATAATACTCAAATTATATTGATTTACAGAGAATATCCTGCAAATTGTAGTAAACATTGCAGATTCACCTCCTAACTTTGCCGAACTCCTGGTAACGGAGGGGAACTTAGTTAGTGATTCAGTATCAGCACGACATGGGATTCTAGAGGTGATGTCCGGCAATTTCAGTTTGTACTTTTACAATTGCAGTGTTACCCATTTGTTATGAGATCCAAGAAAACCTTGTCTTACACATGATGTCACGTCAATTGTTTTAGGGAATAGTTAAGGCAGGGGTCCCGTTACAGATTTCCGGCCGCATGAAAGCATATCATATTGGGCAACCCAACTCAGATCAATCTAATTATGTTTCAAATACTTTTAGTCCCGCTGTCTTTCGGGTGCCGTTAGAATCGTCATACCCCCATTTAGAAACGATGTGCTATCAAAAGAATCTGCTTTTCATCATCAGATCGTTTTGAATGGATTCACGTTATTAATTGTACAATATTTAATCAACTACTTATTTCGTAAACTATATAAAATTGTCAGAAGTATCTATTTAAACACATTCATTCAACACATTCATTGTCATGCAGTTCATACTGACCGCAAGCCTAAACTTCAGTTCAGAAATTTAAACGCACAATGACGTGACACGGTTTAGGACGGTTGCAAACATTTTGCATATGTTTAATATTAAAGCTATTTGAATAGCAAAGTACCAGCCAGCTCACTGCAGTTCGGGTAAGATATACGTACAGTTAGTTTCTGAAAGTGTCAACAACTAAGAAGTCGGCCATTATACTGAAAATACCATTTAAACTTTTATATGTGTATAAATATCTAATAAACATACATAAATTTTATATTCTTCGGTTTGCTCTACCTTCCCCCAGCTGTAAACAAATGATATAATGAAAAACAGTTTAATGCGTCATGTAAAGCATTTATTTAACATTTCGTTCCAACAAAATAAAGCTAGTTTTATATTATAAAGCACTACAGTCACTATTCCTATCTTCAGCGTGATGCATTTACTTTACAAATTATATATGTCCGCATGCTTACGGCAGACTCTCAAGCATTACCGCTTGTTTTAAGAATCAGCAACACTTGTTATATGGTGCGCCCTGTACTGCAGGCGAACAGTTTTCTTGGTTGAGAGGAGAGACCCTGAATCCGTGGACTTTTTGTTGGCTGCAGCCTATCGTCCATATATCTATACCTACATAAGGACACTGTATAAGGTCAAAAGTGATTTATAGCGCCTTGCATTGTCTCTGTTCATCGGAAATTGTTACAATGGGGTTATATAAACATAAAATGAAATACATTGTGTTGGTTTGAAGTTGATTTACTGTGGAAGCCATAATTCAACACGAAACCTGAAACGTATAGCAGAGGTTTCCAAAATAACCCAGATGTATTTCATTGCATCCGATAAATACCAGCGGTATGTGCATCACTACATGACACCTAATTCTTTGTACCTTGGGACATTTAGGCTACTAAATGGGCCAATCAGAGACGGAAGCTGTGATGCGATATGACCAATCATAGGCAAGAAGGTGGAGCAGAGGGATGGAACTCCAACCAAAGTTCCCTCACAGCAAATCCACTGAAACCCAGTGCGGGACCGAAGCGTCAAGTGGCGCCTGCTCGACCAGAAACAGGCGAAAAAAGAAAAATACGATTTAACTGGATTGTACGACAGCAGCAATCGTGAACGGCATTTCGATTTAATATGATTTCCTGTGTCTAAAACGCATTTGGTTCTATTTGCATTGCATTAGATTTAGTCCCACATTCGCAGTCCATTGAGTATATTCATTGTTTGGAAGCTTTCATCGATGTTACAAATGACGGAGGAGAACGACAAACCTCTTGCTGACCATCCATGCAGCCCTGCCGGGACCACAAGCTCCATGTCTCAAGCTGACTCCGATTCAGATTCCCCCCTGTCCCCAGCCGGATCCGACGGGCACGGCACTCAACTGGTGTCCGGCTTGGGCAAGAAGATGGAAGGCGAGGAAGATGACCGCTTTCCAGCCTGCATCCGAGATGCCGTGTCGCAGGTCCTCAAGGGATACGACTGGTCGCTTGTCCAGATGCCAGCAAGGGGCAACGGATCGTTGAAGAACAAACCGCACGTAAAGAGACCGATGAACGCCTTCATGGTGTGGGCTCAGGCTGCGCGGAGGAAATTAGCGGATCAATACCCCCATCTCCATAACGCAGAACTGAGCAAAACTTTGGGCAGACTATGGCGGTAAGTCCGTTGGACCGGCATCAGTACTTCTGAAAACGACGCATATAAAAAGATTTCTTCAGACTTCATTGAGCATTATAAGTAGAACTGTATAACTCTGGAGATGTTGAAGTAACGGAACCTTATTTCCCAAGCGTGTTGTGAATTTTAAACAGCCTACTTTGGAAGCTTGTCACTTCACCCTTAACACTAATTTTCAGTATGTTGTTTGTTCATAATAATATCTATACAAATGTGTCCTGGTTGACATGCGCTTTCATAGTGCCCCCTTCGCATTTATTGGCTGGCAATCGCCTATATTCATTGCTAAAATACCTTACCATGTCCATAACCCTGTATTCGTCTGGCATGGAGGACACCGCTAATAAAATAGATTTATGTTCATACTTAAGCAGTTTATGCGATTCGAATTCGGCAATTCATCGCGCAGATTCCTCACATATTCCCTAAGGCATTAAAACTCATCTTCATCACAGATGGATAAATGTTATCCCCGTTTTCCCGTTGGGCTGCCTCGCTTTGTTGATTTAAAAATCCGATTGTGGCGATGATGTTAATGAAAATTCTGTTTTAATAACCCCGCGCAGCTTGCTGTCGGAGAGTGAGAAAAGACCCTTTGTGGATGAGGCTGAAAGGCTGAGGGTCCAGCATAAGAAGGATCACCCGGACTACAAGTACCAGCCGCGCCGGCGGAAAAGCGTAAAGCCGGGCCAGAGCGATTCGGACTCCGGTGCTGAGCTCAACCATCACCCGGTGGGTCAGATTTACAAAGCTGAGCCCGGAATGGGCGGCTTGGTGGGCCTGGGAGACGGACACCCCCACCAGGATCATGCAGGTGAGAGGCGTACTCTGCTGGTAAAATATCATATGAATGTACCATCGTAAGTCCACGATTAATACACCGGGCTCGTTTAAGTATTGAGATATTTCTTTTCATCACAAAGGTCAAGCTCATGGTCCACCGACCCCCCCCACCACCCCTAAAACAGATTTGCAGTACGCGGCGAAGCATGACCTCAAAGCCGAGGGCCGGCGCCTTCTGGACGGCGGCCGACAAAACATCGACTTCAGCAACGTGGACATCTCGGAGCTCAGCACCGAGGTCATCAGCAACATCGAGACCTTCGACGTCCACGAGTTCGACCAGTACCTACCCGTCAACGGTCACGCGCCCCCGGCCCCCTCGGGTGCCCCGCCCCCCGACCAGGTTCATGGGCAGAGTCCATCAGGGGGCGGCTCCTACGGCGCGTCATACGGTCAGCCCAGTGGCTCGGCGTGGAGCCAAAAGGGCACCGCACCCTCCAGCGACGGCGATTCGTCGCAGCAGCGACCGCACATCAAAACGGAGCAGCTGAGTCCCAGTCACTACAACGACCGTACCCACGGCTCGCCGTCCCACCCCGACTACGGCTCCTACAGCGGTCCGGTATCATCATCGTCATCATCATCATCTGCGGCCGCTTCCTACTCCAGTTCCCCGTGTGACTACACGGACCTCCAGAGCCCCGGTTATTACAGCCCGTACTCCGGGTACCCCCCCAGTATTTACCAATATCCGTACTTCCATTCCTCTCGCCGGCCCTATGCGACCCCCATCCTAAACAGCCTGTCAATCCCTCCTTCTCACAGTCCGACAACCAACTGGGAGCAGCCGGTGTACACCACCCTTACGAGGCCGTGATCCGTCAGCCGAGGGCAGATTTCAGGGGGGGGGGGGGGGTCACGTCCGCTCATCCCCCGGGACTTCTGCACTAACCGGGGCCGATCTTTTTTTTCAACAGAACATATTTAAGTGCCTGCTGATTTTTATGGGCCTGTGAGAATCCGGTTGTCCCTTGAAGAAAACGCCCGTTTGATGCATTTTCCTACTTATTTAAAGGAATTTTCCGTTTTAAAAACGAAGCTTTGAATTCACCAGGACTGAATGCTTAACTCCTCTGCGAGGACACTCTGCGTTTCATATGCATACATGTACAAACCCACATCCGAGGGTCCTCCGGGGGGCACCTTTTGATTTGACAATGCAGAACATGCCGCGGCTCCAGTCCAGACTATGATTTCTGACTATCAGAACATATTCTGAAATGCAGAGACAAATATCGTTATTTCCAATTCACACTAAGCAGCCACGACCGCACCCCTTGACCAGTCTTACAGTTTCAGCAATTTGATGGACCCCGCCCAGTTTTACCGAAACTGTGGATGAGAGAAATGTAATCTAATTTCAGTTTAATTTGTGTTAATTAAATGCGTATTTATGTTTATGACACTTATGGTTTGTTAATTAAATGGCTACGTATCGTGTGTTTTGGTAAGCGGATTGTAATTAGAGAGCCGACATTGTATTAGAGTAAGAAACAATTTTTGCGGTATATGATCCGTTCTTTAAAAACTATTAAAAATGCAGACTAACGCCAGACTTCCAGCAGAATTAAATGCAAAAACAACCAAACCGAAATGGCTGAACGAAAAGCCATTGCATTCAACAGGTGTTTAACACCCTGCATTAATTTCAGAGATTAGTCACGATCTGCCGGTCAAGAGAAGCCGGTACCTCAGCTGGACCATGCGCAGGACCGGGCGGGAACATGTACAGATTTTGGAAGTCCACTGCGGATCCACTGAGAAACTTACAAAAAGTGCGGACTTCATTAAAATCATATAGGCTATTAAAGTTTTAAGACAAAAACTGGAATCCCTCGTGAAGATTTTATCGGGTTTGACTAACACGTCTATCTGCGTGCGTTTGTATTAATGTATCGCTACTGATTCTTTTGTATTCTTTTGTATGCGGGGCATATAACTTTATAATGTAACAAATTGTGCCTTTTCGATATTTGTTTTTTTTTACACAGGGTTTACTTTTGTTATTCATATATGTGAACAACATATGCATCGTGTAATATATTATTTCTAATATTCTGATAAAAGATGGAAAAGAAATCTTTGCAACCTTACATTGTAGAAAATCTCTGAAGCGGTCAGACATTGAATGCATTCCGTACATAACACAAACACTAAAACTACTCTGGACCTTAATATGCATAACCGATTGTCATTACTTAAACTTTCAAGAGAAGCATAATTCTTGTTTTTGATGTATTTACTGTCACAGTTTAGTTGCAAATACGGCGACTGTGGAGGTGTTTTCATCTGTTTACTAGGAAAATTGCACAAGCGCAGCTAACATTTTTTTTGCCGGTCCGCTTCTAAAAATAAAAAATGCATAAAACTATCCTTAATGAAGTCTGGCTTTTGATAACTTCCACGTCTCATTGAAGTTAAATTAAATTAGGCTTACGTGCGTAGCTGCAGGAAAAATTTTACTGCGCATGATCCTGTGAAAATGAAAGACGCTTAACGCCCATATGGTTGCTTTTAACTAATGATACTTATCGCGAGCTAACGCGTGTCGTCATAACATGTCTAACGAACATGTAAAATGTATAACACCTCTGTTTCCATATTATTTCCGATTAATTACTTGCATCTTTCTGGGTGAATCCCGCTGTTGGTGAATCCTTGACAGATGCTTTCAAGCTCTGCGCAACATGGGTCTCCAGTAACATCTTGTTAAAGAGGTTGATTCTGAGATGTGGTTGATTTGTTTTGGACTTTCCCTGACTTAATTCATCCCGAAACAATCGGCACGTTAGTTACACTACGCCTATTTAATCTCACTCTTGCGGAGACGATGCGCCTTGGAGAATAAACTGAAGAGATGCATATGAACTGAATCAACAAGGGCCAGATGGAAAGTCAAAGCTTCCATCTTTTTGCAAAATGTCACAAGACATATTTATGGTGACAAAAGGAAAAACGAAATCTTGGTTCACAAGTTCAGGTGGCACCAGTGTTTGCAGCGGCCCGCCTGAACATTTGTCAGGTCTTTTCTCGGAGCGTTTCCGAAATAACAGCTGCACCGCGATCCCTTTCCCAATCTCTGCCTCACTGTCGCGGCTTCAAACAGGCAGCTGTCTTCGATTTCAGGAAGTCAAGCTGCTTCTTGTAATCGGACTTTCCCATTTTCGAAGGTCTCCCATACAGCTGCCAAGCTAGTTCGGCCGCGTCAGTTTCTTCTTCTTATTGTTGTTGTTGTCGTTAGGCGCAACTAGTATTAGTATTAGTATTAGTATTAGTATGGGCTTGTAGTAATAGTCGTTCCGTAAATGTGTCAACCATAAAATACACCGAGGTAAATAGAAGAAATATTTAAATATATGACAGAAACATTGTACTTAATAAAATATACATAATTACTTAACTCGGGGGCAACGGCACAGTCCTGGGTAATTCTGAACCGCGAAACCGCTTATCACACTTTACTAGGCAGATTAAAGTTAGTATTGTCTGCTCTTGAACGTAGATGTTACTCTCGTAACTAAAAAGTAGAAATGCATGTATTGGGCGACTACGGTTACACTGTATGTGTATATGTGTGTGTGGATTATGTTTATATTACATTGTGGGGATCAAATGTTCCCCACAATGTAATAACCCCCCCCCCCCCCCCAAAATGAGA
>JABJVP010000091.1:4303826-4320836 GCA_026770825.1 Brienomyrus longianalis | reverse complement strand
ACGCACATTCCTAGTTTTGTCCGTACGCCATGTTTTAGTGTGAATTCTACGCACGTCGTTATGCATGAGGCCCCAGGACACTACATGATTGGCCATCCCTGCTCTATATATACACCACTACACAGTGTCCACAGAGAGTCTTAGGAGGCAGCTGAATTCGGTAACAAAGTTGCTAATTTACTGGTTTCATAACAAAAGCCCATTAAAAAGCAACGTGTAACATATTTGAAAAGATCGTTCACACAGACATCTTCTTTTAAGTGACATCATTTTTGTGACTGTCTCACAAGTCATTGCCTCCCAAAGTGATCCTAAACACAAATGCTTGGTGTTTAATGTCACTGCAAAGGTGTTTCTAATTAAAAAGCACCCAATTAGACCACTTGGCGATGACCTTTTAAACTTAGAGCAGTTTTTTCACAACTATAATTTGGGTTTCAGTTAATACTATTTGAAATGAATGTTTTACTTAAAACTTCTGGTTTCTAATGTGATATATTTTTTGCAAACAAATGAATAAAGAATTCATTTTTTTTGTTATAAAACCAATAAATTTGCAATATTTTTACTGAATTTAGCAGGCTTGCTAAGACTTTCTGTGAGGACTATACATGCTGACAGTGGAACCTCTCAGTTATGATACTTTCCAGCTAGAAGGAGGCCATGTTTAAACACAATAACCAACTCAACAAATAATGGTCAATTCCCCCAATGACCGACAACTTTGAAAATAATAGCAAACTCTACAATTGATAGCGAACTCTACAAATGATAGGCAACTCTACAAATGCTACACATCTCCTCAAATGACAGTGAACTCTACAAATGCTACACATCACCTCAATAGGTGGCCAACTCCACAAACGCTACACATCTCCTCAAATGGTATCCGGGTCTACAAATGCTACACATGTCCTCAAGTGGTATTTGGCTCTACAAATGCTACACATCTACTCAAATGGTAGCCAGCTCTACAAATGCTACACATCTCCTCAAGTGGTATTTGGCTCTACAAATGCTACACATCTACTGAAATGGTAGCCAGCTCTACAAATGCTACACATCTCCCCAAATGGTATCCGGCTCTACAAATGCTACACGTCTCCTCAAATGGTAGCCAGCTCTACAAATGATTAACAACAACTCATCAGTCGGCTTCAAAAAAACTAGCTAACTCTACAAATGCCAGTTAGCACCTCCATTGCCCTTTGGAGTTGTGCAATCTTGTCTCCTACATTTGAGAGAATTACCATGAGCTCCAGATCCAGTCCATGTGGACACTGAAGACCCTGAGGCTGATCTTAATCTGGGTGGCCATAGTGACTATGAGGTGTGCTGAGTTGTCACATGTCAGGTTGTCTTGGCCTGACATCCTGTGAAGCCCCATCAGACCTTCTATACGATACCATTGCCTCCAGGCCTCTGGCCATCAGCTGCTGGAAGAGCATCTGGGCTATTAGCCATCAAGAGGCTATTTAACAACCTCCAGAAATATGGTCGATTATGGAGAAATATACCTTTGATAAACAGCCCCATCACTAGAAATGACTGCAGCATCTACTGCCCTCAGAATATCAATGTTAGTTTAGTCTCGGGGGCAAAACACCGCTAATGCATATTTTATTAAAATAGCGTTATGATTCAGTTTTATCTTGTGACAAAATATCTTTCTTTAAAAGAAAACTGTATCACATATGGGTGGATGGTCTTTTTCTCAGTGTCAGTCTCAGTGTTCTGCAGTGTACACGTTTCTGATTTTGCACAGGAGGGGTTTGCAGTGCATGCACTGTACAGTGCCAGTCAAGGGTTTGCGCACACCTATCCATAGAAAGGTTTATTTGAACAATTCTGTGGGTTGTGATTCAGAATGTTGCTAGTTCAAGTCCTGTGGTGGGGAGAATGATCCCACCATTGGACCACTGAGTAAGGCTTTTAACCCCAACTGCCCCGGAGACTGGCTGACCCCACTGTCTCCTCTACGCCAGGTTCATGAGGTGGCCTCCTGGGATGCTTTACCAGCTGTCCTGAAGGAGGTCCCACAGACACGCTGAGCTCTCATTGGCTGCTTTGCCTTCACTCTCTGCTCAAACAACTCTAGAAGTATTTCTGCTGAGTTTAGGTCAGGTGGCCAGGTCATGTGACGCGACACTATCCGTCTCCTTTGCAGGCTGCTTGGTGTGTCCAAACTTTTCGCTGATGCTGTACATAACTGTGGTTTAACATATACTTTTATGCCAAATCGTTTTTAAACAGTGATTCGGCAAGAGTATACTGGAGTAATACTGCAGGGTTTCTACAGCCTGCAGGTTACCCCCCTTGACCTTAATCACCATGGCACCCGGTAAACATAAATGTGAATGCGGTGTGAATATACGGCCATGTCTATGGTATGTATTTATAGATGTGCATGCGTATATGTGTGTGACCCCAGTAAATGTCTTCCGTAGCGAGGTCTTTGGGTACGTGTCCGGCAGCTCTGAGGCTCTTCGCCTAACCAAACTCGATAACCTCTGCTGCACGGCAGGCAGTCTGTCATGTGCACCGGGGACAGCGGGGTCAGGTTAACCCCAAGAGACCGATACGGCGTAACCCTTGGAAACAGAGAGACAATGGGTTCCCAGAACCCTTACAGGGGGCCATACTTTGTAGAGGGGAGTCATCTGTGAGCTGGAGGTAATGTGCAACGTTAAAAGAAGCTCGAAAATTATCCTAAAATCAGGTACTATTATTATTATCTGGAAAACAAGACTAGGCTCTTAGATAAAATATTCTAATGCAGAAAAGAAAACTTGATGCGCATGATTTTTATGTGTTTGGGAACGTCGGCATCACTTCAGAAGTACATAACTGGACCATAAAGGCCTCAGGATAATGATTTTACTTCCAAAGATTTAAGCTGTGTGAGAGATGAAAGGAAACCACACTCCGCCCCCCAGCACTGTAACAAAGTCCACTGTAAGAAACAGCGGGTGTGGGAGCAGGTCTCCGGGTCTCTGCTGTCTGCTGGCCCCGATCTCCTGGTCGTCCGCTGCGGGATCCATCGACAATGACGATCAGACATCCAATCTCGCCGTCTGCCTGGGAAAATCTATACCATCGAGGCGGGCTGGAGGTCTCCTCCACCAAGTTTGCTATAAGTTACGCTCCGCCCCTCTTGCAGATTCATCAGTCATGCGCCTCGTGCTTTCAGACTCTTACACTCCCGCAAGAAATCTATATTATTCGGTTGTAGACTTAAAATTTACTATATCAAAAGCTTTGGGGTAACTTTTGACAAAACGTAGGTTTGCAAAATGTACAGAGTATTTAAAAGGTAACGAAACTGCTGCATACAAGTAAATGCGTGTGCAGATTGGTCTTGAACGAGTTCAGATGGTCCCAGCAAGCCATAAGCATAAATCTCAGTATTTCTTCCTTTTTTGACTCCTTTTCACGACCTTGGAAGCTCTGGATCGACAGGCGCGGCCGGGAACATGGAGACCACCAGCCTGGAAACATATCTGACTGCAGAGGGAATCGACATGACGCTTCACACTGGGGAGACTGAGTGACAGACAGGTTGTGGGTGCCGAGGCCAACCAAGACACCGGGAGCCTCGGAGGGGATCCTGCATTGAGATGATACACAGGGTTCAGCTTTCGGGATGTTGTTTTATGAAACATATTTTTAAAATCGTTCTTGTAATTCATTAAACGCGTTTTTAAAGTTCTTAGTAGTCAATTAGTAGGGTGGAGGGGTTGTTGGAGACGTGTGAGGTGAACAGGATGAACAGGTGAACATGATCATGCATGAGAAATAGGTTAGAACTAATATTTAAGTAGAACTCCATACTCGAGAATAAAAATTGACCCAGAAGTACGCTCTGCTCTGTAATTCCTAATCACTCTCCTCTTTAATTCCCCAAATTTTTTAATTGTAGTTTTGTTGCAACCTCATTGAATGAAATTATTTGATTTGATATTTTGCATGTGTGTGCGCGCGCGTGTGTGTGTGTGTGTGTGTGTGAGCATACATGTGAATGCACGTGCGTGCGCTTGGGTTGATTACATAACCATTACACTTTTTCATGTTCGTTCCCCAGTGATGCCCAACAGCCATGTCCTCTTCTGTATCCTGGCCACTCTGTTTACTTCTCTACCCTGTTTTTCTTTCTTTTGTCTTTGGTTGTTACACAGGTTGCAGGCCACCCACAGTGTGCTTCCTTATTGAAACAGAGCACTACAGCTCTGATCCCGTATGTACATTTAAGCGCTATCTCTTAAAGCATAGAAGGTCTATTTTAGGGAGTATTGTTAGTTATTGCTTATTGTTAGTGATGAACCTGCTTATACAGTATTTTCTTATCCCATTTAATTGAATTCTGTAGCATAAGATAGTGAAGTAACTGTCATGCATGTATATCATTGTAGGAATAGGGAATAGCGTCCCTGTGCTACATGTGATCTACAGGACAGTACAGGCCCACAGCCAGAAATAAAACTCAGAGTGAGTCTGGTAAACCTCTTGATGGGTCCCTCTCAGTGAAATTTGCCAGTGGGCTCCACCTTGGTAGATTTTCTGGTAACACTTTACTTGAGGCCATGTTTCTAATAATTTATAAATTCATTCATAAAGCATTATAAACATGGCTATAAACATTTATAAAAAGACGTAACACATTATAACCTGTTTATTATGCATTATAAATGCTTTATGAACCTCTCATCAATAATACACTATATTGGGTGGGGGGCAGGGCGGAAATCTTAGGGTAGGGTAATGCTCGCTTTAGCCTTGCATAGCCCAACCTAGCCTAGCTTAGCATAGCCCAGCCTAGCCTAGCATAGCCCAGCCTAGCCTAGCCTAGCATAGCCCAGTCTAACCTAGCCAAGCCTAGCATAGCCCAGCCTAGCCTAGCATAGCCCAGCCTAGCCTAGTAGCCTAACATAGCCCAGCCTAGCCTAGCATAGCCCAGCCTAGCCTAGTAGCCTAACATAGCCCAGCCTAGCCTAGCCTAGCATAGCTCGGCCTAATCTAGCCTAACCTAGCATAGCCCAGTCTAACCTAGCCTAGCCTAGCATAGCCTAGCCTAACCTAGTAGCCTAACCCAGCCCAGTCAGAAGGGCTCGTCCCCTCATCATGCAGAGAGCCCCCCCCCCCCCCCATCCCCAAAAGCGGATGCAGATGGCTTCAGGATGCTGGAGCCTCAGTTAGTTGACGAGCACGCAAGCTGAGCTCCTGAGCCCCTTTCCAAACGGCGGCAGTGGGAGAGGAAGAGCGGAATGGCCATTACATAACTGGCAAGTCAGCATTACATAACTAATGGCTCACGTAAGACAAAAGTGCGGGGAGCGGCAACGAGGGCCAGGAGAGGGTAGGAGAGAGCCAAGCGGCCGAGGCTGGGATGACGCAGCTGGCGTGGAGAGAGGGAAAAGAAAAGCAGGAAAATTCACTTCCAGGATAACAGTAACTACTGCATGCAACCAGGGGTTACTGCCTATGTTAGGTCGCCGAACATGATGGGGCTATTATCCATGAAAAAGGAGAAACAGTCTAACCCAAGCCCCGGCAGCAGAGCATGATGGGAAAGCGTGATGCTTCAGCTCCCTGGTGTGTCATGGATAGGCGGTCCATCTGCTGTTATTTCCCCCTGAGCCTCACATTAATGGCATCGATACCAGCCAAACTTTCACACATATCCCAGCACACACACCCTTTCTTGCACATTTCCACCGACCTCCATCATTAAATGCACATCTGTCTTCAACCATATTTTCACCCAAAACTCCATTTTCTCCTAACTCACCATCTTCTAATGTATGCCTATGAACATTAGATGGATGGATGGATGGATGGATGGATGGATGGATAGGTAGAGCTGACCTGTTTATCTCCATGTTGCATCCCCTTTCCCTATATGATCTAGATCTTTCCTTATTCCCTCAGTGGCACCTCAGGGGTTAACGCTCCACACAAAGTGGTAATCAGGCCAAAAGCAGACCATACTCACCTTCCACTCTTTTGTGCACCCCACCGATGGCAAAACAGCACACTCAAATTTCAGTCGCGCTGTTTGTATCGGTTCCAAATGGGGGAATTAAATATTTAATCAAATTATTCATGAAGAAAAGGTCTATGTGCTGAACTGTTTTAATCTATCAAATGCATTTGTTCCTGTTAAAATACTATTTCCATCCCTATACAGACTCAGATGAAACACAAAATATAAAAAAAAATCTTCCTTTTTACCACAACCCTTAACCTTCTGGTTACTTTCCCTCCCCATCCACTGAACCGCTGTGTTAAATTACACAAAAATGACTGAAGCTTTTCTTTTGACATTTCTGCTCTTGCTGCCTTTCCAGCCGTACAATTTCCACACATTCTGATACCGTCTGCTTCGAATACCGTCTGCAGAGCTTAATTTCGTGAAATTACACTGTAATGATAATGTCTGAGTTTTTGCCTACTTGGTCTGTATTCCAATCTAAGTATACTTTCAAAGAATTTAAGAATTTTAAATAAAATTAGCAGCAAAATGAAAGGAGACAATACCCAGAGGCAGACTTAATGATTCAAGGAGAGTAAGGTCTACATCCATGGGCATGCAAGATGTGGATTCTGGGAAGTCTTGGGATGTCAATTAAAAATAAAGGCTTGAATAGAGGAAAGAGAGGCGGGCGAAAGATGTGTCCTTTTTTTTAGACAGCAAACATCAAAGGTGTAAATCACTCAGGGAAGCCATTTTTTGATGAACGTTTCCCAGAAATTCTGATTGCTGAAGATGAGTTTAGTTGCCACAGGAAATGATGTCATCAGAAAAACACGACGTGAAAAGGCAAGATATTCTATCGCTGATGGGCAAGTTAGGCGAGGCAGCGTGAGGTGGAACATTAATGGGTGGGAGCGGCAGAGTTAGGGTAGGTGGGGGGGCAGCACTGGTTTCAAAAGGCCAGGTCTTAAAATTCTTTTTAAATATGGGCTGATACATTAACCCACCATCTAAGAGGCTGAATCAATAAATCTATCGGGCTCATTAGCTCATTAGCAAATTAGTGACTGTTTGGTCCCCGTGTTTGAGCCTAAAGTAAACACTGAAAAATGTAGTCCGAACATCATAGGCAACACCAAGGGAAAAAAATAAACCCCTGGACCGATGATGCATTTTTGGTACGTAATAATTCAAAGTATTAGCTCTCCTAGAAAACGATGACGACCGTATGTGTAACAAGGCCTTTGAGAGGCAACGGGGACGTAAGAGTCAGCCAAAAAATATATGAATTAATGAATCTAATGAATTATGAAGGGGTGTGCTGGCTGTTTGTCAGTCTGCGGTGCAGCCCGCTGGTGAGGACAGCAGTCCGTGCTCTTCGGCATGAACCTGTTACATGTGTAGCATCCCATAGGTGACCTGAGAAACTCCATGGATGCACGCAGTGTGTGGGGGCACTGGGGTTGAGTGTGGGGGGGAATTCATGAATAAAAGCAGTGGAACCATGCAGGTTTCAACACGCAGACTTTT
The DNA here is from genome assembly GCA_026770825.1 of Brienomyrus longianalis. NCBI lineage: Eukaryota > Metazoa > Chordata > Actinopteri > Osteoglossiformes > Mormyridae > Brienomyrus > Brienomyrus longianalis. The sequence continues at coordinate 4,313,335 of JABJVP010000091.1, read as the reverse complement.
AGGGATAGATTTCCTGTCGCAGAGCCGCCAGAATGGCCTTTGCCAATGAGCTGAGCCTATCGATGTCGCAATCTCTCCAATAGCAATGCCCCTGTGCTTAGCATAATGGATAATGCTGTGTGCTCATGACCTAAACACTGAAGGCTTAAGGGCGGCTGTCTGCTGCAGTTAAATATTCAGTCGTCTCAATGGGTGCAAATATAGGCTGCCCAGGGTAAATGTAAAGCCGGCCCCCAGGTCACATGATCATTGTGAGTCCATAGGGATAAGACTGCAGATTGAAATCCCGGGCTGTGGTTTAAACAAAAGAAAAGCCAGGTCAGTAAAAGTTAATCACAAACTGACCCCGCTGAATTTAACACAAAAGGAGCCCTATGTGGAACAACATATGTACGAGGTTGTGAGCCACCCAGGGGCCACAGGGGTACGGCTGTGACTCCGAGGGGAACTCGAGGCTCAAGTGGCGCACATCTGTTTTAGGAAAGTCCCAGGCTGTCAGGCCCGGAGGCCAACTCTGCGGCAGCCGGGAGCCTGGGGTGCAAATTGGCAGCCATCCATGGTGAGCAGCAGCTCCAGCCGATCCCAGGATCCTCTGGGGGCGGGGAGGGGGGGTGTTTGGGTGTTAAACGTTCAAAAGCTTTGTTTTAAAAAACGACTTGCCTTCTCTTGTTTACAGTAATTAAAACAAAAATAATCTGCGATTGGTTGGCATTTGCCCAAGATCTCTGCTGAGAGGATACGGGACTGGTCTGCATATGTTGCCAGGTGTTAATAGGGCTTTGGAGGGTGCAGGTGGACTGCTCTCATCCCCCCCCTCCAGCTCATTTCAGCTTGTCCATCACTGCTACTGAGTGCTAATCTAAAGATCAGTGAGTTCATTATGCTGATTCCCAGCCCAGATTGCCAGTCCATCCATTTAGCAAGATTTTCCAGACCAGTCCCCTCAAAATTAAGGCAGGTATCATCAGGTCACTGCCCCAGATTAGCACCATTATGGAAAAAATACCGTCTTTAACATCTTTGATATACTTGGAGAGGGGGTGGGGGATCTCAGGACACGTCTGGCAACCGTGAAGCTCAGCAAGGTGTCAGAGGGAGGGGGAATCTCGTAACATTTCTGGCAGCCCTGCGGCTTAGCACTGTGTCAGAGGGATCTTTAAGTTGATACAATTGAACTAAACGATTGTTGCTGTGGGACTCTCCTTATTTCTATATATTGCATCATACTCTGCCATCAACCTGCCTCTCTACTGATTCAACAGAGGAGGGAAGAAAACATAGAAATCATATCGAACTACAATGCCCATCTTAATAACCATTAACAGGCAAATCTTCTGTACTAGAACTGTCACCCTCTAAATACTCAAGGAAAGTTTATAGAGGAAGGCCGGCACAATTACAAAACTGTGAAGCCCGGATTTTGTTGAGGTCACATTTATCATGTCTTACTTTACTCAGAAGTTTGTGATTGGCTGATTGAACTGTTGCCCAGAAACGTAATTAATGTGTCCCACCACCCTGGGGGCCATGGGTCGCAAACGGAGCGGCACCCAGCTGAGTCATTTGAAAGGCTGGATATTATACAGTTTTGTGACCTGTGGCTTGTCTCCTTAATTGCTTATTTCCTCGGCACGCACTGCAGAGACCTGCACGCGGTCTGCCGCGTGTCGCCAGGACGTCGTATGTTCTAGCCCGGGTCAGGAAATGATAAATGACTGAAAGTGTCACCTGTTTGAACCCCAAATGTCAGTCAGAAGACGGAGTATGAGCTGATGCACGTGCATAATCAAGGGAGTTATGGATCCGCACTACGCATGCTTTACAGCAGAGGATGGTTATAGCAACTCCACACCCTTGCAGTTATAGGCGTATATATCCACAGAAACTCTCAGTCTACTTTCCTCCAACCAGAGAAGCTGTATATATGCATTATTTATAGCACACCATGTATACCATGTATACTATTGTATAGATGTACATTTTCAATTTGTCTCGCAAATACAGCACTTACAGAAAGTCTTGGGTTGCTTGCTTAATTCAGTAATAATGTTGCAAATCTATTGGCTTTATAGCAAAATCGTAGCTTTATTCTTTTATTTACAAAAAAATATAGATCACAATAGAAGAGCTATTCTTAGTCAAAAAGGTCACTGACAAGCAATCTCATTGGGCGGCTTTTAATTAGTAACACCTTTGCAATAACATAAAACACCAAACATTTGTGTTTAGCTTCCCTTTGGGAGCCAGTGACTACAACTGCGATAAACAGCGAAATGGCAAGAACAGAACTGAATGAGTCAGTCAAAAAATATAACACTTAATAAAAGAAAATGTTTGTGTGAGAGTTATATACAGATACATTAAACGTTGCTTGTCAATGGAATGTTGTCATGAAATCAATAAATTTGTGACGCTACAGAATTACGCAATAATCCCAAGACTTTCTTGGAGCGCTTTTGCCCTTTCGGATTAGATGCCAAACTGCATTTTGCTGTCTGAGTACTTATACTTTGTGTAATAAAGTTGAATTTAATCTAGCTAATCTAATTGCAGACACAGCTGCGGACCTCAAGTGCTGGAACAGAGATGCATCACAAAATGTCTCAGAGAGGGGTGCCATGGCTGCTGTTGGGTTCACGCTCGGAACCCTAACCCTAACCCCCACGGACTGCTGGGACTTCTAGAAGGCTGAGAAAGAGCTCCATTGTGGAAAGTTCCAGCTCTGATGGACAAAGCATACCCGAGACAGGCCCTGACCCCAAAAGCGTCACTCACAGGATGGTCTACGTAATAACACACCGCAGGGTGACAGAAGTGGATAGAGCGAGTGGCCCCAACAGCAGATCTGATCAGCAGGGTGTGTTTTCACTTCTCCCATCTGAGCTCCATCCCCTGGTGTGTCAACACACAGGCCTGGGATTATGTAGCATTGACCAAGCCCCTCGTAGCTGATTAAATTAACCTTTACTGCTACAAACTGGGGGACAGAACACTGATCCAGCTGTTATTTGGAGTCACATAATATGAAAGTGATCGGTTAAATTTAATTTAATTAGGATTATTAAACTGTTTTCCATTTTGCAAGAGACAAGTATGAACCAGCAGTGATGGTCAGTAGATCCACTAGCCGTCTTGCATGGGATACTCACCCATTTACGAGCAGTGTATTTGTATGTAAATCGAAGATATGAATACATGGACTGTATGACTACGATCGATCAAAGATGAGGTACTCTCAGTATTCCGAAGCCGTTGTGTCCTGAGTCACATGCCCTGTATCAGACGCCCTCTAATGTTAGAGCTCACATTAGACAAAAAACAAGCTGAAATTGCATTCAAGCCTCTTCTTAGAAAACCTTCGGTAAAAAAACTTAAAACTGTTTTTCAAAGTGTCTTCGCTTTTTTTTATGAATTAACACTCTGCGTAACTGCACTTTTAAGCATTGCATGTTTACTGCTTGAATCTGAATGATTTTATCAATTATTTAATTAGGGTTAGTAACCCTAAACCTGACCCTAACTCATTCTTTAGTATTTGATATTACCCACATATTCCCTAATAAATTTATCCAGTGCAGGGTCTTGATGAGCCAGGCAGCACAGGGCACCATGCAGACATCCACCCTGGATGGGATGCCTGTCCATCACAGAGCATTCCTCTCCTATACAATCACTCAGCCTCTAAACTGTGCATAGTGTTGAAATTTATATTAATTGATACTATCAATACCAATGGATGTACATTTTCATATTAATGTGACTGAAAAATGTAGAGTTCATTCTCCTTCTGAAAAAACTTCATAAATTGTGAGTGCATAAGAATGGCTGGGGGGGGGGGGGAGGTGTATGTTTTGTGTTTTGGTTGGTCACGCGGACACCATAAGAGGGTCAGTTTGCTCTCTGATTCACTTAAACTGGCAGATGTTGTGGGGCAGTGTGACTAAACACGGAGCACCATGCTGAATGTTCATCTGCCCCCAAAAAATGATTTATTAGCAGAAAATAGACAAAGAGGTTCTTATACAGTGCTCGTTGGAGCAGGATGACATGAGGAGATAAGAGGGGAGCAGCTGAGAGCTGCAGACGTTGGGGCCAGGTGCGAGGGTAGCCAGGCGAGCAAACTCATCGCTCGGGACACGGCGAACCACCTCCCACACACTGCCACCGGCCCCACAAGCTGCCAGGCTCATTCTCCGAAAAAAATCCACAAACATTCATGACATATTTCCCCCCTTCACAGGACATCTAAATACCCCCTATCCTCCACACCCCTTTATCATGTGACACCCATGAGGAGTTCGCTTTGTACACCATTCCCTGCCTTAGGCGCCTGTGTGTGAAGGGTGGGGGTCAGGGGGTAGGAATAACAACATCATTACACGTGTTGCTCATATCTGTAGTGTCTCTCACTGGGGGGCTGGAGTGCTTTCCAAGACAGACAGGTGGGAGGCACGTTATGGGTATTAGCAAACACACAGTGCTTTTTCTGCTTCCTTCCGTGCAACTGGCTTTTTTGTCAGTGTTTCAGGAGGCCCTGTGTTTTCATACATCCAGCGTGATTCCCCCCCCCCCCTGTTATTCTCCCTGGCCCCTTGCTGTTGTTGTCTTCCAGCAGCATGGAACAAACATCATCCTGAACTCCGTGTCTGACCAGCAGGGTTAGACTGAGATTAATAATCAGCCCAGCCCAGGAGGAGACTGGAACATTTCAAAAGCTACTTTGTTTTATGAAGTGCCTCATTGTGGGATGAAATAGCTTCTGCCGAAATGCTTTAGATGTCAAATGTAATTCTCCTACTCCACACTCCCACGCCAGTGTTAGCATTTCCTGGAACATAACAATGGTTTAGAAGCTCTAAGATTTCGCCACAATCCTATAGGAATGATGCATTAAACCTACCATGCTATATGAGCTATTTCCACGGTAGAGCTTCCGGTACATCGCAGTGCTATTGATATCTGACTCGTGAACGAATCATACTTTTGATTTTCAGTGAATCGTTGAAATCGGTTTCCAAATCTAAAAGTGCCGATCCCAGCAGCGTTTGTCGTGTTCTGTTTGTTGTGCCTTTGGTGTTGTTGTTTTTTTTAAACTTTGAATTAAAGCATTGCAAATTCCTGAAGGTATCAAGATTTTATCAAGCTTTTGAAGGCTGACTGTAGTTTTTATTTAAACGCTAAAGCCTGACTACGTGACTGTTTTTCATTTGAATTAGACCTGAGGCGATCAATATACCTTCACAAGACTCAGAGATGATCAGTGTTTTAATGAAAATAATATTTTAATAACCCCGCGACCCAGTAGGATAAGCAGTTTGGAAAATGGATGGATGGATATTTTAATAAACATGAAGGTTTATTAAAAGTAGAGTGTTGAGCTGAATACAAGACGGGTCTTTTTTCTTAAAATACATCTGAAAAAATGGTGTGTTTTTATATTTGGGGTCTAGAGGGGGAAAAGGGAATAGATGCCGACAAATAGGAGTGTTTTGACTTACAGTAATATAGATTTGGCCCAGAGAGTCTGAAAGCGTGAGTGTCATGCCAGATGCCTGAGAGCTGGCAGCCCTGGTAACGCGTGGCTCCACTGTCCGTGCCGCTGCTAGTCATCCATTTTCCAAACCGCTTATCCTATTGGGTCGCGGGGGGTCCGGAGCCTATCCCGGAAGCAATGGGCACGAGGCAGGGAACAACTCAGGATGGGGGGCCAGCCCATCACAGGGCACACTCACATACCATTCACGCACACATGCACAGCTATTGGCAGTTTAGCAACTCCAATTAGCCTCAGCATGTTTTTGGACTATGGGGGGAAACCGGAGTTAGTATTAAACCGATAGTGGCAATTAATGAAGACGGTAACATTCATTTTTAAAGAGCTGTCATATCATTTATTAATACGACTCAACCTTTCTCTGCAATATGTTTTTTTTTTACTCATTTCAGGTTGGTCTGCTACATCGAAACAATTCTGCGCCCTTAAGGGCTATTAAATTTGAAATATTCATGATCTCCCCCTCATAATACATTTCTTTTAAATGTTTGCTGTTTAATACAATTATTGTAATACGATTACGTGTGGTTACTTTTAAAGCTGTGGTTGCTGGTTAAGTTGGTATATGTTTTTGTCATTCCAAAACCCTTTTTCTAAAAATAGTTCCCAAAAAGTGCGTGTAGGGGGTCGTGTTATGTTCAGGCCAATACGGTAATTGAACAAAGTGCCCCCCCCCCCTTTCGATTCGATTTTGTAAATCGAATCGAACTTTCCAGGAACTATAGCATTATCGCCACATCACAATGCTACAGGAACGCTAGCACTTCCGCCACATCACGATGCTACATGGACGCTAGCACTTCCGCTACGTCACAATGCTACATGAACACTAGCATTATTGCCACATCATAATGCTACAGGAACGCTAGCGTTTCCACTAATAGCTTGCAAAGAGCCAATGAGCGGCTCGCATAACAAGGTGAAGTAGTTTGTGTATTAAATGTGAAGTTCTGCATAAATGTGTTGAGGGACTTTTATTTCATGGTAGTTCTAGGCTATGGAAAATGCATTGTGGGTAGTCCGCAGGCGGAAGAGTGACTACTGCCGCGGACAGGTTGGACAAACGGCGAGTCCGCAGTAAAAGTTGTCAAAATTGTATTATATTATCACATGTTATGCTCTATAAATCGCGTACTGTAACTAATATGTACAAAGTGCAGTAGGAGTCGTATATTTCTGATCATTTAGACTTTATTTAAAATTTTATTCATGTCTTCGTTTGGCCGTGGCCTTGAAGCATTGCCATGGCGAAAATCTTATTATGAAGTAAATGTATTTAATTTAGGCGGACTGTTAGGCGGAATTTTTCTGTCCATCTAAAATTATCGCTGTATAATAACCCTTTTTGCTAGTAAACAGTATTGTTCACTTATATTGTATCTTTACAAATACTCAATAAGGATGACTATGGGGCTTTCGCACAAAACGGGACAAGTGCAGGGCTGCGTTCGGAAAATTATTTTAAGTTGGCCGCGCCATAGCCGTTTGTCGCGCGCCACTCGGTGAGCTCACGCCAGCAGAGGTCAAAGTTCAACCCGCTGCATGCGGTGACGAATATCCGAATACCCACGTGGCCAATGAAAACGAGCCGTGTTGCTCTGCAGTTTGCACCCAGCGGCCAGTGCAGCGCATCGCATGCCGCGTTGTGTGTGCAACCCCCGTAAGCGGTGTTCCGCGCTGCCGTGCTTCGTGTTCAACTATTTAGCGATAATGTTATTGAAAACGAACGGAGCACAATCGTGCTCCACACAATGTTTACACGCTGGGTATTTATTTAATCAAATGTTGATATGTTCACATATGGGATTTACGTCACGTATACGATAACAACGTAAGAACTTGTTCAGGTACAGAATGGATAGAATTTACCCCACACACTTTATTTTATTATCCTGGAAATTTACACGCTGGTTATTGTAGTTGTAATTGCACTAATGCAGTAATCTAAACTGTAAGAATTTTAGTAATTGCAATTACTTGCATTATAAGGTACCTCACAGCATTACTGCTGAGGGCAGGCTGGATTCTAAAATCCCGTATTATTATGTGTGCTGCCAGAAGACAGACCCAGTAAGGATCTTAGACAGCAGGCACTTAATTTTATATTTTTTGTGTGTGTGTTTTGCATGTACACGTGCTGCTGTCTAGCACGATGTCATGGCATGCTGTAGAGTGGACGTGAATGGAGAATTAATTTAACCTTCACCATCCATTGGCAGAATATAATCTTGTATCAGACACAAAGCTCCCAAGATTTTCTCTTTATACAAGTAGCTCTCATGAGTATATAAAACTTGAGACCCCTGGAGCACTATAGTAGCGAGTTGTCTACAGGAGCATGCCAAAGCATGTCTAACACGTCGTGCATTGGTGGTTCAGTGGTAGAATTCTCGCCTGCCACGCGGGAGGCCCGGGTTCGATTCCCGGCCAATGCAACTTTCTTTATTGCATATTTATTACAACCAAGAGTATAACTAGAATTTTTTTTAAATTTAAATAAAAATCAATGAGAATTCACTGAACTAATTAGTATTCATTTAAGGTGGGGGGTAAAGCCCATGTGACACAGCTGCCTACAACAGTGGTACAGGCATTCCACAGTATTTCCTCTACATGCCAGTGATATACAAGCGCTAACATTTCCAGTGCATTGCTGTCCTTTGGAGCATTATCCTTATCACCTTGTGCTGTACACATTGGCTGGCAAAAATTCTGGAGTAGGACAGGATTAGTCAGCTTTCATAAAGAAGTAACGCTGTGCTTCTGTTAAGGAAGGCAAAAGGAAAAAGCCCTTCATTTAGACGTTATTTAGTCGGCCATGGAACACTGGATAAATTCATAGCTGACTATATTTACAGTGGCTTTGGCTGTGTTTTGCAGAAGGTTAAGTTCAGTAGAGCAATTCAGCAGCCTGTAGTCAGACATTCGGTTTGGTGAAGGAGCTGTGACCTTTTACGTTAATACCTTAGGGAGCTTTAAAATCCAGTAATACTTTCAGTGAATTAGCTAGCAGGTGGATAGGAGAGAGCAGGTACCCTATCTGAGAATATGAGCCAAGATCGACTTTTTCGCCACTAAACAGATGAGGTTACAACAAAATCATTAAAAGAAAATGTAGACCATTAAACTCTTACAGTTTGAGGTAACTAACAGGTATTAGGTGAAAAAACTGCATGCATGTTTATGTAATTAACAGCACGTTATCGCTGTGTTTGTGACATCATTGGAAGTCAGACTGCTCTGGATCCTCATTTAATGGAGTCTCTGGTCTCATGAGCTCAGGGACCTGAGTTTACAAATTAAACACTATTTTTACGTACCCTTCCGTGCATCCGCATAATGCTGCCATTCAGTGTCATTCATTTCTGTTTAGCGCCTTTGGCAACATAACACATTTAACTAAAAATCAAACATTATGGTCATTAACTAACATGAAATACCCTAGGAAGAGAAAATGTGAAAAGTGACCCAAAACTCCATGGGTTGGTAACTGGAAAAATCCCCTGGGTGACCATGATCAGCTGGCTGCCTGCCCCAAAGAGCAGAGTGTGTTTTGTGATGCCGTTGTCTCCTTCATGCCTGCAGGGATCATCATTCCGGCGGCTCCTGCAGACTCCACCTGCCTCAGACCGGCGCGTCCGTCAGTCCTCTGCTGTGCCTGAGGCATAAGCTCAGCTGATGTCTGCTCTGTGTACCTCGGCAAGCCGAGTGACACAGCAGCCTTATTTGTGGTAGGTCTGCAGTCTGGATCTGAGTGTCGAGGCTGAAGGGGTGTCTCATATATGCAGGAAGATGCTTCCGTAGACTAGGATCTGTGTGGCTGAAAATGTTGCTGCAGTTCGCAGATATAAAAATATTGCACAGGGATGATGTGGTGGTGTTTTCTTAGGGAGCTCTGGTCCCCCCCCCCCCCCCCCCCCCCCCCCCCCCCCCCCCCCCCCCCCCCCCCCACCTC
>JABJVP010000091.1:4288822-4303816 GCA_026770825.1 Brienomyrus longianalis | reverse complement strand
GGTCGGTGCTCGGATATAAAAAGATTGCCCAGGGGGTATGGGGGGGTGTTTTCATGGGGGGCCCTGGGCCCCCCCCCCCCCCCCTCGCAGTCCATGAAGGTGCTGAGGCTAATTTACAGAGTTACCAGATTGATGTGAGTGTGCCCTGCAGTGGCTTGGTGTCCCATCCCGGCTTGTTCCTTGCCTTGTGCCCATAGACTCTGGACCCCCCTCAGCCCTGAAGAGGAGAAGCAGGTAAAGTGGATGGATGGATGGATGGATGGATGGATGGATGGATGAGTAATTAGTGGACATTTAAAGTGACACGTTTGCTGTGGGATCCATGCATGCATATGGACGCTCCTTGTATGAGACACAGTGTGCTTGTGCAGGTATGTACGTCAGGCTGTCTGTGTTTATATGTGCTTGTTTGCACCAGGGCTGGGACCAGCTTCTGTTTTATGATGCTGTGATTAGCACCTTGCTGATAGCGGCACAATCAGCCCCCTTCCCCCCCCCCCCGTAAGTATGACGCCACCATTGCTCCCCCCAGGCAGCAGGTGCACATGCACGTGACCCCCCCCCCAGAAACCCCAGCCTGCTCGTGCTGCTCTGCCTGGCTGATGACACTTGCACATAGGTGTGGCTAGGGGTGGGGGGGCGGCTTGACTGAATGAGACGTGCTTATTTCCTGCCAGAGATACGCTAGCTTGAAGACAAATGTCCTGAATTCAGATTGAAGGGCTGCCAGGCACATCTGTAGAGTGACACTCTGCAGCTGGCTTTGCTGCTCACTTGGAAATTCAGATACAATGCAATTAGGCTAAATTACATCTCCACATTGCCTATGTGCCCTGCGATAAAGTGCCCCCCCCAGTTAGGGTGCACCCAGGCCTTGTGCCATGTGCTGCTTGGGATGGGGGTCTAGAAGATGGATGGATTAAATTTAGCTTTTGAAGAAAATTCAATGAAAAGCGGTACAGTTGAGCACTCCAGACTGCGAAAGGCTACACCTTCTGGTTATATTTCCGAAGAGGGGAGACAGGAACTGGAGCTCAGGGGCATCCAGACAGATATGGCTGCCACCGGCTGGCCTGGTCTGCTCAGCGATCCCCATATCTCAGGCGACCTCCTGCCAGCAAGCACCTGCTGCAGACGTCGATTTTTGCCGCTGGCCACCGTGACTGCGAACCCACCCTGTGAGTGAGGATCCCGGCCTCTTCGTTTCCATCTCTATTTCCAGGACTCTGCCTGTACCTTCCTGTACCAGCCTTTTGTGGTTATGAATCAAGTGAACCAATGGCGGCTGATAATAATAGTACAAATCTATTTGCTGTGTGGCTCTCCATAGCTTGGAGGTCACAGCACAGGGTCACCCAGCACCCCTGGAGCTGGGGGTTAAGGGTCTTGCTCAAGGGCCCCTCCCAGACATGTGACTGCTGCAGAGGCTGGGGCTTGAACCAATGACCTAATGAGCTCAGGCACAGAGACTTGGCCCACTCACCACCTAAACGGGTCATAGAGATATTATCATAAGGAGACATAATCGCTCAAGTTATTTCATAGCCATTAAAAAGAGTCTGGGAGACTTGTTCTGTTCTGAATGGCAGCAGAGATAAGCCTTACTTTAGTACTGTAATACCAAAGCTGTAAAAAGTACTCTAAAATGAACTAATTTAACACCTCAGTCTCAATCATATTCCCCTCCAAGTAACCCAGAAATAAATGGCTTCAGCTGAGATGAATGAATTTTCCAGGAAAACGGTTTTTAATATCCAACACAAAATCTACATCTGGCTGAATTCAATGGCCTAACCAGCCTGTTAGCCAGATTTGGTGAGTTAATGTCGCTGGAAGGTGCTGTTAGTTATGTGTATTTGTGATGGTAATAACCGGCAGGCTTTCCCTGGCTAGGTGTGTGGACTGTTGGGTGCGGCATAGGGATCCTGCAATGTTAAAGCCTCTTTCAGACGTGGGGGAATGGGAGACGTCTTTAATGCTGCTTTGGAGACATGTTTAAAAAAAAAAATCATGTTTTAAAAGTGTAAATGCTCACGTGGAAAACACTGGAAAGACAAGAAGGCCAGGCATAATCAAGGTTCGACATTTTATTCGTCTGAGTGCAGTTATATTGGCAGAACTCGCAGGGAAATATGCAGATAACTGGCTCCTGATGAGGTGCAAGAGAATTTCGATAAATAAAGGTTGAATTAACTTTAAATGCAATAAAAATGCCTAAATAGAAGCTAAATAAAAAGAATATATATATATATATAAAAAGACCATTCAGAGGACAATGAGCAAATGGTAGAATTATACAGACGTGAACAAAGTAAAGAATGGTCGTGTTCCCCGGCTGCAGCTGATGCATTCCAGCTGAACTCAGAAGCTGGAAACTCTACTGAACCCCCCCTGAAGTCATAATTCCGACTCGCGTTTGCAACCCCAACCTCAGAATTCAAGATGGCTGCCCGCTTTATCAGCAGACGTGAAAGCTGTAGTTTTATACTGTCTCTTAGCACTTATGTCTTATTTGAGACTCATTAAATCGGGCGTACTGTAAATGTAAGTGAATGAAGATAATGGCCTTTTAAACTTGGCTACATTAAATCTGACAAGTTATTTGGCTAAGCAAGAAATTTTGATTTTTGAAACAGGTCCCCGATATTGCTAAATGACTTTCCGAACTAGTCTGGAAGTGGAATGCGGTTAACTGGGCCGTGCTGTCATTCCCAGCTCCGACTTCCGCCCTTGGAGGTAAATGGAACGCAGCACGTGTGAGCAGTGCTGAGTTCAGAAGGCCTACAGCAGAGGTGAGGTGCCCCTCAACCAGCCAGCTCCCTGGGGATGGACAGTGTATCACATGTGATTTTTGCTGTGACATTAGCAGGAGCTGCCCCCATCCCCAATCCGAGGACAGTCACGCCTTCAGACTGGGAAGCTGAAGAGTAAAGTAACATGCACTTAGGGGACAGAGCAATCCTTACCTTGGGCCATCTCTACTGAGGGCCATCTCTACTGAGGGCCATCTCTGGCTAGCTGAACCGGGGCCGCCTTTTTGTTAAACCCGTCTTCACCCTCCCCTGATCATGTGGTTCCATTCTCCGTCCCTCCTGGAAGCATAATAAATTAATTTGAAAAAGTGTTTTTCTCTTTTCAGTTTAGTTTAGTTTATTAGTTTATTTAACGGGGGCCATGTACAGAACAAATCCTGTACCAGTGTTAGCAATGCAGCTAATTTACACCTGGGGTCTCTGGGCAGGAGACTGAAAAAAACATCATTCTGAAACAACACAACATCTAACAGATACATTTAATAACCACAACATCGTCTCACTTAACATTATACACAATAACACATGAGTACGTATACACAAAGACACTACTGTCAATACATATATATATATAACAGCATATAAAAACAGTGATTAATGAGTTTAATGAGAGATAATAGAGAGATTAATGAGCACATCTTTGGTTAGCCTTCAGCCATGTCTTCAAAGATATTTTAAACTGGCTGGAACTTGTACAGTCTCTAATTTGAACTGGAATTGAATTCCATTTTTCAACCACACTAACAGAGTGAGCTGACTGGCCAGAAGAGGTTTTCCTGAAACTAGCATGACAATCACCTCTCATAGAGGACCTAGACCTTTATGCTCTGATGGACCACTGGATGTCCCAAAAATATCAAACGCCCTCCATGCCAAGAAAACGCACTGCAGTGACCACCTGTTAAGCCTGGGAAACAGTGGCGATTGTAGGATTTTTAAAGGGGGGGGGGAGCATAACAGGGGCCATAATTGTGATTAGCTAATAATATGATATAATGGGTGAGTGACAGGGGAGCGGCCACACTGCAGGCCAATCAGCTCTCAGCTGGGGCCGGTGCCCTGTTAGGCCCGCCCCTGTATACGCCTTGCTTCAGGCATGGCCCAAACTGAGGAGGACACTTGCACACAAAGAACAGTCAAGTCATCGATTCACTTGAATGTCATAGAAATGCACACCAGACAGAGCTGCAGCTGGATTTGCACCTGGCTGAGGAGGCAACTCTAGGATGAAAGATGAATGTTTCAGCATGTAAATGTCTGGAGGTTCCTGAGACCATGCGGAGATCAGCTGACATCTGTTGCAGAGATTACTGCTATAAGGGAAAGAAGACAGGATTTCTTAGTCTTGTCATTGTATTCTACTTTATTTTACTCTTAGTTATGGTCACACTAATTCATATTTACAACGGAGGGCTTCAGGCTCCAGGGTCAAGTGGCCACAGAAGGGCTTAGGAAGACCAGGCTGTCCTTGGGTATTTAATCTTACAAAGGTAATGTGCCCTCAAAAACATGATTATCCAGCATTTCGAAAAACATTTTATGTCCTCGTTCTTCATGTGTACACGCATCACAGGGCTCTTCTTGTGTTAATATGGTTGTTTACATGGGGGTAGCAACATGTGACATGTTTCAGCAACTTCTCATAAACCCGCAGGGTTTTAAAAAAAAATTAAGCTGAGTGTTTTTGTTGTTTATGATGCTGTAAGAAACCAAGCCGGGTCAAGGTTGTGCTGGCGATGCTGATTCGAGGCAGATTCCCTGGGGAGCACAAACTTGCTTGTTTACACAAACCCGAGTCTCGCTGCCTGTGCTTCTTAAGGCACAATATGACATGAAGATGCCGTGTTATTTTAGTCCTCCTGCTGTCCATGTCATGAATTTCTGATTCTACAACATTGTAGGTGGCATGGTGGCTGGAAAGGTAACTCGAAAGGTGATGATACACAGGGCAACTTTTTGAGCAACGTTTCCAGGCAATCACCGACCAGGTGGGATAAAGGGCACCTCATGTGGATCTCGATGATCGCAAAGTCTTGCTTACTGCTGATTAAAAGTTTTTCATATAGAAATATATGGTCCACTATCAATGGGAAACTGCTCAAGCAACATTGCCCAAAAAGTTGCTCTTTGAGCTGTGATCCTAAGCTTCAGGGAGAGATGGCCCAACTAGCCCCTTCTCTATATATAAATGGATTTCCTAACCGATTCTTAAGCAGGGTTGTCAAATCTCACACATCTGGCTCATGCGTTCTGGCTCTCATGCAAGAAATCTTATGGCAAAGGTATATTATTCCATTATAAACCTCATCTTAGCTACATCAAATGTGTTGGGGTAGCTTGCAAACCGTTTACAAGGTAGTAAATCTGTAACATACATGTAAGAGCGTGTGCATGCGTGTGCAAACTTGTCACGAGCTGAAAACCTCACACCAGCCAGCTGACCAAAGTTGGCAGCCCTGCTTAAGACACACTGCAGATCAACAGCTCACTCTTATTTGTTCCTAGGATAGTTATTTTGTTCATGTATTGATGGTCTGGTGGCTCTCTTGTAGCTAGCTCAAGACTACCACACCAAGGTCAGTAATCTTAAACGAGGCACCCGGAGGCTAATTCCTGAACTGCTTTGGTCTGTTAGAAATGCAGTGTGTAACTAATGTAGTCAGTCAAGGAGCACGGAACAGTCATGGACTTAAACCAGCAGCTCTTTAGTCGGCATGTCTGTTCCTTATCCACTATGTTGCTTGCATGCGTGAATGTGAGGGTTCATGTCACGTGACAGAAGCATTATGGTCAGGTGATCGTACGAGGCAGCACGCTTCTAGCAGCACTGCCCTCCAGCATTAGACCTAAATAACGCGCTGAATTAGCTGTACGTGCCAGGTGCGCGGCGCTGAGTCACAGATGAAAGCTAACCTCCATGCGGCGGACGCTGCATCCCATTTGCGATTCAAGAGCGTGTTTTCTTCATTTGAAATATAGTTATGTTATGACAATGGCTGGCTTTGCCTCCCCTTGTTTTCCACCTCTTTTGCTAGGTACTTAACTTGCTTTTAATGCTGAACCCCTGCTGCTCCGAACGTGAAGTGATTAAAATGATTCCTTACCATATAATGGGTAGGCTATAATTTATCATAATTAATCTGTACTTTATATATAAACATTAAATATATACATTATATATTTATAATATGAAATATGTAATATAATTACTAAATATGTATGTTAAATACGCTTTTTCGTTTGTGTACTACTGGATGATTTGTTCTTGGGAATGGGAAATTTCTTCAAAATTATGAAACGTCTATAAAATAATGTCTTGTATTATGATAGACTCGACATTTTTATGGTAAAAATAATGCTTTTTAATTACACGTGACTATTTTTAACACGCTGTCGGGAACCAGAACGCCACCTGAAGAAGATGAGGGAAACTACATTACCCACAATTCAACACTATCCAGCAGCAAAGGGTGAAAGGTCACGTCCGAGGCACTCTGAGATTGGACTCGGTGTAGGAAAATGAGTAGATCAAGTTTCTGTAGTAATGCATTGTAGACTGAATTGCGCGTCAGTTTTTATGCGTTTCACAAGGTATATGTAGCTGGTTATAATTCGTAGATGAACGGTGCTTCTGCGTCATTGAAAAAGCATCAGTTGGATTGCTGTGGCGGTCTAAATAACGTGGATTATACTCAGGTACAAGTTTAATTCGTCGTACGGTGTTCACGCAGTTCCACCTTTGGACTGTAATATCGATCGCCAGAGTGTTTCATTGCTCTTGTCGCATCTGTCATGCATCGCTGTCGCCGATGGTATCTTTAATGTTATTATACTGGATTGCCCCCATTTTGAAAATCATCTTAAAAGCTGAATGAGAAATGAATAAGCTGGCAAACGCAAAAAACCTCGCAGCATCAATAACCCAATGCCTCGTCGCGGGGGCGTTCTGCTGCCGCGCAGGCGTGTTGCCTCTCTGATCAGCATGCTATCAGTGTTGCGTGCGCACTCTTCGTCGCCCCGTGTTTGCAATGGTGACGTTCAGTACAGTCTTATCCGTGTGTAACTGTTAAATGCCGGTAAAAGAGAATCTGTTGGAGGAATAAGAGTGGTTGAATCCATGCCAATTCCATGCCACGGAGGAGCTCATGCCCGTGGGTTTAACAATTAGCGAGATTGACTGTGGAAAGCGATTTGTGCCACGTGAACAGAGGTGTGACTAACTTACAGAAGCAGGCAAGCATTTAAATAAATAAAGGCCAATAAAGACGACCCCGACAGATACTGCATGAACATTATTTCAGAAAGAGGTCGTTGAAAGTTGGTGGATAATGGGATTCATACTGTTTGGTGTCAGTGGACTGTGAAATTTGACATTTTATTGTGATGCATTATGCAATTTCAGTAGCTGGCGGGTGCCATTCATATTGTGCAAGCAAATTCAGCAATTTACACACACCTACGCTTTACTTCCTCTGTTTTAACCATGTTTTGCCATGAAGATAACTGCGATGCCTGGATATCTATGTAAGCCTTTTTGAAACCTGTGGCTGGGGATCTCCTGAGCTTTTTGAAAATGCAGAGAGAATATTTAAGGACTTAAATGTTGAAACTTTTGAAGGAAGTCTGATTCTAGAGCCCGAAACCATGGCAACAGTAATGAAACGGTAGCCAGTCTGTTTGCAGTTGGCATCTCGCACATTGTGTGGACAGGTAATGCAAACTAAAGGGTTACCTAGTGAGGCTGAGACTGGGAACTGCTCAAGTTGTTGGTTACTCAAGTGTAGCTCAAAACAAGACACTTGAGAAAACGAAGACTGCAGTTATATATGAGGGTTTTACAATTTCCCTGCAGGTTTTGTTTGCTAATGACCTCTCCTGTCCCCCCAGAGCCATGTACACACTTGGACCCATTCTGGCACTTTATAAACAGTGTCCAGGCTGTGAGACTTTGAAAGGAAGCCTTGTTTCTGAGCTGTGTTGTAGGTGTGGATGCGTCACTGTGATCTGTTATGTAACCACCATGAAACAGCAGCAGTTTGAAAATGTGATGGGAAGCTAAAATGCAGAAATGAGCGGCGTAGCCCCTGTCCCTTTGGCGAGGTTTGCGGTGTTGGGGCCGAGTAATTATCCTGGTGTTTTAGCGCTTAGACTGAGAGCGTAGGGCAGCCAGCAGCCTGAAGTTAACACTAGGTGGCGTTACAGGGGGGCAAATGGACAGAAAGGTTGCAGGTTCGAAGCTGAAGGTTACGGAACAGCATTTCTTTTGTCCGATGTGTTGCCCTTTGCACTTCTGCGTATTTGCTCTCTTTCTCTCTCTCTCTCTCTCTCTCTCTCGCTACATACTTGTCACATGTCACCCTTTGGCCCCTGAGTAAGGCCCTTAACCATGAGAACTCCAGGGACTGGCTGATCCTGTTTTCTCAGTTAGATGCTTTCATCCTATGTGACACACGTTACATATATGTAATATATTGTAAATGTTGAGCTCTCTCTCTCTCTCTCTCTCTCTCTCAGATTGACATCTCAGCAATGCTACACGTGCTCCAACTCGTGGACCTCTCAGACAGCCGGTTCTGGGGTGCAGTCCTCCTCATCATTTTCAACCCTCTGTTCTGGAACGTGGTGAGTGGCATGGTATCCTGGAGGAGGGGTGGGGGGTGCCTGGGCCCGTTTGGGGAGCTCCGGATGTGCGCGCGACGGCTCGTGGACGTGTACGCGCTGCTCATTTGCGGCGTTCCTGCCAGCAGGGTGAGGAACACGCATCACACGGCAGGCCTGGCTGTGGGGGAATGCAGGCCTGTTTAGTGGTAGGAGTCCCAGCAGTTCATGTGCTTCCCTGTGGGTGGCGCTGTCGTCCCTAAGCAGTGCTACTCCTTAGTACCAATGCATCATACTTGCATAGATCATCAAATTCATGCTCCAGACCTCAGACTGTCTATCTACATCAAAGCAACTGCTGGGGTGTGGGGGGGGTAGGTTGCCCCGCCCCCCAGCTAAGCTCCCATTTTACAACAGACAGCGTCTCTGAGCGAAAACAAGCAGCTGGGGCCTGCTCTTTCTGCACCCCTCAGTCTCAGCTAACGATGCCTCTCCCTGTCCTTGGTACGTGATACTCGTGCAGCAGAAGTGCATGGTCCGAAGCCCGCGTGCTTCCTGCGAGGTGTGGCTTTTAGTTACTTTTATCAGAAGTATTTTCGAGGAGAGCTTGGCTGGTGCTGTGAATGGCAAGGACCCGTTTTCAAGCACCACTCTAGCAGGCTCTGCTCCGTGAGCCCTGGAGTTGCTCCTTGTAACACTAACAGTCCTTGCATGTCATGCTCTAACCCTAACGATCTTCAGAGGCCTTGATCAGTAGCATTCTATAAGCCTGATGGTCCTCAAAGGCCCTGACCAATCGCATTCTGTAAGCCTGATGGTCCTCAAAGGCCCTGACCAATTGCATTCTGTAACCCTGATGGTCCTCAAAGGCCCTGACCAATAGCATTCTGTAACCCTGATGGTCCTCAAAGCTCCTGACCAATGACATCTCACCTTTGGGGGCTGTGCCAACTACCAGGCAAAGGTACTTTCTGCTACCTGATTTTTGCCCGCAAAGTTGTGAGAGATCTGGCGTACCTAGAGCTGAGAGGAAGCCACTGAAGTTCTTTAGAGTTTGACTTGACGTATCATCCTTGGAGTTACCCGTTACCCCATGAGTGTGGGTCATCGTTGTCGTTTTTAGCGTTTATATCTATCAATCAGTCAGTTTTCTCATCTTCAGCTGAATAGGGCTGGACGTCCAGTGGATGATTGTGCTGTCCCCTGTTCGGCGTGTCCCTCAGCAGGGGCATCACGGCGCTGTTACGTCAGCAGTGAGTAAACGGCGTGATTTTCTCTCTCTGCGTATCCGGAGGACGGTGTGTTCCCACGGAGGGCGGCTCGCAGCAGTGTGTACCGTCTCGCGATGGTCTGACCTTTAAAACGCTCAAGGTCCTTTCTCAGTGTTACCTGTTCCAGAAAAACACAGCGCAGGGGGGTTTGCCTTTAATTAAGGACGACGTGTGATATTCTTAGCTGCGCATGTTGCAGAGGGTTGCAGATCACGACCCGTCCTCTGACCCCAGGCTTGCCCTGTTTAGTCGTACACTGCAGCGGCTGCTTTCGCTCTCGTGAGCCTCTCAGAGTCGAACTTGTGAGGCGGTAACGTCTGTGTGTCAGTGTTTGTCGTCTTTCTGTCGATTTGTCCGTTTACCTTGGTAACCCCTGCGGGTTTCAGATTATTTGTGGTGAACGGCGTGTCCCCAAAGGCCAGATAAGCGATGCCGTTCGGGTCTTACAGCAGGTTTACGGTGATGGGACGATGGCCTTTGCTTATCGGGGAAACGCACTGCTATGTGCGATCGCTCTCTCCTCCACCATTCCTCTCCTCCCTAAACCGTGAGCCGATAACTTGCCACAGAGGTAGATAAAACAGCATCAACTAGTTTAATGTTCTCTCACTTTCTGTTCGTCCTTCACACTGTTATCCATCTGGGTCTCCAGAGTCCCATGTGCTCTTCCGTTAAACGTTTGTTCCGCCATTTCCTGTCTTCATTCCAGTGGGACTCAGGATCTCCAGCGAGTCTAATTGCAGTGAGCGCTCTGCCAGAATTTCCCACTAGGGGGCAGCCCTTGCCGGCACTGCCCCTATGTTGCTGGTCTGGTATACTTGAAGTCATTGCGCGTCTAGAGAAACAAATTGCAGGTGGTGCCATTCTCCCGTTGCCTCTCTTTGGGGGTCATTATGAAGTGATATGAAAAACACAGCCCCCTGGCCCCCCATCACCACTGCCCCATCTTCCATGTAACTCTTGCTTATCTTCAATAAAGTCACAAGACGGCGCCCCCTGGGGGCTGGAGGCTAAACGCACTACAGAAAGACACAGATCCATTACACATGACTAACTGTAAAACAAGCAGCCTCCTTGTGCTATAGAGCGACACGTTGTTGCGTAACCAGAGACTGGTGCTGGGTTTTTCGTGCAGTACGAGAGAGATGGGACACTGGGCAGGGTCAGTGTCCCGCCTGGCATCGCGCGGGGCTTTGATATTAAAGCTGCAAGTTGGTAATGAAGAGTTGATGGTGTCAGTGTAGGATTATTGACAGGGAGTGAGAACTATAAACATGTGCATTTGCGCTTCTATGACAAGAAAATTCCTTGCGTTTTAACCTGTATACGGCAAATGAATCAGTTAGCATATAAAGATTAATATGCTTTGTATTTTGTTTTCATATTAGCGCAAATGCACATAAGACCAGTACGGATTTCCACTGTTACCACAATCAATTGCCGCATGTATCGTTTTTAAAGGTGAATGTGCACTTGCGTTACCAGTTGTGTCCATCCCTGATTATTAAGTTGCTATAACAAAGGTAGTTTAAACGAGTTAATACTTGTTACACAAATCCTATTGATAGGGGTGTAAGTTGCTCTGTGGGGTCACGACTCTTAATCCATGATCAGGAGGTTGTGGGTTCAAATCCTGTTGCTGACAAAATGATCTAGCCGTTGGGTCCTTGAGCAAGGCACCTCACCCCAGTTGCTCCTTGGATGCCATCTGACCCTGCTCTCGGATCCCCACCTGTAGGGACTCCTGGCTGCTGTTTTTGTAAGCTGTACGTTGGCAGAAGGAAACTCCAGGTAATATGAGCTTATTCCGTGCAGAGTCAGCTGTGGTTTCGGTAACCAGAGCCGAGTTCAGAGGTTCCGCCAGGTGAGGCTGACCAGCAGGTGGGCCAGACCCGGCAGGGAGCTGTTTGATCACCCTGGGGGGCCTGCGAGGGGTTCAGCTGGCCGCGGCGGAGTTAATGCTTTCTGTGTAATTGCTCTGCAGGCTCGGTGGTTCAGAAGATGCTGCCGTCCCCAGGTGGCAGAGATTTAACTCTAATCCACTACAGCGAGTTCCTGATTAGACTGGTTCCGTGTGTCTGTCTGTGTGTGTGTCTGTGTGTGTGTCTCTCTCTGTTCGTCTTTGTCTGTGTGTATGTCTGTGTCTCTGCATGTGTGTATATCTGTGTGTCTGTGTGTTTCAGTCTGTGTGTGTCTGTGTCTCTGTCTGTTTTTCTGTGCCTTTGTGTGTGTGTGTGTGTGTGTGTGTGTGTGTGTGTGAGTGTGTGTGTGTGTGTACCCACCCATGTGATATCTCTGCAGGCTTTACTAGGGCAGGTGTTCCTCTCCGGTTCCCTTTATGGTCTCCAGGTGCTTCCTACCTCAGTGCTGTTGACACCATAGAAACGCTGAAGATCCGATTTGTCCCGGTGAACGGAACCCTGTGGCAGTTCTTAGTTAAAGATGGCAGAGAACAAGAAGAGTCGTTCCGTTAAATCGGCACAGAATTCAGTGTTTTAGCTTGCAGGGGGCTACAAACATCTCAGAGCCGCCAGCAGAGACCTGGGTCTCCAGCCTGGTGTGGGGTTAATGTCAAAAGTGAGATGAAAGGAGTAAAGTGAAACTTTAACGTCCAGAATGGCAACCCCTCCGGACCTTATTCTCACAGAAATAGACCCAAAAATAAGAAAAATCAACCCTCATAATCAGATTTGCCAGGAGTAAGATTCCGAGGCTGAGAATAACTGCTAAATGATGAATGATGGATCTATATGGCCTGGAAGAATAATCCTGATTATTTCTCTCTGCCTGATTGCCTTTGTTTCCTCTTTGATTGTTGTATGAATCAGCCTAAGTACAGAAAGGAGCTCTTTAGCAACTGATTCAGCTTCATGTTTTGGGGGTGATTTTTCATTTTTAGTTCTGTGAAGGTTCAGGTTTTTTTCACTTCTAAGTTTCTTTAATTCCTCCGGAGCCACTGACTGGAAATGGCGTCGTCGTGGTGATGGGAAGCGCACCGGCGCTACTGCGCCGCGACTCGCTCATCCAGCTGCCGTCCCTGAGGTTCACTGGGTGTTTTCCGATGTCTGCGGACCAGAAGGCTCCATTCTGGAGATGCCTGGACTGGCGAGGGGGGTGGGGGTGGGAGCTGGATGTCCCAGACATGCCACGATTTCCCTACCTCCCCGTTCATCCTGGGTGAATAGATTCTAGTTATGGTTTGTACTTTCCATCACAGCCTGCTTTACCATAATCAGACCCGGTGAAGCAATGTTTCTCAGGACCCCAGACAGTCCATTTTTGTTCCCTCCCAGTTCTCAGTTGGCTGGGAGCTGGGAGGGGGCCAAAATGTGGAGTGTCTGGGCAGGAGTGGAGGACAGGTGTCACAGCAGGGAGAGCAGAGAGAGCTGGGGGCCCCCTTGGTGAGATCTGCCCACCTGGAGAGGGACCGGTCATTGGTGAATTGTTTTGAATTTTGCGTGATCATCTGTTATCCAAGGGGCACTCTGTAAAATTTTCTAGTGGTGGTTCCCTTGGCAAATTTTGCAGTGGGGCCCTTGCCACCTCTGTTACCATGTCTGGGTCCCCCAGGACTAGCAAGAGAGACACTGAGGTAAAGTTACTGATGGGCACCAGTTAGTGACTGGCAGTACAGAATAAGAGTGATGTTGCAGCCAGACCAACTGCAGTTCAGACTAGGTAATCCATCTGAAGTTAAGCAGGTTTGGGCCTGGCTAGAGACCAGCTAGGGAAGCTGGGCTGCTGCTGGACGAGGTATTAGTGTGGCCAGCAGGGGAGCCCATCCTGTGGTCTGTGTGGATCCCAATGCCCCAGTGCAGTGACAGGGACACTCTGGCCAGTAGGGGAGCCCATCCTGTGGTCTGTGTGGATCCCAATGCCCCAGTGCAGTGACGGGAACACTGGCCAGCAGGGGAGCCCACCCTGTGGTCTGTGTGGATCCCAATGCCCCAGTGCAGTGACGGGGACACTGGCCAGCAGGGGAGCCCACCCTGTGGTCTGTGTTGATCCCAGTGCCCCAGTGCAGTGACAGGGACACTGTTCTATAAAAATGGCGCCGTTCTTCGGGTGAGACATAAAACCGAGGTTCTGACGCTCAGGTCATGAAAGATCCCTCGGCATCTTTCGAAGCAGTAGGGGCGTATCCTGATGTCCTGGCTGAAATTGTCCCCTGTGACCATATCAGGTCTGGCTTCTCTGTATCTAACTGGTAAAACTCTCTCCTGCCCCTTCACCACCTTCGTCACTCCCTGGAACTCGGTGAACAAGAAATGGTTTCACTCATAACGTAGGTTACGGAGCGGTAATCAAGTGCTTATTTACTTTAGAATAAAATATATTTTGCCAAAAAAAAAATTGGTATGTAATCGTTATCAGGACCAACTTTTATAACTAGTAGTTTGATCATTTATTGTAGTTTACCACTAAATCTAATATCTAGACCTCAATCATCTGGTTAGCATAGAACGTTTTTTTTGTTTCTCTCTACTAAGGTTTGTTGCATTTGCTTCTCTGGATGGCCGTGAGCTCACAGCTGTCCCTGAAAAATAGACAGTAGGGAGGCTTAAGGGGGAAGGACGCTGCTGCGTTCCCACTGGCAAACATTTGTGGCATATCTGCTCTCCCTGTATCTACGCACAGGCCAGCATCAAAACCCGGTGCTGTCCTCCATCTGTTCTCGTATGACTCAATGAAAGAGGCAGTATTCCACTGATGTTCGAATTGAGCAAACTCATGTTCAGAAAGCTACGTGTGAGCAGAATTTAGAGTTGTGCATCTTGTTTGGATGAAGTGGTTGTTGTTTCATTTTTATGTGTCCAACTCCAATGTTTCACTAACTGAGGTTTCAGTGATGGGCGTGAACACTGTGGGTCATCCGATTAGAATGAGAAAGAGAGTCCAGGTGACCAGATGCTTCCCGAAACTGAAGCTGTGTCATAGAAATTGAGTGAGTGTTAGAGCTGCCACAAACAGGCAACGTAATCGATGACGTCGACGCTGAAAATGCCTCAACATCAATATTTTAAATCCATGCATTGTTTTCAGAATTATTTTAATGAAATGACCTCTTTTGTTTATAATGAATTAGAAATCAGTGTTTTGCTTCAATATTACTATATGAAATCATGTGAATAGTTGAAGCCATGAAGTTGTCTGCTTGCTACCTTATGATTTTTCTTGAATAAGTGTTTGAGAAAATGTTTAGGCTAAAATCTGGGCTTATTCTGCGTTGACTGACGTGTGTGTATGTGTGTGTGTGTGTGTGTGTGTGTGTGTGTGTGTGTGTGTGTGTGTGTGTGTGTGTGTGTGTGTGT
>JABJVP010000091.1:4271697-4282443 GCA_026770825.1 Brienomyrus longianalis | reverse complement strand
AAACCGGAGTACCCGGAGGAAACCCCACGACGACATGGGGAGAACATGCAAACTCCACACACATGTGACACAGGCGGGATTCGAAAGGTTCAGCCTCTAGCCTCTGAAATACACAGCAGTCTGTCATTTCTTTCTCAGTGGTGGTTCAGACTGCCCACCCCCCTCCCCACCCCCATCTAAAATGGCGCCTGCTAATAGAATGTAATATGAAAGCTTTGTGCGTTTTGTTTGTGTTTCAGGTAGTCGTGCTCTGCAGAGCTTTTGCATTTAGCTGCTGTCTTTGGCCTAATTGCTGGGCATGTGACTCGACCTGCCTCGTGAGTCCATGTCTGGTTCTGTCCATCCTATGCCAAATAATATGTGGGCTGTTTACCCTCTGCGGTGCCTGGCCACACGTGGGTATCCTAGGTGGGCTCGCGTGCCTGTCCGGCGCGAGCTAGCTGGCCGCGTTAGCGTGTCTGGCCACGCCCACTCGCGTGCCTGTCCGGCGCGCGCTAGCTGGCCGCGTTAGCGTGTCTGGCCGCGCCCACTCGCGTGCCTGTCCGGCGCGCGCTAGCTGGCCGCGTTAGCGTGTCTGGCCGCGCCCACTCGCGTGCCTGTCCGGCGCGCGCTAGCTGGCCGCGTTAGCGTGTCTGGCCGCGCCCACTCGCGTGCCAGGGTGGCCACCTCGTCTGGCTTTGCGTGAGTGCGAGTGCGTCGCTCCCGTTGTTTATCCCGGCTCCCGTGCCCCACGCTGACGACTCGAGCGGCAGTGATGACAGCCTCCAGGTCGATATGCTGCTGACAGGCCTGTGTTTGCCCAGCTGGGCCTGCTGGGCCTCTGGCCGCCCCTTTTTCAAGCCCCCCCCCCCCCCCGTCTGGCTGTGTATACGGGACGCACTGTTTATAACACAAAGCTGATCTGACCGCAGCTGGCAGGGACTCAGCAGGTTGTGCATTTACTCAATGGACCTCATCTGCATAATCGCATTAATAAGCAGAAGACTAATTGCCTGCTAACGGGAGAAGAGAAAGTCATTCCCAGACCCATCAATAAGGAATGTGATTGAGCAAGATAAATAAATAAGGTGTAATACATTTCTGAATGTACAAATTACAGGCCTTGTTTAGGGCTTACAAACAGCAGACAAGGGCAGCTGCTCACTGGAGAGGCTTACTGGCCGTTGGGGTGGGATGAGCTATTGATGAAGGCAGAAGCTGTCACTGAAATGAGGTGACTGTCCTTTAATTCAGTTTTCGAAAGAGAATGAGGCCAAACCGTTCCACCTAACTCTCCCACTACCGGTTTAGAGGCAAATAGTCACCGTTACTTTACTGTGAGACCTATGGAGCTGTGCGAGTCGTCTGTAACATTTACATTTAGCGGACACTTTTGCCCAAATCGACGTAGTGAGACAGTTAGCACATTAGCAGCATATAGCAGTCGGGGAATTGGCTAGGCATCAGTGTAGCTAGGCTGAGCTTCCAGGGAACGCCCAGGTACATGTGTGAGCAGTATGGAAGCAGGAGCTACACAACTTACAATAAAGCAAGAGCCTAATGAGACAATTATTCATGTCACTAATGCATCATTATCGAAGCATGGAGCGTTATTGGGCTAGTAGAGGTGTTCCTGCAATAGATGGATCTTGATTTCCTGAAGGTGGAGAATGAGTCTGATGGCCAGATGTGGTTCAGTAGCAGTATTGGGACTAACTATGCTATGGTCTCCAGGCCCCGGCCCCCCAAGCTCTGACCCTGGCTTCTGTCTCCCGCAGGTGGCCCGCTGGGAATACTGGACCCGGGGGCTGTCCAGACTCTTCGGGGGTCCCTATGTGGCATTATACTTCCTGGCCTCCCTCATCATCCTGCTCAACGTGTTTCGTAGCCACAGGTGAGCTGGCACACTTTTCGTTACACAAGGCAGACACGCTACAGAAAGAGCCCAGTCCCTCAGCATGGGGGTTTGGGGTAGGGGGGCCGTAATCTCTGGGTAAATCGCATAATATTTGTCAAGAAGCTGAACCTCCACCTTGGTGGAGTAAAGTAAGGGCACGTTGCCGTAGGGACAGCGGTATGCTTAAGTCTGGACCAGCTTTGTCTGTTCTACCCATAATCCTCCACTCCAATCTCAGCCCTTCAGTGGCCATAGAAACACCTCATGTTTGTGTCTTAGCTGAAATACATTCCAGTCACTGAACCTGTGACAAAATGTGGCTCTTATTCCGTTGTTTTAGAGTCTCCCTCATCCTTCATTCAGTCGTCGTGCAAGCTTTTAGAAAATAATTTTTTTAATGGAAATGTTCACCTTACAGCCAGGCACCCTAAACTGGGCAGTGAGCCGAATCAATCTGCTGAGGCTGGGGGCGGGCTAGGCCCACCCCCGGGACGGACTCGTGGGCCCCCTGGCATGCGTGCTGCCACGTGCGGCCGAGCCGGACCTCAGCTGGGGCGCGGCGCCGTCCGTAATTGGGGTCAGCGAGCTTCTGCCGAGCTCCATCTGCACCTCGGGGGCGACGCGGCCTCTACTGTTTGGAGTCGTTTTTATTGATATGTGGGCGAGGGTCCTTATTTCGCACTTACCCTACCGGCACGTCACCGCCGTTCGCCTCCCCTCCCTCATGCGATCGGATCCGTTCGGCCTCTCCCGTTGCCATGGCATTAACGCTGCTTCTACATCGGAGCCGCTCATTTGTGCTTTGAGCCCCGAAAGCTGAATCCTTTTATCTGCAGCTTGGTGGCTGTGGTGGTGGGGGGGGGGTCATTTGTCCAGGTCTCTTAACGGAGGTTTTTACCGACATTCACCTGTGTAGCGTCTACGCTAGCGGTTCCTGGACACGCCCCCAGCTTTCTCGGTGTCCGTGTTCGTGCCCCGTTGCCCCAAACGCAGTTGGTGTTTCCACGCTGTGTCCAAGGGCCGGCTATATCGTTAAAAGTCATTGGCTGTAGGATGAGAGCTGAAATGTAGTTGGTTAAAAAGTAAAACCACGCCCACAGTTCTGACCCGCGTTTTGGGGCATTGATTGCCAAAGGACCCAACTTCTTAATCAGTCTCCACTGGGCTGGGATATATAATCTGTAATAATTTATGTAATACATCTTTTCCTCCATCCCCCCCATCTTCCAACCTCTTATCTCAAGTAGGGTTGTTCGTGTGCTAATATGCTAATACTAATTTCTGTGTTTTAGATAATATGTATTCTTCATGCAGCCTTTAAAGATTATGATAATGTATTAAACACTGTCTGAGAAGATGTTCTCAGTAAAGAATGTTGGTGACAGCAGGAATTCGCTGAAATGTGAAGCAGATCGACCCAATAAAAGGGGGGTGATTAAGTATGTTTGTCAGTTTAATGGTGCAGGAACCTTGCAGGGAGTAATGTCTGTATTTCTGATTGTCTGACTGTCATGCGGGTTTCCTGGTGCGTGCCTCTCACTGCGCAGCCAACAGTTTTACTCGTTTCCGATTGAGTTTTTCTGCCATCTGTTCTGCTCTTTTTACTTTTTTTTAATAGCACCAAGGGTTCATGGGAAAACAGAAACGTAAGCTGTGATGCTGTGTGTCAGTGCAGTGAACACATCCGATGGCTGAAGCCAGTTGGGAACAAACGTGGCATTTGCTGACATTCAGATCCGTTGGGTTTAATGGGTGAATTTTCCCAAAACTTTTCTGTTCTAGTTGCATGTTGTTCAGATTCTGGATACAAAGGAAGTTGTCAGGTAATGAGTAGCACAGAGCGAACTTAGAGTAGCACTGTGCTGAACGAGAGGGCATGATTAGCCCAACTCCTAATTAGAAGTTCACAGGTCAGCTACATGATGGGATCAATAAAATCTCACCAGGGCTCGATGTACAGCTTCCTGAGGGCCTCCTGAAGTGTTGGCATCTAGACTGCAGACATTGGATGGATGCTGAGTGATCATGTAATCTGTGTGCTAAGACTGGTATAGGTCTCTTGAATGACCTAACTCAGTGTACTAAGATTGGTATAGGTCTCTTGAATGACCTAACTCAGTGTACTAAGACTGGTATAGGTCTCCTGAATGACCTAATACAGTGTGCTAAGACTGGTGTAGGTCTCCTGAATGACCTGACACAGTTCTAAGACTGGTATAGGTCTCCTGAATGACCTAATACAGTGTGCTAGGACTGGTATAGGTCTTCTGAATTACCTGACACAGTTCTAAGACTGGTATAGGTCTCCTGAATGACCTAATACAGTGTGCTAGGACTGGTATAGGTCTCCTTAATGACCTAACACAGTCGTAAGACTGGTATAGGTCTCCTGAATAACCTAATACAGTGTTTCTCAAACCGGTTCTTGGACTATCAAACAGTCCACTTTTTTGCTCGCTTGGGGTCCTTGAGGACCAGGTGGAGAAACACTGACCTGGCCGACCTTGGGGATGTTTTCAATGTCCGTTTTTAATTTCTACACGTCCTTTGAGATTTTCAGACACACCACAACTGGGTTTGTGACTTCAAGCAACAACTTGGCAAAAAAACGTCACAGAGCTAACGATGTAAATAAATTTAAACGTGTTCTCCTCACCTTCAGGAACGCACCTGAATTATCCATAGCTGCAGGCAGAGGAGACATCACTACGCACGAAAATAGCTGTGTTAATAGTAGTAACGTGCAAGTCTAGCACATAAATAAATCGTGAACCGGCCTTTTGTCTAACTAGACTGAAGTCGTCACTTCAGCATCTAAAACTGCTATGTTTAAATTTATACCGAGAGCTGCCTCAAGGTTGCTAGTTGCGTGTGTCTTATGTTTTTTTTTTCCATTATGTCCTTCTGGTGCCTGTCCTGGTATAGTGCTGTAGGTAGAAGGTGTGGAGTTCTGATACTGCACAGCCAGGGGGCGTAGTAGCTACAGTGAACGTCCGTGACATCATCTCGCTGCCTGATCGCTGCAGACTCTTTAGCCCCAGCTCGTTAGCCGCGAGGCTCAGCTTCAGAAGAGGCAGCAGGTGCAGATCATTTCCACTGACCATCGCTAACCCGATACCCAGCAGCAGGGACAGGCCGCCCTGAGCTCCGCGGCATGCATGCGCTGTGCCTTCAGCTGCCGGTGTTACCTAAGAGACCTCCAGGCCGGCCTGTTTTTCCTTCGCTTACGTCCGTTTTACGCAAGTCGATAATTACTGTTGCGGTTCCACTGAACTGCCTGGCGCAGGGCTGCAATGCCTCCTGGGATTCCAGTCTGCTCTCTTCTGGTATGTGCCTCATTTACATGACCCTGTCCCCCCCCTTCCCCCCAACATGCTGATGGACGTCCATAAGTGCAGATCAAAGCCCCCAGTTGCTCTTCAGTTTAAGTGTTTGCTTTCACAAAAGTGCAGAGTTCAAGAAGAATAATAAAAAAAATAGATGGGCAGTGTTTTCATCTTGTTTTCTTATTTACTTTAACTTTATTTAAAAAAACTTCATTTTTGTAGTTTATTTTTGCAGGATGATGATGTTTTCAGCTGAACTGGCATGTTCATAACATGCATGAGTGATTCCCAGTTCTGTGGTGTCAGACCTTAATCTTGCAGCCCCCAACAGACACAAACACTCGGGCTTCTATTCATATCTTTTTGGACACCATCTGAAATTTCTGTTGACGTATCTCTAATTCCAACATGACGACCTTAACCCCCACCCAGCCCTAACCCTAACCCCCACTCAGCCCTAACCCTACCCAACCCTAACCCAACCTTAACCTCACGTGACCAAACAAAATATGAGACTTTTGGCATTTTTAGCTTTTTGATTGCAGTCACAGGTTTGTTTTTATAAAATTGAGTTTCTCCTAGTGGGGACCGGAAAAAGGCCCAAACACCGTCAAAATATGAGATTTTTATGACACTGTGGGAATGTTTGGTCTCCACAGTGTAATATATACACAATTCCCCCCCTCCCCCACACACATACGCTTTCTGTGTTTGAATTTGCAGTAACTTACAGTGACCAATCAGTCATTTTTTTGGTTGCTGGGGTTGATGTGGTTTCTGTGAACTTCTGAATCATTCATCGATCTCTCATTTGCTGCAAATTGCACATCACAAAGGCAACAATCTCAAGCAGCTTTTTATATCCCTGAATGGCTGGAGACTGAAAGCAGATGTCAATAAATTTAAAAACTGGCTCTCCTTTTTTACCAATGTTTAACAGCTGAAATCAGTGTGATCCAAAGCTCAGCTCATTTCGGATTCACCGAAACTCCAGAAACCCATTCAGAGAAAAGAAGTATCTTCCATTCTTAAATCTTCCTCCTGGATTTGGCTGGTCTGGATTCTAAAGCGTGCCCTTCAGTTTACGTCATGCCCCCTCCCACGTTTCTAGATGCACCGGGACTCTCATTCCTGTGAAACATTGGGGGCTTGTGGAGAGCATTAAACATGGCTTTCTCCTGGATGCCTAGGAGGTGGGATGCCACTTACGGCCCACGTGGCTGTTTGAAGGCCTTCAGCTTCACGCACAAGGCACCAGCCATCAATAAAAAAAAATCACAGTTAGAGAGAGCTTTACACAGCGAGTGCTCCACTTGTTTATCGGCAAAGATGGAGGGGACTGCAGAGGGAGGGAGGGAGGGAGGGAGAGAGGTTCCATTGGAGAAGAAGAGGGGATAGCGATGGATACAAGGAGTGAAAGAAAGTGAGAGCGGGAGGGAGAGGGCATGTTTTTTTTTTGCAGACAGAAAGTTGCATCACTTGCCATTGAGAGAGGCAGTGAGTGGCGTGGGGGGGGGGGGGGGCATGAAAGATGAAAAAAGCACCAAGGCCAGGGAGCGAGAGAGAAGCCAGCCTACGTTCTGAGAGGCTGGCATCCACCAGCAGGTCCAGATGACCATCTAACATCATCTGATGATCTGACTGATGCAGATACAGATCTGGGTCTGTTTAATGATGGTAGCCGAATATAACCAGATGTAACCCTGAACTAGCAAGATCAGAACTACCAAGTGGCCAGCTTACCTCTACAAAAGCCACCTGCGGGCACGTAGTTACACACTGACCCAGTTACCCAGAATCCTATGCTGCTGGCTCAGTGAGTAAGTTCCAGTGACCCCTTGGCTTGTTCAAAAATTGGTTCAGGCTGTTAAAGTGGGCATCGTCTCAGGGGCGACAAGCAGGTACGTGGCACGATGGTGGGGGGGGGAGGGTTCAAGGGTCGGGGGCTGCTATGCTGTGAACAGATTCATCCCAGTCTTTACCACCTACGTCGCCATTCCAGATGCGACCCAGGTGAACTGAGCAGTGGTCAAAAGTGCAAGAGCTACAAAGCAGGGATAATCGGGCGGGGGGGGGGGGGGGCATGCCGCTTTGTGGCGGTGGGATGGAGTCACAGCTTGAGGCTCGAACACCTGCGAGAAACAGAAAAAAGATCTATATCGCAAGTGCGGATATGGATGGGAAAAGTAGGTTAGAAGACTACTGTTGTGTTTGCATGTTGCTCGCGCTGATGTAGAGCTTGATGTTTAGTCGGAGAGCCACGGTGGGGGCAGGTTGATGTGGCCTGGTCAACAACACCTTAAATGTTGTCTTACATGGTAAGGTGTGTCTCCCTTACTCCACACATACTGCAGTAACTCTTACATGGTAAGGTGTGTCTCCCTTACTCCACACATACTGCACTAACTCTTACATGGTAAGGTGTGTCTCCCTTACTCCACACATACTGCAGTAACTCTTGGTAATGTGTGTCTCCCTTACTCCACACATACTGCACTAACTCTTACTTGGTAAGGTGTCTCCCCCTTACTCCACACATACTGCAGTAACTCTTACTTGGTAAGGTGTGTCTCCTGTCCCTCCTTACGTCATGTCCTCTTACTGTGTCCCCCTGACTGCTCAGGCGAGACCTCACCTCGACCTTCATGCAGAACGTTCTCTCCCCCCCGCAGCTTCTTGGCGGGAGTCATGGGCCGCGGACACAGTGCGCCAACTTTGTTCGCATTTTGTTTTTGCTTCTTCAGGAAGCACAGTGTGAACCCAAACATCACAGTGTCCCTCAGGCAGCCGGCTCCTGTGGGCCTTTTGGTTGTTGCCATCCGAGTGTTGCCGTTGTGACCTTCTGCAAGCTTTGGTTCACCCCTTGTCAGCAGGCTGTTCTTGATGAGCTTCTCTGTAGCGTGGTAAGTTTGCTGGTGACGTGATGCTGCTCCGGGTTCCGCCTACTGCAGCATTACAGAGGCCATGAAGGTCCAGCCCAAGTGGGAACTGCTGGACTGCCCGGTGGTCTTCTGCACTGGATTGGTCCTGATGGGTCTGGGCTCCATCTTCGTCCTGAGCAGCTTCTACACCCTGGGCTTCACTGGGACCTTCCTCGGTAAGAATTTCTAGTTCTGTTCTAGTTTTTTGTGAGGATTCTCACCTGGAAAGTCCATTTTTTTCAGCAAGTGTTCTTTCCAGGTCAAGAATCCCAGATTGGCGTGACCACCTGCTCTGGTCCTGTTCTTCGAAGTCTTTCACATGCATCCCTCGCTGCGCTAATTAACCGCTCATGTTTTTTTATAACCATGATTTATTTTCTCAATTTAAATGAACGTGTGAAAATGCCATATGCAAGCGGACAGCCTGCGAATGGTGCGGTGATGAGCTACATGTCCGTTTTGTCTGCAGGGACCAAACAGCTCTTATTTCTACAGCGTTACTGAAAATAAGATGTGCGGAACGGGCCAGTTCAGGGAGCCGCTCTCTGGGACGACCCAATTCTCTCAGAGACACATACATACGTGGTCCACAGCCGGTACACTGTCCTCTTCCACAGTCTCTGTGATGTACGGAACCAGTCAAAAGTTTGGACACACCTACCCGTAGAAAG
The DNA here is from genome assembly GCA_026770825.1 of Brienomyrus longianalis. NCBI lineage: Eukaryota > Metazoa > Chordata > Actinopteri > Osteoglossiformes > Mormyridae > Brienomyrus > Brienomyrus longianalis. The sequence continues at coordinate 4,273,649 of JABJVP010000091.1, read as the reverse complement.
CCATATTTGTACTATTCTGTGCATTTTAGAATAATTATAAACATAAAAGACATATAAGACATAAAACCTATAAATTATAACATGTATGGAATTATGTACTGACCAAAAAAAGTATTAAAAATATATATTTGTTGGGGACAGCTCTGGGGGTTGGGATTCAGAATGTTGTTGGTTCCATTCCCGTGGTGGGGAGAATGATCCCACCATTGGGCCCTTGAGCAAGACCCTTAACCCCAACTGCCCCGGGGACTGGCTGACCCCAGTGTCTCCTCTGCGCCAGGTTCATGAGGTGCCTCCTGGGATGCTTTACCAGCTGTCCTGAAGGAGGTCCCACAGACACGCTGAGCTCTCATTGGCTGCTTTGCCTTCACTCTCTGGTCAGACTCCTCTAAAACCATTTTTGCTATGTTTAAGTCAGGTGACCAGGTCATGTGACGCACCATTGTCACTCTCCTTTGTAGATCCCTTGGCGTGTCCAAACTTTTGACTGTTACTGTATATGTGGCAAGTTTGTGTCTGTCAAGGGCTTTTGTGAAGTGTCATTTTGGTGTCCAACCATCTTCACAACATTACAGTGACAGGCCAGTTTCTCGAGGATCTTGTGACTTGGTCTTCAGCTCTTTTGCGGCCACGACAGGGAGCCAATCAGAATGAGATCAGGGGAGCACGTGACTTACAGCCAGGCAGCTGAACACTGTACAGGTCCGAGAGCTCAGGCAGCACGAGCAGGATGTCTGACCAATAGGGATCTGTCTTGGGGGAAGTCAGCTAGCCAGACCCGGGGTCAGAGGTCGTGGGGGGTGTGCTGCTGTTTTGTCCATCACGTTCCAAAGCTGCTGGGCTTAGGACATCCGCACTGAGTCCCAGTTTCTGCCTGTCCACTGAGGGAAGCAGATTCCAACATTCCCACTAACTCCTTCCAATTTCTGGGCATGAATTTAAAGCAGGCGTGAGTGCAGTACTGATGTGGCTTAACAGTCTTTTTCCCACAATTTGTTGAACTTTGTGGAAACGGGATTGCAGAGATTGGATTGTCCAGGTGGCAGGAGAAGCTCACCAAGTAGAGATTCTATAATGAATGAAAATGCTACTGGCAGAATGATTCAGAAATGCAGATGTTTTCCAAGTGGGGAGGGGGCACATCGCCGGAATGGCGCAGTTTGGAAGTACCTCTGTGTTTCAGCTCTGAACTGTCCGTGCAGGATTCCACGGTAATGATTTCAGTGAGACTTCAGTGTCGTTACATTTGGCTGAAATGCGTTTATATGTAACTTCTTTTTCTTTTGTAGATGTATTTTTGGTTGTATTGCAGAGGCGTGTTTGAAGGTAGGCTGTGTTGGTATGGGGTCTCTGTTAAAGATGACTGACGTGTCCCTCGGCCTTGATGCCGCTGTGACCTCTGGTTTTCAAGCCGTCGCTGCCCTAAATTAGTCCCCCCCCCCACACACACTGTCTAGCTGTCCTCACATAATTGGCCATTACCAAGAAACTAGCCACTGTCCCCAGTTAGGTTAATGGAGTGATCCCCCACTTTTATTCAAGTTGTTCTCACAATTCCATCCTCACTGTCGTACTGCAGTGGTGCAGTGTGTGTGTCTGTCTGTCTGTGTGTCTTTCTGTTTGTGTGTGTGTGTGTGTGTGTGTGTCTGTCTGTCTCTGTCTTTCTGTGTGTGTCTGTGTGTCTTTCTGTTTATGTGTGTGTCTGTCTGTCTTTGTGTCTGTCTGTCTTTGTGTCTGTCTGTCTGTGTCTGTGTGTCTGTCTTTGTGTGTGTCTGTCTGTCTTTGTGTGTCTGTCTGTCTTTGTGTGTGTGCATGTCTGTCAGTGTGTGTCTGTCTATGTGTGTCTTTGTATGTATGTGTCTGTCTGTCTGTCTTTCTCTCTCTCTCTCTCTCTCTCTCTGTGTGTGTGTGTGTGTGTGTGTGTGTGTGTGTGTGTGTGTGTGTGTGTGTGT
>JABJVP010000091.1:4260391-4270975 GCA_026770825.1 Brienomyrus longianalis | reverse complement strand
GGTTATTAAAAAAAAGAACTTTTTTTTTTTTTGGGATGCCCGCTTTTTTGTAAATTTTGTTTTCCAGCGGTCTGCTGCTGAAGGCAGGTTTTCAATGCCCCCCCCCCCCCCGCCTTCCCACGCAGGTGTGTGGTGTTTAGTTTGGATATATGGAAATGTTTTTCCACTTTGATGACGGAGCCCTGGTTATATAACGGCAGAGATTACCCCTCTGTCCTCCCGCTCTCCCCGCTGCGCTTAATTGACAATCCCCCATCTTCCCCATTGTTCTCATGGAAAATGGGCCAGTGGGGATGAATTTGAAATGACTGGGTTTCTCTAGGCTGAGGGTAGCTGGTTGACAATGACAGGCGCCGTGAGAGTTGAATAAAAAGTTGTTATTGGAGCAGGTGGTGCAGATTTGCTTTGGTTTCATTTGACGCTATAGTTACGGGGGGAAATCCCGCCCCTGGCCCGCATTTGAGGGTCCTGCCATTGGCTTTCACAGATGTCACTCGGGCTGAATGCCGGCTAATGAGGGCCTAGCTGAAGGCAGATATCTGTTTTAATGTGTATTGCAGATTCTCAGATTCTGAAGAATCAGTTAGTTGCATGACTTTGCATTATCATATCCTGAGCACTGAACATGGCAAAGAGCCAGAATAGAGGCCATTGAAATGACATAAAATATGAAATATTCTGTATCTTTGATGAATGTGCCGTCTGCTCGTGGGCGGAGGCACCGTGCGTGAGTGTCTGTGTTCGGCTTCTCGAAAGGACGTCGACGAACGTAGCCAGTGTGCGTCTCCCAGGCCCTGAGGCCTCTGTTACACAGCCACTGTCACACCAATCTCTGTCGTTTCCTTACCTTCCAGGTGACTACTTCGGCATCCTGATGGAGCACAGGATCACGGGCTTCCCCTTCAACGTGATGGACAACCCTATGTACTGGGGCAGCACTGCCAACTACCTGGGTCTGGCGCTTATGTGAGTATTGGCGGAGATCTGCATCGCGTGAGGAGGGCCCCATGCGTGTTTGAACGTGTGCAGAGCTTTTAATCCTGGTGGGTGGCGTGGAGATCGGGGAGGCAGAGTCCATCGGGGAAAATACACAACACGCAATAATGAACGTTGCTGTTTTCGACCAATCGTGTGTGGACCTTGACAGTCACATGACCCAAGAGGGCAGGAGATCAACTTTGTATCCTTCAGTGTCATCATTTACTGGAGTGCTGGCCAAGCAAACAAATAATACAAATGCATTAACTTTTTTCTGACAAAAGACAAATATTTACATGCTTATTCAGAGACTTTGAAGAAAACGGTACAAGCAATCAAAACAAAATACATTTTGTAATAAAATAACGAGTGTTTTATGGTAGATTATTTAGTTATAGTTAAGTGTTGGGGCTTTTTTCTGCCGGATGTCTTCTGAGGAAGCAGGTGTTTGTTTTGTATCTGGGTCTGTTTGTGGGATCTGGATTTTCTTTGATTTTTTTTTTCCCGTCTGGTGCTTAAGTGAGAAAAGCTGAACAGTCTGTATTTCCACCGAAAAGCCGTGTGACTCACTGCAAAGCGGTCCGGATCGGGCTGAAAATGCGGCTAATGACAGCCCCTCTCAAGAGTCTCCAGTTACTTTTCGCCGGGGGGGGGGGGGGGGGGGGGACCCTTGCCCCCCGGCCCCCCCCCCCCCGGCGGGGGGGGGTGGGCGGCACGCGCCCCCCCTGGGCCGCTGCCTTGCCAAACGGGCGCCCCCCCCCCCCCCTCCCCGGGTGGGGGGCGGGTGGGGGGGGGGGTGGGGGGGGGGGGGGGGGGGGGGGGGGGGGGGGGGGCAACTTTGCGCTCGGTGCCCCATCTCCATGGCGATGGTGACTGAGCAGCAGCTGACTGCCATGTGCCGTTGCTATGCAAAACGGACGGCCGTTACCGCGGAGTTTGAGCCCCTCCTCAGAGGCCTCCTCGTCCATCACCAGCATTCTTAGTCTTTCAGCCCTGGATCAGAACCAGATCGTCCACCTGCCCCCTCTGCCTGCTCAGTAATGCCCCCTGGCAAGGGTCTGCTGACCCCACTAAGAGGAACATAAGGTGATGGGAGGAGCACATGGTTGTGGGGGTTTGGGTCCCATGTTGCTCTTTCTAAACTATGCATGTGCCCAGTCCGGACCCCTGGGCCTGTTTCACACGCGTAACATCCTAGCGTACTGATAGACTTACTGATCTTATAGTGCACATAGGTCTGATGTGATCACCACAGCACATCTCTGTAAATTGCCTCGAGGCAACACTGTTGTGAAATGCGCTATATAAAAATGAATTGAATGAAATTGAATTATAGATCATAGTCATTCATTGTTATCACCCACTGCAAGGTTGCAGTGAGCCTGGAACCCATGAAGATGACGTAGCAGGCCAGCACAGAGGGCACACGTCTGACTTAGCAAGTCCCCAGAGAGTCACCCCTGTCCTCTCGGGCTTCTCCCTGAAGCTAAGGAGCTCTGCGCAGGTTGCTTGTTTGAGGCGTAATCTTGCTGCGTGAAGGTCGACCGGGCGCGTTCCGTTTCTGCGACCTCTGGCAGCGGCTGACTTATGAAATCGCCGTGTCAGGAACCGGCAGGAGGACCAGCTCCGTGGCTCCCAGCCTACCGGCATATTCACATTTATTTGAGTGGTCCTGCAAGATGTCCAGCTGTGGCAGGGTCATACAGCCGTGACGGAGCCCCGCTTTGGTGCGAGAGCTGCAGCCGATGGACCATAGATGAGCGTGAGGCGGTCTCTCTGTATTTCATCTTTCACTTTCTAGGTACCCCAGGTCTGGTGACAGAATCGGCATAATTAGCTCATTAGCTTAATTCTGACCATTACCTCGCAGACCTTCACAGCTTCAGTGGGCCCAGAAATCTCAGTGGATTGTGGGGATAAGTTTTTTTTTTTTTGTTGTGTATATATATATAGTTTTCCATTTTTTCTGAATGAGCCCGCTTTCAGCGCTCTGGCTTGCGAGCGACATCGCTCACTCTGGCCCCGCCCACAGCATCACGGCATGACTGGGCCGTCTGCAAGCTCCCGCCACTTTAACGAGACGGATGTCACGCCTCGTCGGCTTTCAGGCGATGGCTGCATTACGACCCTAATTCTTGGTTATAACTATTACTCGTTTATCCAGAAGCTGTGTGTAGAAATTAAGCCAATTTTGGGGATGAATCTTTTCAGTTTTAGTCTTGATCTGCGGGCTTCATTAAGGCTAAAGGCTAAATACCTAGTCTGAGCCCCTAATTCCCCTGGACTCCCGTCACAGGAAGTGGGATCCAGGTCCATGGAACATTGTGGAACGTCTTCTTCTCCTGCAGTCCCTCGAACTTCTGCCTTCTGCTAACTGACACCTTTCTCCTTGTACCCCCCACCTTCATGTATCATTGCTTAGTTGCTGGTCCATGCTTATGTAGCAACATCTAAGTAAGGTCATCTTGGACATTTGTCCCTGTATAGTTGCCTATAAAATGCCCCCCCCCCCGTTTTTCCCTGCTCTCATATTTTCATGGCATGTGTGACATCACAGCCTAATTGCTGTTTGGTTTCCATGGAAACCGCATTTATGAATTAAAAAGACCTGCAGTCGCTACAGCCGTGAGTCTGAAAAACAAACAGCCGGCACAGCGGGGCTCGAGGACGGCCTGATCGGATCTGGCCCTGCAGAAAGCGGCTCGCTAATCAGCCCCTGTTCTGCTTTGCAGATTAATTAACAGGTGGAAGGACTTTATAGTCGAAAAGTTTCGAGTGCAGCTGTGGTGAAATATGGTGCAACAAAGCAAAGCAAAGCAAAGCAGAAGCTCCTTGGTTTGTTTCTGAATTACAAAAGGGGACAAACAGCCAGATCCTCGGATGTCAAAGAGCCTCCTGAGATGCTGAGCTGTCATTCTCTCTATGTCTATGTTCTTGAGCTGACACCTTCAGCTAGAGCTTCCTTCCCCTTCCAGCAGTACATGTACAGTAATATGTGTTTATCAGTGATGTACATGTTCTGTTAACTGAAGCTGACTGAAGCCCTTCCTTTATTTCAGTTAAATTTTATATAGCGTCTCGCCACAGTCAACTGTTACATCGGGTGTAGGGAACCTGATCCATGGAGAGCCGGGGGTTTTTGGGATGACCTCTCAGACAGCCAATAATAAAGCAGCGATTCTCAACTCGGTCCTTGGAATCCACTGTTATTGGCTGATTGAGAGGCCATCCCAAAAACCCGCACCCACACCGGCTCGCCATGGATCAGGTTCCCTACCCCTGCGTTACATCATGCATAGTATGTGGTGTGAAAAGTAGGGAGAAAAAAAACTAATGGAGGTCCAAGGTCAACATGCTGCCCAACCCTCCCCCCTCCACCTCCCCCCGAGTGGATAATCGGGCTGGTTTCACAGCGGCAGCAGAGCAGAGGTGGCCGGTGCACAGTGTCGTTCTTGTATCGGCTGTCAGCATGACGTCGAAATTCGTATCTCAACCTACGGGTGATGTTTTCAGTTTGCGGGCGTCAGGCTGAGGCAGACGCAGGACAGACGTCAGACTCGGCCGCCCCAACCTCCGCTTATCACCCTGACGCCTAGATTCCCCCCCCGCATGAATCCTATCCCAGCATGCCGTCATCTTGGAGCTGCTTCTTACCCAACGGTCAGCATTTTAAGTTCCTCCCCAAACTGACATCATAATAGTCAGATAGTGATATTTCACTGACCCTCATGAAAAATGGACTTTTCTCCTCCCCCACGTTGCTCTCCATGACACACAGATAGATGAGGGTAAGTTTGGCGGTGGGGGGAGGGTCACAGTGCAGGGCCAGCCAACATACAGCAGCCCTGGAGCTGGAGGGTAAGGGCCTCGCTCAGGGGCCCCATGGTAGTAATAGTGTGCCAGGATTTGAACCAGCAACCTTCTGATCCCAGGCATTGTGTTTTGACCTGCTGAGCCATACGCCAGTCCCCGTAAGCTGTGACCCCCGCATCGGTGCAAGATGAGGGAACATTGCTGAAGGTTCCTGAGCACCTCAGACCACGTGAACGGCCGATTACCGCAAATGTCTTCTCGCTCGCTCTCAGACGATCCTTTCTAAGACTCTTGAACCAGCTATTCTATTTTCTCTTTCTTTCTTCCCCCTCTCCATCCCTCCCGCCCCCTGAAAACCGCCGCGACGCCCATTTGCGCTCCGCCTTGGCTGCATGGTCCATTTCCGCTCCGCGCAGCAGTCTGACCGCCGGACTCCACAAACGGGCTGCAAACCAAGTTTCCTCGCGTCTGCAGAAAGGGCATCTGTCGGCCCTTTGACGGAGCGAATATGTTGCAGCACTAACTACAGCGACCCCCAGATTTACTGTCTCTTGCATCAGCGTTTCTATACATTAATTTCTCCTTGTGGCCCCCCCGTCAATGAGATTGACCCACTTCCCTCAATGGCCACCATTATCGTGGGGTGAAGGCTTCCATTCGCTTGATGACAGCACACGGCCCCCTACCAGTGTGTTTTTATTGGCTGTCGTAATACTCTCAGCACACCCCTTCCTGCTGCGTAATCGTTACTGGGGGGGCATGTGGAGATGCAGGCAGGAAGCGATGGTCTAAGCTGTGGATGGCATGAGAACCCTGCTTATTTGGTGGCGGGGGGAGGGGGGGTGTAGCTGGTCACTCCCAGCGGGACCCTGATCCCACCATCCCGTTAGGGCTGACGAGGGTCAGCAGTCGCTTAGCAGCTGCTGACGACACAGCGCACGGATGATGCGTCGCTGGGGGACGAGGGGGGGGGGGGGGGGGAGCCCGCGGACGCGCGGCCCGGGCGGGGGGGGGGGGGGCGCGCGGGGCGGGGCGGGGGGGGGGCGGGGCAGGGTCGGGGGTGGGGGGGGGGGGGGGGGGGGGGGGGGGGGGGGGGGGGGGGTGACGCCTGAACTGCTGGGCCTGAAAATCAGCCTTTGCGTCCTTCAGATTGTTCCCAAGGCCCTGATTGGACGCAGGCAATGGGTGTGGCTTATTGGTGTGGTCTGTACAAACACACGGCCTTGAATGTCTGTGTGAGATAGGGAAGGGTGAGCGGTCACCCTATGGTCACCCTACGGTCACCCTACACGCATTCACTCTCGCTTTGCTTCTGCTGGTGGGGGTAACAGTGATGACTCCTCTGGAATCTTTCTTTCTTTCTTTCTTTCTCCTGTTTCTGTATTATTCTGACCACCACACACCCATGTAAATTGCCTTGAGGCAACACTGTTGTGAAAGGCGCTATATAAAAATGAATTGAATTAAATTGAATTGAACTGAACTGAACTGAATTTGCCTTTTGTACAGCACAAAACAAAGTCACTCGTGCGTCAGAGTAGACAAATGGTTAGGAAGTATAAATATATGAAATAAGTATAAAATTAAAAGAATGTCTAAAAGACAAAATATGCAGGGCGCAGTGAGTGAACTGTTACCCTGTCCGGAATAGTGTGGGCGGGGGGGGGGGCCTGTCAGGTCACATAACCACATTCCGTCTGTCAGTGAACCTCTGCTGAGACGTGGCTCGACATTTCTAAGTTCCTGATTCCAAAAGGGTTTTAAGGGTAGCATTCCTCATTGGTTCAAGTGCTGGAACAGTCAAGTTCATGAATTATTGATTAACTGCTTAAGATGGAATACTTAATATCTGCTTAATTTGTGCACTTGAGGGAAAGTGCACTTTAATTGTCATTAGTGTGGAATTGGGGGGGGGGGTTTGTTCTACATAGAAACTCAATAAACTGCTGAGTACAAAAGTAGGAGGAGCCTTAGCGCGTACAGACTGTGCCAGTAGTTCAGTGACAGCGCGTACAGGCTGTGCAAGCAGCGCAGTGACAGCGCTTACGCCGTGTACGGACTGTGCCAGTAGTGTGATGACGGTGCGTACAGACTGCAAAGCAGCGCAGTGACAGCGCATACGCTGCTGCCGGTGTTCCGCAGTGCACCCTGTGTCCAGTAGGGTGAACAGTTGTTAACGCACCGTGTTCTTGGAGCATTTGTTGCTTAACAGCCTGTTTGTCTGCTTATGATTATCTTTGCCCTTCTTCCTCAGTTCCTATTCTGCATGCATGGACCTGTACACATCTCTGGTCTGCTACATAAATGCTGAGAATTTTTGCAGCTTGGTAAATTACCCTTGTATATTACAGTGTCGTGCCTCTTGTACAGTTTTCAGAATGTAGACTACAGCTGTATCCCAACTTTGTTGCAGTCCACACACACACACACACACACACACACACACACACACACACACACACACTTGTAGGAAGTTTTGACTCCAGTTATGTGACTTAGACGCATAAGCTACAGCCAGTCCAAACACCATTCATTCATTCCAGTGGTGTCTGTCTTTCTGCGTGTTCAAAAAAAGGCAGTGTGTGGCTCAGTGGGTTAGGACCCTATGTACATGATGTAGGGATGGTCGCTGCTTTAAATCCCAGGATGGCAGAGTGATGTCACCATTGGGCTCCTGGGCGAGGCCCTTCACCCCCAGTTACTCCAGAGACTGCCTGACCCTGCTTTGGATAAAATAAATAAATAAATAAATACAGGATAAAATGGGTTGTCAAGGATGGCTTTGAATGTTACTCCAAAGAGGATTTGTCTGTTCAGAGTAAGAGCCATGATTACAGGCAGCATCAGGCTAGGCTCAGCTAACAGCTGGGGGGATGACGTCACCATGGCGATGACCATCACCGGCTACCTTGTTTACGGATGCAGTGGCTCTTTGTGGCTCAGCCCGGCTGCCGTCTGCTCTCTGATTAGCGGTAACAGCCCGGGTGAACTGCTGTTGGGCTTTCTGTGATTGACTGTGGTGTGAGTAAACGGGCCTCGATCAATTCCGTATCCCCCTCCGGAATGCGGGCTGATGGCTCTTTGGGGAAAGACGTGTGTCTTCAGTGCTTACAACGCTGTCGTTTTTGTGTTTATTTTTTAGTTATTTCTCAAGTAATTTTTTATATATGCCTCTAGGGTTGTGGGTTCCAATCCCGCTCTGCGGGCACTAAATTGCCAATGCAGTGGGACGGTGTGGGTGTGAGTTTTGAGCCTGTGATCGACCGCCCCCCCCCCCCCCCCGCCTTGTGCCCCGTGCCTCATAAACCTTCACAATTCCTTCTGAATCCTACTCAGGGATTTTTCACCACCGAAAGAGACTGGGCTTCTGGAATCATCTGAACAAGCAGCTTCATTTTGAATTTACTGAATAGTCCTGGGTGCGAGAATTACTGGGAGTGTGAAATAAGCTGTCTGGACAAAGTACAGGTACAGCACAGTCCACTGGTCAGCTAGACTGGTCATAGAGGAAGACCTCAGAAAATCAGGAAAACCCAAAAATAACAGATTTGCCAGCCCAGAGGGAAAAAAACTCTGGTTAGCAAAGTGCGGAGCAGCAGCGCATTGATGATGATGATGATGATGATGATGACGACGATGGTGATGATGACGATGACTGTAATGATGACGACGACGATGATGACGACGACGATGATGCTGACGATGATGCTGATGATGACGATGATGCTGATGATGACGACGATGATGATGATGTCAGTGATGACGATGATGCTGATGATGACGATGATGCTGATGATGACGATGATGCTGATGATGACGATGATGCTGATGTCAGTGCTGACGATGATGATGACGATGATGACGATGTCAGTGATGACGATGATGCTGATGATGACGATGATGTCAGTGATGACGATGATGCTGATGATGACGATGATGTCAGTGACGACGATGATGCTGCTGATGATGATGATGATGATGATGTCAGTGATGACGATGATGCTGATGATGATGATGATGATGTACTTGTTGGTGCCTCTTGCCGTCTGGTCCGATCTTCTCCAGCCTGAAATCCCAGACAGTGAAGCTTACAAACAGCTTATTTACACTCACTATTTACAGCCTGGCCCCTCCCAGTCTAAGTCTGTTAAATGGACTAACAACTCTGGAATCATAACTCTGAAACTAAAGTCTGTTCTATCTATTTATCCAATCTCTTCATTCAGTTCCATGGCAAATTTGCGCAATGTTTCCCCAACAGTCACGTGGTTAACTATATTTATTTCGTCTATGGTTTAATGCCAATATGTCATGCTTGCATGTTTAACCGTTTATTCCATTTTATTTGCACTGTGACCAACACGAATGATACTCCGTCTTGGTGTGTGACCCTGTGCATCATGTATCAGACACTGACAGTAACAAACCCTTTGACTGTGACCCGTGAGGACCTGGTGTTTCTTACATTATTCCTGAGTATGTCTGCATGCTGACATTCAGACCCCTGTTTTTATACCTCTGATGGGCAGGTACTCGATCGATATGGTGTATTATTAGAGGAAGGAGGTCAGAGCGGGGAATGGGAATCGATCACTCGCATCTCCATGGCGATCAGTCGTCAGCCACTGTGCCGACGGGCGGATGAGGTAACGAGGCTCGGCGGAGCCTGATTAGTGGCCAGGCTGATGGGCTTTAAATGTGACCGTGGCACATGCCTCGGGAATCGGTGCTTATTTTGGGTGTTTGTCCCTTATTCAATGGGCCCCGGGTCTCATTTCGAGGTGATAAATCTGTCTGTGTTGCCTGCTCCCTCGTCGGGGCCCTTTGGCCTGCGATGGGCCGTGATAAATGATATTGGCAAAACGTCACGTGTGGCTGGTTTCCGTTCGATGATATTTAATACAGCCATCTTTCTGCACTTTGCTGTTTGTCCTATGATGGTGCTATTCGCCTTTAATTATGCGGGGCTGTAATGCGGAGTGCAGTCGCTCCACTCCGTCTGTGGGAGTCGCTGTGCTTGTGGTTTGCATGGTAGTGTTTGGCATAAGTGACGTCTGTGGTGGGTGTGGTCATGCGGGCAGATTATGATTGGTCCACACTGGCATGTGCAAATGTGACATTTACCTTAATTTATTTAGCAGGACAGACTGCACATTACAACCAGATACAGCTAGGCTGGGCGTCTAATGAGGAAGCACTGGGACCACTGCAAGGTAGCGAGTGTCCGTTCGCATTGGGGCCAGAGCTGTAGGGTACCTAACACAGCACTGTGGGAATGCAGTGGACCCACCCCTTGGTGGAGGCTGACTCATTTGTTTGAACTTCATTTCACTTCTAGCTGCTTGTCCTGATCAGGATCCCAGGGGGCCTGGAACCCACCCTGTAGGGGGCCTGGAACCCACCCTGTAGGGGGCCTGGAACCCACCCTGTAGGTGGCCCGTTTCCATGTCCTACTGTGATTAATACATAATATACGAACCTATTAAGTTAAGTTCCCGGTGGCTCAGTGAGTAGCAGTTTGTGCCTCCAACCTCGTGGGTTATATTAAGTTCAGCAGGGAGTGTGTGCTGTGATTGTGCACTTCGCATGTTCTCTGTGCCTCTGCGCTGTGAGTGTGCACTTCGCATGTTCTCCGTGTCTCTGCTCTGTGAGTGTGCAGTTCGCATGTTCACCGTGCCTCTGCTCTGTGAGTGTGCACTTCGCATGTTCTCTGTGTCTCTGCTCTGTGAGTGTGCACTTCGCATGTTCTCCGTGCCTCTGCTCTGTGAGTGTGCACTTCGCATGTTCTCCGTG
>JABJVP010000091.1:4235391-4260291 GCA_026770825.1 Brienomyrus longianalis | reverse complement strand
GTTCTCCGTGCCTCTGCTCTGTGAGTGTGCACTTCGCATGTTCTCCGTGCCTCTGCTCTGTGAGTGTGCACTTCGCACGTACTCCCTGTGTCCTCCACTTTGCTGCTGCCATGCAACTGCACATAGTTGTGCTAATCTGTATCTCTAAGTCGCACTGCGATAGACTGGCACCCTGAACAGCGTTTACCAGGATCCCTGCCACCTGGGATGGGTTCTGGGCCCCATGCCACCTATGATGGGTTACGGGCCCCCTGCCGCCTGGGATGGGTTCCGGGCCTCCTGCCACCTGGGATGGGTTCCGGGCCCTCTGCCGCCTGGGATGGGTTACGGGCCCCCTGCCGCCTGGGATGGGTTCCGGGCCTCCTGCCGCCTGGGATGGGTTCCGGGCCTCCTGCCGCCTGAGATGGGTTACGGGCCCCCTGCTATCTGGGACGGGTTTTGGGCATCGTGCCGCCTGGGATCGGTTCCAGGCCCCCTGGGACCCTGATCAGGACGAGCAGCTAGTGAAGTGAAATGAATTTCAAACAAATGAATCAGCCTCCATAAATAATCAAGGTTGTGTCAGATGAATACGTGAGAAATAAGTAAATAAACTTCTATTATTTGCTACCATAAGTCTGAGGATTTTTAATGAGCCATCCCATGTAGCACATATTCCCGTCGTATATAAAAAGAATTCTAATGATCAAAAATGAGTCAGAAGCAGTCAGTGCCCTTTAATTGCACATCCTCAGTACAAGAATCAGGTCAAGAACAGTTATGAAACCGGAACGCGGAAGAAAGTTTCCTCGGTGACCTTTCTGGGTAAATGTAAGGCCTGCTTTTTCCTTCTCTCAATGGGATCTGGACCAGCCGTCCTATTCATCCACCGGAAAAGCTGCTCTTATGTGACACGTCTGACATACATGCAGCTCTCTGTAATGCTGATTAATTTTAACCAGCTCCATCCAGTTACCTGTCTTCTGCTGAAAAAATAACATGTGACCTTGACCACGTGACCCTTCTGTGACCACGTGACCCTTCTGTGACCACGTGACCCTTCTTCCCCCTACAGCCATGCCAGTCCGGTAGGCCTCATCCTGACCGTGGTTGTGGGAGTCTGCTACAAGGTGGCGCTCTTGTTCGAAGGGTAACTCTTTGTTTCTTGGCTCACCTCCTTCCCTCTCCCTTCCACCTTCGACTGTCAGTGCAGTGTGGGCTGTGAGTCTGGGCGAATGTAGGAGTGCGTTTGATAGCTGCTCATCCTCACCCTTCACTTCCCGCTTGCCATCTGTCGCATTGTTCATTGTTTCTGGCACCCCGTTCAAAAAGTCACGTCAGGGCCCTCCTCTGTGCAGTGAGTGTTAGTTGCCCTTGATAGCCCCCTCACAGTTTGAGTGGTGAACAGGGCTGCTACACGCTCCTCGTTCTCCTCTATGACACGCCTAACATTGCCGTCGTTTCTGCGGTTCCACAGACCCACCGCTGCCCCCCAAGAGCCGCTTTCAGATTTGCTTTGATGCCATAAGTATGTGCAGGTTTAGCCCTAAAACAGGCGTGTGGTTCTGTAGGTTAGGATGCGGAAGCCCATGATCGAAAGGTTGTCGGTTCAAAACCTATGGCAGGAAGAGTGAGTGAAGCCCTTCTTCCTGAAAACTACCCCTGGGATGCCAGGCAAAGGGTGACCTGTTAGTAACCTCGGCCACACCCGTCATGCTTCACAACATTACCTTTTTTTTTCTCTTTTAATTAAATTAAAAAACTTCAGGTATAATTCTTTACCTATAGCGATGCAGTAGGTGACCCTGTACAATTTTAGTTTGACACATAGAGATGTGTATGTATACAAAGAGGTGTGTTTGCGGAGAGATTAATGGAAACGGCAAATGACAAAGGACTGAAAGCACAATGAAAGCCGCAGCTGCAGACGTGAGTCATATTCCTTTGAAAGCCGGTCACTGGTACGCGACAGACGTAAGAGAGACCCTCCCAGTCACAGTCACAATATAGTGGGTTTCAAGAAACTTTCAAGGATCCTGGCGGCTGCGAAGGGGTCCGATGCTGAGATCGCAGGGACCTCAGTCACAAAATATGCCGATTGCTGCATCATAGCGACGACGGCGTTGCAGGTCTCTGAGCACAGGACCGGGATTCTCCGCTGCTTCATCTTCCAACGCACTGGAGGTTGTTCTGCTTAGAGAACGGACCAGTATCCCCACAGGCACAGATCAGGGCCGTATTCCAGGATAGGCTGGCTCTTCTGAGGACAAGCACTGCCCTACTCTTCATCAGATCTGTTATATTAGTATGTCTCTGAGAAGTGGCACATATACACAATCAGACACTTTAAGTGCAGTGTCTACACACCTCTTGCAGGTACTCGTGCCAGGTCTTCTGCCACTATGGGAGACATGACCTGCAGTGACCCAGCGGTTGCCACAGTAACCTGACCCCGCGACGTGCCGATCCCCTTTCCCGCTGACCTACTTCGGTACGCACATTGTGCACGAAGAACTGAAGATGACTCAACCGTGAGGGGGGAGTTAGGGTTTATATTGGGCTCGTTGGCCCCCCCAGGCCACGTCAGCCAGAGCACTGTGCCAAAGAGTAGTAAATAACACCCCCCCCTCTGGCGCCCCCTAGGGAGACTGCAGGGAATAGCGTGCTTGTTCTCGTCGTCGGTTTTCCTCCCTTTATCATTTAAATATACATTAACAGCTCCCCTTTTTCGCTTCCTTGATGGTGTTAACAGGAAGCTGAAGTATGTAAGTGTGATATGATTGGGTCACACGTCACGGGCTGAAACGTAAACACGGCTCGTGTATCGGTGAACGCCTAGTTAGGCCTGAGGATGCCGCAGTAATGTCTGCACACGTCTTCGATAATCATGGGACCATGCGCCAGCTTTTCTGCTCGCCGCATGGATTTCTCCGGGTGAGAGATAACGACGGAACGCAAACATGCCCACATTCGCCGGAGACAGAGATACCGCGGTGTTCCGGCCCGTGACCACTGGGCCGTGAGCCAGATAACGCCGCAGTCGGGCACACGATCGCTGCGTGTCTGCGCCCCCCACCCTCCCACCTGTTTGGTCTCTGCCCGTGCCTGGTACGGGGTGGCACAGTGACAGCGGGGGCCACCAGGAGCTCATGGTTTATGGTTGCCTGTGTTTGCAGACCATTCACCGAGGCAATCTACCGGGAGAAAGCCTACCACTCCAAGAGCCAGTGATGGAGGTGGACATCCGAAAGAACCCCCCCCCCCTCGTTCCGCGACCGGCTCACCTGGCACAGCCCCAATAGACAACTCCATCTGCCACCATCTTCAGCTGCTTATTTCCAGGAGCGCGCAATCTCAAGGAGTGGGCGTGGCCAGACACGACGGCCATCCAATAATTTTTGGGACAGCTGGCGGGGAGCCTATTGATGCAGAAGGTGTTTCAGCAGGGGGAGGGGTTGTAATTCCAGTGACCATGTATGCTCCCTCCATCTTGCCGCCGTTTACCATCTGAGGCCTGTTTCATGAATTCGTTACTTCGAATGTAAAATGTTCCCAGATTGGTTAATGGCCGACCGTCTGCTGAGACCCCAAGCTCTGCTGTCGCCTGTCTCACACACATGGGGGGTGTGAAAACCAAATAATTCCTATGTACTCATACAAATGGCAAATAAAGCATCATTTTTATTGCAGCTGAATACATGTATGTATGTATGTATATATTTGTACTGATTTCACTCAGTGCTGTGCTGGTCCTTAAACAGCATCTAGTTGGCTGCTGGCGTCAGCTCTTTTGGGGGTGGGGGTACAATAATCAGTGAGCGCCCCCCTCCCCACCTGCGTAGCTCAGTAAACGGGACAATTTTCGGGTAGTAATGCAAGTGCTTTAGCCCCGCCTGCGAACCCTACTGGGCACGTGCAGTGAGCTTCCTGGCTGGCAGCCATTGTGCTCCGGTGCTTAGCTCGTCATTGTCATGCCGCTTAGATGTGCCCGACATACAGTATGATGACTAAATGGGTTCTCCCGTCTGAGGAGTATAAAGTGCCGGTCAAGGAGAGCCGTATCGAGAACCTCGTATCCCGATTCTTAAATTCCCTGTGCGGTTGTTTTCGGATTTCAGCTAAAAATAGCCCACTGCCTTGTGGACACTGCTCCAAATCTCCCAGACTGCACTTTGGCTAGTCGGTTGAAAATCAGCGATTCTTTCATTTTCGTGGGTCTTGTTCCAACCCTTCCGTCCTCTGCGCTCCTTGCCGCCGTCTTTCACTTCTTATGTGTTTTCTCCCGTTTTCTGTTCCTCTTCATTCGCATCCCTCGTTCATTCTGTCAGCCCTCGCTGCCTGCCTGCCGCACACCTACTCAGCCCCAGGGCTGGAAATGAGGCCGCTCACTTACTCAGGCAAGCAATTTAGACAAAGGGTAAGTACAGAAACCTGAGTACTAGCTGGCTGGCTGATAAGCCGCATGTCAGACAGCGACAGAAAAAGCCCGTAACACCACAGGTATGTTAATTGCTACCTGTATAAAAAAAATCCTCTGGGATGGTGACGTATGCGGGGTCTTATTGGTTAATCCCAGTGTCGGATGTCTAAAGATCAGCTCGAAGGACCCCATGAACCGATATTCAGCATTAAACTCTTCATTTTCCAGGGCAACAAATTAGTAGAAGCCAGATCAAAACGAAATGGGAGAAACTAACTAGATTTATTGCGTTGTTTTATCTCCTGAAACCTCTTTTTTTTCTTTATGCTTTGAAATTACATTGTACTTTGTGTGCTGGTGAATATTTATCTCTGCCTTCTACCAAGGATATAACTTTGGTTTGAACATTGGGACTGAGGTCTCCATCCACTTAGGGGGAGACATGATTATTGGGGGGGGGGGTTGTATTGAACAGTTTGGATTCTTTACGCCCATGTCTTTTACTGACTTACCCCACTTGGCTAGTAGCAAAAATTACAAATAAAAATTCCACCCATGCCCAACCCCCACCCACATGACCAGGTCTCACACCCCCAGATCCCCCATCTTGTCCTCGACCTTTGTGTGGCCCCCACATCATACATTCCTGGTTCCCCATTCCCTCCCCCGTGCCCACTCCTTGTTTTTATGAGAGCTTCAGAGGTTCCGTCCACTTTGGGGGGGGGGGGGTCCACTAAGCCCTCAAGCATCCTCGCGGGTAACGAATTGATCTCTATTCCAAGGCGAGCTCAGCCAGCGCCCCGTGGACCATGCCTGACACCTCCCCGCCGATCGGGGGAGGGTGAATCACTGGGAGAGCTGAAGCATAAAGATGGACCAACTACAGAAAGCAGCAGGTTGTTTCCTTTTAGCTGAAGGGAAATGAGGTTATAAAGCACTTAGCGCTGATTGGCTCTTAATTGGTTGCATCAGCATCACTCAAAGCCCGAGCCTCGCAGGCCGGCCTGTGAGAGGCGTGGTGTGCCGTGTGTGCAGCCAGTGAGCTCCTCGGGCCCATATCCGGGTGTCACTCGGGGGGCCCGGGCCGGATCCGCGGGAGAGCGGCGCCGGGAAATGAGAAGAACGATTGCAGGGGAAGTCGACCATCTGTGATGAGACTGAAGATGTGGCCCCTGGGTCGGAGGCACTTTATGGATAACAGGAGTCCAACTGCATCTAAAACCCTACCGGTGCTTTATCTGCTGTGTGGCCACAAGGGTGCTGGTTTAAATCCCACAGCCAGGAGAATGGCTTCCTCATTGGGCCCTCGGTTCCAGGGACTAATGCCTGCTGACTTTCCAGTTGTTTGTCGCTTTGAATAAGAGCATCTTCTGCAGAAATGAATCTAATCGAATCCATGAAGCTCTCAGGCCGTATTCTGCTCCATTTTGTCCCATCCAAACCCGAGTCCCTATATTCCTGGGTCACCCCATCTTGGACATTATTTCTATATAGCGCCTTTCAAAACACAGTTGTCCCAAGGCACTTGACAAGAGTGTGGGCCAGTCCATTACTACATCACTTATAGGAAATGGTGTGGGGAATAGGGAAGGAAAGCCAGAAGGCAATGGAGGAAAGAAACAGAATACTTCTTGAGTGAGTCCCAGATACTCCAGAGTGAGTCCAGGGTGAGTCCCGGATACTCCTGAGTGAGTCCCGGGTGAGTCCCGGATACTCCTGAGTGAGTCCCGGCTACTCCTGAGTGAGTCCCGGATACTCCTGAGTGAGTCCTGGCTGAGTCCCTGAGTAAGCCCTCCATCTGCTGCCACTGTCCCTGTGAATTCAAGTACATCTTACTCCAGATCCATGAGCAAATAACCTCCCTTTTCAACGAGTGTGTGGCTTTTATGCAAAAGGGCGGGAATCTGACCCGTCCGAGCCCCGGATTGTTAGAAACTCATCAATAATTAGGCTACGCAAGTCAGAATGCCGAGTACAGAGCCTGTCATGGAGACTCTTGAGGGACTCTTGTTGCCATGACGCATGTTCCTACGAAACAGGTTAAAGCTGATGAGCTTCCATCGTCTGACCAGGGTAGAAAGTGACCCTTGTTTTTCCCCAGCTCACCTAAGATCAGCGCTTGAAGCAAAGACCCCGGGATGAGTTTAATGGAAGCTCGCACCAAAACGATTTTCACACACCGCGGTCTTCGCTGGGGGGCCGTGTGGGAGCTGCTGATCAGACGTTATGGCGGAGTCCATTTTGAATTAGCAGGATGGCCGACACCGAGTTGGCTGGCTTCTGTCTCTGGCGTGACGGTTTATAAGGTCAAACGTCCCACAGAAATGGGTTACGGCACCATCACAAGTCGCGCTCTGGCCCATCACCCTCCGAACGGACCGTCACTTGCATCCTGCCGTGGTTACCTCTGCGACATCGCCTGACTGCTGCTAGGCAACCAGCCTCTGGTTACATAAAGAGCCTAACAAAACACACCTGTGGAGCCTAATCCAGGTCACCATGTCATCGGCCGACGTCAGGGGGGGTGTGGGATCCGCCCCCCACACGTCTGGGATCGGTCTTGGTCACGCACTGCTGAGGACCACCGAAGCCACTCTGTCACAGAACCCACCCCCCTGTGCATTACTGTATACTGACCAGTTCAGACCAAGGCTTGTCTTCCCCCCTTTCGTGCATGCATGTGTTTTAAGCCCATATCACCACTGCAGCATGTGCACCACTGCACTGCAGTGGGTGCAGCTCCACACACTGGCGAGCTGACAGCTCCAGTGCACCGATGAGTAGAACCTGATCCTGCTTGATCATGAAGTTACTGAACCTGGGCCAAGAAACAGAATGTAAGTTTAAGGTCAATTCAATGCAGACACACACATTGTTATTATTATTGTTGTTTTATTAGCTGGTCAGCGTTGACACAGCACAGCACACCGTGCCCAACGGAATGCGTCCTCTGCATTTGACCCATATGTGACATTGTGACATAGCGGGGGGGGGGCAGCTAATTCAGCGCCCAGGGAGCAGCACTTGGGGGCGCGGGACCTCGCTCAGGGTACCTCAGTGGTGTTTTTCTGGTTGGGGATTCGAACCTGCAATCTTTCAAGTACAAGTGCACATCCCTAAGCATTAAGATGCCATTATTATTATTGATGTTGTCGTCGTCATTAACATCATCGTTCTCAGCTTGGGCTGTTGTACGGAAAATGCTTTCTGCCTCCTCAATTTAATGGATGTTTTCTCCATGGCAACCATGCAAAGCTATTGAGATAAACTTGTGGGGTGGGGGGGGGGTTGAACACAGGAATTAAAATGGCAGCTCCGGTGTCCTGTGAACGTAGAAGAGTAAGATCCCCCCTCCACTGACTTCCTCTCCCAGCCCCAGGGGGTGGGGGGGGGGGGCGGACTTAGTCCCGCCTTATCACTAAGCAACACCGCTTTCCATCAGGGACGTCTGCAATTTTACACATTTTTACTGTGGAACGCGATTCCTCCCAAACCCTCTCACACAGCCCTCGGTTCAGCCTTGTGACTCGATCTGTCTGTTGCTGCGTATGTCACTGCAGAGCCTGAGGTTGAAGCCCCCTCTCCTGTCACTGGTGTGTCTGCATGTACAGCTGTTCCATACTTGGTCCCTTACTATTGACCTGCACTGTGCCCATGACACTACCCACTATACTATAGCATCTGTGTTTTTTTTTTTTGTCCATGTGATTTTACACCCCCCCCCCCCGCCCCCCCTCTTCTGCAAGTGCTTTGTCCCGTTTGAAAAATGTAATAATTTGGTATTTTACCAGTATATTAAAATACGTAATGGGGATGAGATAGGCCTGGACAAGCAGGAATGACCCCCCCCCAGTCCCCCCCCCCCCAGGGAAGTACACCAACCCCAAGTACGCCTGCCCCCCAGGGCCTCAGCCTTGTGTCTCCTGGATCGGCTCGCTGTCCTGGCCCACGTTCCCAAACTGGATAAACCCGAGCATTAAACCGCATAGTTTGCATTGGCTGGCAGAACCAGGGCCGGTCGACCAATCAGGCGGCACTGGCAGCCGCCCAGGGCACCATCTGAGGGGGTGCCGACTTAGCAAGCCTATTTCACTATCTCACTGACAGGGGGCGCCACTGATACAGCCTTCCTAGGGCTCCATGTAAGGTGATGTGGAAGGCGGGGAGGTGCGATTGCCAACACAAAATTCTACCGTACCTTTTAGGACACAAAGACGATGACAGGCGGCTTCCTACGGAGTCGGCATCTGCCTTCCTGTAAGGCTGCAGACGGAGGTCACCTTAAGGGCAACGTTGTCTGACGTACGGCGTAAAGGGGGCTGAGGGGGGCATCAAAATACCGTGTTGGCGCCAACCCACAGCCGCCGTAATCGTACAGAGCGCCATGCGCAGAATCCCGCGCACGCAAACCGCCGTTACGTCCTTTCCCCGGGAAGTTGGCTCCTCCTGATCCACGTTGCCGTTTTCGTAACGCAACGGGAGACTTTAAATAGGACGTTAAGTTCTACGTACAAGACTTCACTTCCCCCGACGGTAGCTGGATCCCTAAACACCTCTCCCATGTGGGTTTTTAAATCGAGTCAAGTATGATATTTTGTCTATTTTTGTACGGGTTTAACGCGAGGGGCGTGCCCATTGAGGATGACGTCGGTGGCTGAATTCCTGCGGAAAGAGGGACACGGAGGATAATGAAAACCTAAACTGGACCCAGTTTCGATTCCCAGAATGGAGAATTGCTCAACCTGCCTGTGATTTTACCCATTACAGCAGGAAAATGCCATTCATCAATATTAAACCGCTTTCATCTATATTAAAAGGCATCCTTGCGCAACTGTTCGGATTTAACCCTTTGAACACTCATGGTTACATAACAGAAACGCTCCCTCTCTCTCGTCTAGCCGAAAAACAACCACCCGCCATTGAATGCAGGCCTGCTAGAGATAAAAAAAATGACGCAGGGTCTCTCAAGCAGCTGCAAGCTTCGGGATGAGCTTCGGGGTGAGCTTCGGGATGAGTGATGCAAGGCAGCCATTTTCTGTCGTTTACACCAAGACGTCTCAGCATCTGGACCTGAAAACGAGACATGAAAAACCATCCACTATTTATCTATTAGTTCTGTTAACTAAAGTACTTATATATTGATCTCATGTTCATTCGTTGTTAAAAGACATCATTGATTTCAAGCAGTTACTATATATTTGTTAGTATATCTGTTAATTCCACAAACCTCTGTGAACCACTGAAGGAAGAAGTAACGAATAACATAAGTTACATACTAATCTCGTGTTTGTTCATTATTAAATCGTGAAGTATCTTTTATCAGCTAGCTACTAAATTTGTTTGTGATTTGTATTTAAGTAGTAACTAAGTTATTCAGAAACCGCATTTGTAAATTGCTTTTTTTTATATAAATATGACAATTCATCCTTTACATGTGATAAATGAGATAACAAATGTGTGTTTGATTAGAGAGGAAGGCAGCTCCGAACAGCTGGAGAGGGAAGTGAACCGGAACGGTCACCTGGACCTCCACAAGTAAAATGGACTCTCAGTTTCCTCCAGCAGCCACTTTGTGAAACCCTTGGAACTGGGGTGGGGCGGGGGGCAGGGACCTGTGGCCATTCTGCCAAGGCTGGGCTCAAACTGGTGACCTTCTAACTTTAGGTGCAGAGGTTCAGTCTGCTGAGCTGCACTCGGCCCGCTGCCATTTTACAATAAGGCTACGCTTATAACGGGATTATGAATGGTTTATAAGCAGGTTATTAATTAGGTTGTAACACTTTGTAAATCATTACTAGACAATTATAAACAGGTAATACCGCAGTTTTCTTCTTATGAGTTACTACCATTTATAAGTGGTAAAAGGGAGCCTTATTGTAAAGCGCTACCACTGGCCCTTTAAAGAGGCCACACCTTCCTGAGAGGAGGCGGGGCAGCCTTAACTGGGTTAATTAATTAATTAAGCCTGCATCAAGGAGGGATGTTTCCCATGAGTAAGCCTGACATTCTGGAAATTGGGCTCCAGTTTGCCGGAGCAGCTGTCGCCACGGATACGGATGAATGAGCCGGGCACTGCGAGGTTTGGGGGGGTCATTAGCCATAAGCCATATCTTGGAAATCCTGAGGGCTTCTCAGCAGAAAGCATCCTGCACTTGTCTTATTGAGATGAAACCGGACCACGGGACCACCTGCTCCCCCCGCCGGGGGTGGATTTGAAGGTAGGGTAGGGAGGAGTGAAGGAGGACACAGACTGTCTTAGCTAAGATGAACAGAGCCAGAGTGTGCTAGTCGCATTCAGCTTCAGACGCCAGTGATGCTATGGACCTCCGGTGAACACCATGTGCTCAGTGTCAGACAGTGAATGGATGTATTCATTTTGGCCTGTTCCTAGACTGGGGGAGATACTTGGTGTCCGAGCCCCCCTCCCACATTTACTTCCTAATAGCTTGCATAGCTGGGGTCCAGTCTGGATTTCCTGCCATCCTCGCGAAACTCTGCAATGTCCGTGGGTTTTACTCAACGTAACTCAACGCAACTCCCTCTTAGGAGCCAAAGACGACTCAGGAAAACGTACGTCCAAGCTCATCACCGTAACGGATTTTCCCATAGTTCCATGGGCTTGGGGGATGTGATCAAACATGCGTTTCTCGAAACCCAGTAAATTATACAGACCCCAGCCGCTCAGCACCACCATGGAGAAGCACATGTCCCATCAGTACCAGTCAAAGGTCATGTGGCAGCCTACATGCAAGCGGCACCGCTGGCGCCCCCTGCTGGAGACGATGTGAAACAGGCTGACTAGAGCAGCTGCCTGTGTCCCCTACTGAGCTCACCAGTACTATGTCCCCTCCACAGACAGGTCCTCCAGGGTCCCGCTGCTCTGAACTGCTCACAGCCGGCCGCCAGGCACTCAGAACTGATATTTAATTCTTGCTTTTCATGTCTGTTTTGGTGAAACACAAAATGGGACAAAATAATTACCAGTTGGTTCAGGTTAGTAAATAGTTTTTTCAAATGCAATATTCATTAATATAGGAGCAGTTCCTTTGTCTGTTATGTCTCTGCACGATTAAAATGTTTAAACGAAAATGGTTTATTGTCAAGACGTCGAAGCCTTACTATGTAATATGCAAGTAAAATGGGTCTATATACATCCGAACGTGTGTCCCTTGGGTGTTTATTTTAAGGTATACACACTGCCTGCGGTCAGCATAATTACCTTATGTGTGTAAGTAAGGCACTGCGTCAGTCTCAGAGCGCGGGTCATACTGTAGGTCAGTTCAAAGACAATATCCCGTGTTAGGCATGTGGCGATCGATATAGAAATATGGATTATTTCGATCTGAATACTTTTAACAATCGATTCTAACGTTAACATATCGATTTTCACTTGGTAATTGAAATGTTTGTATTATTATAGGACACAGGGCATGCAGTACAATCGGGAAGGTTCACCTATAAGGGATAGCGGCCTAGACACCAGGGAACTGAACTGATCGGTAAAGCGGCGCATCCCCTTCCCCCACCGGGTATCAATTCTTATCGGCCTCCCAACCAACCTTGGATCGAAGTGTAATAGGATCGAAAAGAAAATCGGTGTTGTCGACCATCCCAAGCCTCGATCCTCTATAAAGCTGAGAGCTTGACAATGCCTCGTTTCCTCGTTGTGCATAGCGATCTTATTCGTCATTTCTGTGGTTCTACTTTTTTATGTATACAGGACGGGCTACATGTTCAATTTGTTTTCTATGTGCGTGGGTCCACTCATTAAAAGCAATAGTTATGGTGCAGTTTAAATAAAAGACACTTTAAGGACGGCCGGCGGTTTTGATCACCTCGGAATTAAAAGCAAAGTTAGAGACACGCGATGCTTCCAGGTGCAGATCGGGACAGAGGAAAGCAGGGTCACCGCAGACACACGAGGATTACGGCAAAGCCTCCTTAAATGTTATTCTAATGCAATAGATGGGGTCGTGATTAGTTATGTTCCGTCCGAGAAATGGGGTTTACATATATTAAACAACGGAGCGCTGCCGCAAAACCATTATATTTGTTTGTATCGCTGTATGACGCCCCGTGTGTCGCGCTTGTGCTGAGCCTTTCTGAAGCTTGACAAATGAAGGTGAGAAATTAACAGCTTGCGATCTTTAATAAGTAAACGTAACAGCCCGTCCGAGGCGAATTTGATTCGTGACTTATGAAGAATGCACTTGTTGCAGAAGACGGAATAAAATAATAAGAGCGCGTTGTCACTTGAAATCTATAAATGATGTAGGCTACCGTTTAAACCACCTCGAGGCAAAATTGCATGGATTGTAATTATTGGTGCGCGCAGACGTTAGAAAAGCCAGTTGTGAGCTTCCTAAAGAAACGCTTCTAGTGAAAGCTGCTCTTTGGATGCGCGCTCTGAGCCCAGCGTTGAAACACTAGCGCCCCCTCGAGGCGCAGTAGACGGGGGAGGGGGGGTGCGTGTTGCTCGCCGGGTTCAGTTTTTTTGCGATATTTTTTCAGGACGTTTTGATCTGTTTATTTTTTTTATCCTGCTCACTTGCATATATTGCATAGAAATAACTACTTGCACGTGCAATACCTGCAATAACAACCGTGGCAATAAAACATACATTAATTAAATAAATCGTATCCCTTTACACAAAAACGACACATTAGTTTAAAGTGGAGCATATTTGTCATTTTATTAGTCTATGCATGACTGCACTAAAATTGAGGGTCAGTCAGTTTATTTGCGTGTCCCCAATTGCGCTGAACGTGTTGACATTGTTCTTTGAATTTTAGGTTTATTTTATATTCATTTCATGGCAAAGCAGCCTAGTTGTCTGTCTATATACGCAAATTACGTTTACAATGACATCTAAAAAAATCAGACAGTTCTCGGAGCTGAACTCGGAGTTAAGACAGGACGTGAAACCAGTGTTTATCTTTGGCTTCTCTAACCCGGCTTGCCTGTTCTTAGCTGTTCCCGATGATAGTTGTGCGGCTCTCATATTCCGTGTTTCGATGCGCCTGACGCAAAAGCCGGCACCTGTTACTCTCCCCCAACCCCGAGCCGGCGGAGCGCTGCGCGCCGGGTGACGCGCCTCGGAGGAGGGCTTCCGATCGCCGTTAAATAGCCAGACCTGCACGGCGGAGGAGTCAGATCAGCAGCAGTGCGCCAGGAGCAGCTCCGGACAGTGCGACTTCTCCCATTTACTTCTAACAGAGCCAGTGTCCCTGCCAAACATGATAAAGAAAATGACGCCGTCGGAGAACGAGTTTGACATACCTGCCAAAAACTGTTACAGGATGGTCATTCTGGGGTCCACCAAAGTGGGCAAGACGGCCATCATCTCGAGGTTTCTGAACGGCAGATTTGACGAGCAGTACACGCCGACCATCGAGGATTTTCATAGGAAATTCTATAGCATCAGAGGGGACGTTTACCAGCTGGACATTTTAGACACGTCTGGAAACCATCCCTTCCCTGCTATGAGGAGACTTTCCATACTTACAGGTAAATTCATTTTGCAGAACTTTTTCCTACCTGCACTTGGTAGAAACAGTGATTAACTTAGCATCTGTTAGCAGCCACCACTGCAATTCGTATATCATGAGGGTTACCGTATACAGTTTGCAGAAATATGCATCCAGTCTCAATAAAAATAGCCGAAGCATCATTATTAATCATGCTCTTGTTTCTTCACAGGTGATGTCTTTATCCTGGTGTTCAGTCTGGACAACAGGGACTCTTTTCGGGAGGTACAGCGGCTGAAGCAGCAGATCTTCGAAACCAAGTCCTGCCTGAAAAACAAAACTAAGGAAAACGTGGACGTACCGCTGGTGATCTGCGGAAACAAGGGCGACCGTGAGTTTTACCGAGAAGTGCAGAGGGAGGAGATCGAGCAGCTGGTTGCGGGTGACCAGCAGTGCGCCTACTTCGAGATTTCGGCCAAGCGCAACACTAACGTGGACCAGATGTTTCAGACGCTCTTCACGCTGGCCAAGCTGCCCAACGAGATGAGCCCAGACCTCCACCGCAAGGTCTCCGTGCAGTACTGCGACATGCTGCACAGGAAGTCCATCAAAAACAAGAAGCTGAAGGACTCGGACGCGTACGGCATCTTGGCACCTTTCGCCCGGCGGCCCAGCGTGCACAGTGACTTGATGTACATTAAAGAGAAGGCGATCGGCGGCGGCCAGGGGAAGGACAAGGAGAGATGTGTCATCAGCTAAGGCGCTCGGCACGATCCGTGCAGAAAGTACGCTGGAGGAAAAACAGTCGCGCAGCCGTATGATGGCACATTGATGCCGGGCGCTGACGCTTTACCTGCCACCAGCCGTCCCATGTTTAGGCGCAGGAACGGAGGAGCCTCGGGCTTTGGAACGGGGCGCAGCACCCACCACTGCCCCGTTTACTGAGGCGGGGAAACGCATGTCCTCTTCGCGAGTCTTTTATATACAGAACGGCTTTGATCTGTGGACTCGAAGCGATGAAATATCAAAAAAAGATGTGATGTGGCTTCAATTCAAGTGAGATCCATTCAAACAACAACATGCTGTAAAATGTGCTCGTATAAAATATGCCTTTACCGAAAGCTTACACGGGTCTCCTCGGTGGAGCGCTGTAAGAATGTTGACAACACTGTTTACATTTTGTTCATAAATAGGTCTATATATATTTATAAGAAATTATGACTTGAACGTTTGTTGCAAAATGAACAAATCTGATTGTGAATGTATATTTATTCTTCTATGTCAAAGCTGACTTTTGGGGGGAAAAGTACAATAAACATTTGAGAAATCAAACTTTTAAAATTGCAGTTGTTTCCATTTTTGTGCAATTCGTGCCAGCGGGAATTGAAATGAAATTTCTGTACCTGACCGCTTGAGACTAAGGTACTTTAATTTTTAGAGGCGCGCAAGATTCAAATAATTCAAATTCAAATAAAATACTTTATTTAATACTTCGTGCGGTTTTCGGAAAGCCTCAACCAGTAAACCAACAGGTTATTCTTACCACAGCACATTACAAATTGGTATCTGTAGGTCCTTAGTGAGAATAAAGATTGATAATTCAATTACTGAAAATCTTTTTCATCGACTCTTCCATCAAACCCCTGTGACCCTACAGCGGTTTTGCGTAAATAGTTTACTTTAGACCATTGCCGTTTATTTATTCATGTTAATTTCCTATATGAATAACACAGTACAACTTATTCCTTTTGCAATAACTATAAATATATAGATTGCGGGTGTTCATTTACGTATTTATCAATATGATTAACGCACGAGACGCGGCAACTATGCTGCACCCCAAGTCGCGCGAGCTGCAGCTCTGTCCCCCTCTGTCCCCAATAACATGATCGCTGTCTGTCCAGCGCAGGTTCATGCGGCTGGATTATCGGAGCAGAAAAATATAGGGTGACAGCGATCTGTCACGACATCTGTTAGTCTTGAAAATATTATCTGTCTAAAGAGAACACCCCAGATAGCACACATAGTCTATGCTGTAATGACATTGATTCCTTATCAGACAAAAAGGTTGAAACAACGTTGATCTTCCATCTTTCACTTTATATCAACATTAACTCAAGGTTTTGCCACCTTCAGTTTTTCAATATTGAAAATCTGACCAAAAATCAATTCAGTTTCAACGCTGATAATTTAGCACTGACTATAATTCAACGTTTAAACGACAACACAATGCTATACGTGGGACAATCTTCTATTTCCGAGTAATTCATCTTCTTCACGGCGGTGCCACATTCGGGCGCCGTAACCAAGATACAAACGAACAAATCCACCCCATTACAAGCGACCTTTTCATTTAACAGTCAGCTATTTTTTTTGTAAGAATCGTGCATATAGGTGAACGCTGTTTTAGCGCATATTTTCATATATTTCACTAAATTTTAAAAAGGGACTAATTTAGTTTGCTTTTCTGTAATTAGCATATAATGAACATGTAAATAATATGCAATAAAATGTTGGTTGGACTTAAGCCATATAAAGGCAGTTCTGGAAAAACTGAAGGATAAGGAGGGAAATGTTGCAGGCTTAAAGCCGCATTTGGGTACATTCAGCTCGGCCGATAGACGCTTGTTGCTCGGCATCAGGATCACAGTTTCCTTTCCTCTGTCGTTTCGTGTCTCCAGTTACAGGTTTCTGACAGTTATGAACACATTTTAAGTCCCGTCTCCATCAATTTACACGGAAAACACCTAAGACCGCACAATTCCTACGTCTAAAGACATTTTTATCTATTAATTATTATCTACTAATTACTGACTGTTGGATTCTTTTGAGTTCAGACGATTACAAACGCCCTCCAAACTCAAGCAGATAAACTGCGTTATTCCAGTGGCAGGCAGACGAAGTTGGCGTTTTTTTCCCGTTGCTGGCAGCACTGCCGGGGACGTTTACTGTTTGGATTAAGACGGTCACATCGGGCAGCTATTCTCACACGAACTGGCCTCAGCTACAATCAAGGGTTTAGGTTTGGTTTCAGCATTGGAACCAGCCCCAACCCTCCGGTCCCCCTAAACACGCACCGTACTCCCACGAGATCAGTCAGGATGCGTCCACACCCAAATCTACACCCTTAGCCATCTGATTCAGTTTCATTTCATTTTGTGGTCCAGATAAGCGAGTTTTCCACATCCACCGTCACAGATCAGATCTAAGTGATGTTGAACATGCTGTGATTGCAGTCCCAGTGGTGTGCAGCAGGGGCACTGTTAAAGGTTAGGGGGAGCTAGGACGAATCCAATGGCCCCAAGAGACAGGGGACCTAAAAAATGTGGAACGTAATTGGTTTGGTCTGACTTGGGTGCCCAATATGATATGTGTTCACGGGCCCAAAATCTTCACGGGCCTCCTTAGTGCGCAGAAAGGCTTCCACTCTTGAACTGGGTCCTACCCAGTACTCGCTATGTGTAGCTAATTAAGTAGCCACCAAGTGTAGAGACATCATGGGCTTCCACTGATCCGGCAGGGGGGGTCGGTGACGTGCAGCAGGCCTCTGTCTGCGGTGTGGTTCTGTGCAGCCTCTAAACCTCACCAGTCCCTCAGGAGGTTCACTCTGTTCTGATTGTGTTCTGGCCCGGAGCCCCGGACCAGTGGCCCGCTGTGTGTCCTCCTCCAGATTCTCCTAATCATCACTGTCATCCTGATTAATTCAGCCTGCTCTTCTCCACAGACCCACTCTCTGAACATGGTTACAAATCTCGTCCTGGGCTCACAGAACCATGCGTCCCACGCCGATGACAGTGATGTTTTTTTTGTTACTGATATATAAACCTGTACGGCAGCCTCCCCCCTCCAAACCTTCCCCGCGTCATTTTCGGTTCCTGAGCGGGCGAATAACCCTCCGCAGACTCGCAGGACGGCAGGGGTAGCATTCGGTGCTCTTTCACAACGACGGCTGGCGTGACTAACATCACGTCTCGCCGCGTCTGCTTGTGTACGGCCAGCCGCGTATTCCCGAACGCTGCCGGTGTGAACAACACAGCAGAACACGGGAGACGGGGCCAGGGACACCTCACAAGCATTACGGCCATCCATATCCGTACAGGCATCTTTAAAGACGCCTTCAAAAAAACAAATGGCTAATGGATAATAGTCATCCTGTACTGCTACGTATGATACCGCACTGGTAAGGAGAGAGACAGAACAGCCTGACTATGTTTACACGAAGCGTCACAATAGTTGGGGCCATTTCTGAAGGCCGTCATTTGCACAGACTTTTCAAGGGGGGTGGGGGGCGTGGCCGACCAATCAGGGAGCTCCCCTACGATGCATTTCCCTGATCTGAGGGGAAATCCCTTCAGTAAACACTAAATTTGGCTGACCTGAGTGGGGATCCCCTTCAGTAAATTTTGCCGGTTGGTCAGCATCAAAAGGAGGCCCTTAAAGAGACACCCCCAGCTTACTGCCTCTGCAAAAAGCCAACCTAAAGGAGGATATAGGCTGACAGCTGTTCACAGCAAGACTGACACCACGGAAGACCTACTCTAGAGCTGTGTGTGACTCAGTGGGTTAGAATTCTGCATCTGTGATCGAAAGGTTGTTGGTTCAAATCCTAGGGTCAACAGAGTGATGTCACCATGGGGCGCTTGAACAAGGCCCTTAAGGCCCCAGTTACTCCATAGACTGTCTGACTCCGCTTTGTCAAATATGTATGCTACCTTGTATAAAAGTGTCTGTTATATAAAACATTATAATCGCTTCTTAGTTGTTCATACTCTGTCATGACCTTGCCTGATGTTGAAGGTCACCATTGCAGCTCTTCAGAGTTGGCCAGAAGAATGGGTGGATGTAAGGAATTGGCCATCACACAATGTCAAAATGAGGCTCCGTGCAATTTCTGGAGTGGAAGACCACACTTGCTGTCCCACAGGACAGTGACCTTCAGGAGACCACAGGAGGCGTCACACACATGGGACCTGGAGCTTCTACAAATTGTTGGTTGTGTCCAGACATGATGGCTGCTTCTCTTCAGACCAGCTGATGATGCCTCATGCGTCCCCCAGATCCTCGCCCTGGTGCTTAATCGCCTCGTGAGGGGTGTCTGGGCTGCCCCTGTCCGAGCTGTGGACAGAGAGAGAGAGACGAGGGGAGAGGAGATGGAAATAAGTTGGATTGCGTGTGAGCAATGGAGGGAATGACACACTTTTTCACGTGATTTTTACATGTTTCCGAGTTCAGGTCCTGGCAGGGCGAACTGAATTCAGAAGTAGAACATTCTGGGCCTCAGTGTGAAAGCATGTGAGAGAATTTTGTGGATGCAAATAAATAATGAAAAAGGCAGAGACCACTCAGGTAGATGCTTTGTGGACCTTATAGGCTGCCGTAGTGAGCAGAGCAGAACCAAAGAGCAAGTACCTTCATGCCCCAAAAATGTCCCGAGTAGAAACAAAGATCCAAAGCAGCTGTAGGACCCGGGACTCACGTGTACCTGGCGAGCACCTCCACACCAGTGCCTCTCCACGTGACATCATCACGGGGTCTCCTGACAGCACCCCCCACGTTCATCTGCACGTGACCCCAGCGTGAAGTGTTCACCCGTGCTCCGACTCCAAAGAAACCAGGCAGGTGGGAGATGACATTTGCTTTGGCCTTTCGTCCCGCTCCAGCTATTGAACCTTTCATCTCGGAAAGTTCTAGAATCCCTACGATGTCTGTTTCATCCAGCCCCATTAATGTGAGTGTATGGGCCATTAAATGCCACATACTACAATCTTTATAGATGCATTTACACAAATGACTCAAATACGGCCTAAGATAGTTAACAGTAGGGGGTCCCAAGCTTTTGATATCTGTGGGCTGGTGTTTGTCATACAGAAATGTCACAGACTAGTAAAACAGTGGGGGGTGTTGGAGGGTGAATTGTGTCGGATTCATAAGTTTCCATCTTTTCAGGTACAGGTAGCATGGAGGTGTCACAGTGCAGGACTAGGGAAGGGAAGTACTGACCACAAGTCAGGATTTTGTTATTCAGAGATGCTGAGAGACACTCATTAAGCATTGCTGCTGTACTGTTCATCTCACAGACCAAGGGCAGACTCTAACAGGAAACACCCCCCCCCCAGTTAATAAATTTTATCATCGGAAACCCCGCTCCCACACACACACCTGGTTCAGAACTTTTTGGGGGCAGTGACTGCATTCTGACCCTCTGGGAATAACAGAATATTAAACAGACCCTGCATCCTGAGTAGCACTAAACCTAACATCCACCTGGCGCAGGACTCCCAGGCTAGTAAGCTACAGTTGGATGGCTGCTGGTGGGTCCAGTTCCTTACTTGGTAAATGGATAAACAGCTTCCTGCTGATTGTCATTTTACATCTATCACCATTTTGGGTCATTTCCTTTAACGCTTCGTACAGACAAGCGCTGAAGTGTCTGCCACCTCCTCTGGAGCCCTCATTCACACTGTTTTCCTTATTGGTCTCCACCAAAGAGTAGCAGCTATATTCTTCCCTTGCGCCGCCCCGGCCTCCTCCGCCACTCCCTCCCCCGCAGAGCAGGGGACCATTATATTTAGCACTTTCACGCGACACTCGAGCCGCCGACGATGTCCCTAACCCGCCGCTTTCGAGAGACTTCCTCTATTTCCGACTCGCAAAACTTGTTGCTGGCATTCGTTTATATCTTGGAAATGTTGCATTGTGACAATTGGCCGGCTGTCGATGCCTCGATGAGTCAGGAGGCGGCCATTAGGCAGAGAATCCACCTAGGATTTTTTGAGTGTTTGATTGTTTGTGAAAGCATTTGTGAAACGGGGGATTGAGTGGGAGGGACAAGCTGGGACGAAGAGCCCCTCTACTTACTCGTACTTGGGTTTGGACATAATAGTCTGAGGCTGAGGGATGAGGTGTGGCTCAGTGTATTAGGCCACTGTGTCTGTGATCAGAAGGTTGTTGGTTCAAATCCCATAGTTGGTAGAGCAAAGACCCTTAACCCCCAAATTCCACAGGAACTGACTGACTCTGCTCTCAAAAAAGTATGTCATCTTGGGGAATAACTACATAAGTAAGTCTTATGGGTAATACATTGGTTAGGGGGGAGTGTGGCAGACAATCACAACAGTGGAGTGACGATGAATATGATCCAATGGGAAATAAAATTTAAAAAAATTTAAAAATCTGATGTGGAAGATGGGCCATGTGTTTACGCAGAAACTAATAACTATTACTTGCTCAAAATCAACCATTGACACATCGAGGCCCCAACATATTTCCATCTGTTGCTTGTTAAAAATGTTTCCGCTGTCCATTATGGGATGGTATACCAGAGACAGTGGATGACTATTTTATCAGCTACGTAACTAATCAAGCCATATCACTGGGGAAGCTGAGTTTGTGGGCCTCGTGAAATGAAGTCAACGCCAAATTCATTTCCAGTAAAAGGTCTTGTGAAGAACATATAGATCTTTGGTAGCCAATCTTATCCGCAAAGGGTCGGTGTGTGTGCGGTTTTTGGGGTAACCTGTAGGTCAGCTGTTCAAACCCAGGTGTGAGGACTCTTCAGTCAATCAGTCCTCTAATTAGTAATTTAATTAGGGAGTTGCAGCGAAAACCTGCACACACAGCGGCCCTTTCTGGGTAAAATTGGCCGCCCCTGATATAGATGGTTCTCAACAATGTAGGCCCTTCGTTAAGAAAGGTCTATCCAGCTGCGCAAGCTTGGGCCAGTTGGTGATGTCATATCCTGTAGAGGATCATGATACGGCTTCCTGTTTCAGGTGCGATTTCTGACGCTTGGTGGGTGTGTTTGCGATTGGCTCATTGGGAAAGTCCGCTGTTGGCTCCCAGCAGGTTAGATAAGTCATGTTTGCCCCTGCAGCACTGACCACACTGCCTCTGTCAGTGCTGCAGGACCAGCCTTCAGCAGCCGTGAGCCATAGCAGTGAATCGCTCACGGGGCAGGAAGAATTAACCCTTTCCAATCTGCTGCATACCCAAACATGATGCAGCTCCATAACGCAGCGTTAGTATGGCACATATTGCTCTAGCCCAGTGTTTCCCATCCGGTCCTCAAGCACCCACAGACAGTCCACGTTTTGCATCCTCCCAGATCCCTACCTGCAGGTCCCCGAGGTCCAGATTGGAAGACACTGCTCTAGGCCATGAAGGGTGCGAATGGGAGCACCACATCTGCTCAGGTGGGGATCACACCTGAGTCATCGCTCCATCTGATGTCACTTCCTCCCCATCTTCCTCCCCATCTTCCCCACGGTGGATATGTTGTAGGCGTTACCCTGTCGCTGCCAAGCCCACTTGCATGAGACCATCACATGGTCCTCCTATTCATGCTGTGCTATTAAAAACCAGTCTTCCGCATGCCCCCGAACACGCACACTCATGGGGAGTCACCGATGACCTGCCACCCTTTGGAAATTGCCCATTTGTAGCCTGGCCTGTAATTAGGTCACTTCATCCAAAACATCTTGTGGTTTCCACCATGCAGCAGAATATTTTTCAGGCATAACTTGTGTTCAATATATTCTAAAGAGACACAACAGCTCATGAGACTCAACAAGCCTGTGTCCTTTACCACCACACCCCCTGCTGCCCTGAATGGTTGGCATGTCCAGTGGCAGCAGGAAACCAGGTGAAAGGGCAGAGAGGACCTGCATTGCCTGAGGCTGGTAGTGTTTGTGTCTGCTATGCCCCAGCATGCAAAGTAATACAAGACTAATCTGTTCTGGTTAATAACTCCCAGCACGCAGGTCAGTACCAGCCACCACCCAGGTGGGCTTTTATTTCAAAATATATCACAACATACATGTTCTAAAAGCTTTTAAAAAAGTGACCCAATAAGCCTCACAATGTGTGTAACACATACAAGAAAATGTACAATTAACAAGTACACACGTTGGTAAATATCTCAGCTAGCTGGTTAAGTATATTTGATAAGTAAATAGGTCATTGAAATATTGATTCATAACAGATGTAGCCTTTTACTTGTCCCACAAAGATAATTAAAGCAAATATTGACTCTGCTTTACATGGGAATTCACGAGCTGAGATGTTTGTTTTAAAGTAGTTAAAAGTTTTCCGGTAAAGACGTGAATGAATAACGGGGAAATTAAGGGTCATATCAGCTATGGGAGAGCTGTCAGCTTTGTCGACGATCGAGGGGTCTGACGCAGATTTAGTAATAGCCGAGCGAAGCCTCCAGAGGCGGGCTGTCCCATTCCGTCAATCCCTCCACCCATCCTTCTGTGCTTCTGCTAATCCCGGATTGGCACCTTTCCCATTGATTAACGGTCCTTTCCTGTCTTTTTACATTTACGCATCCGATAACTTTCCACATAAAAACGAAGGCGTGTACTTGCATCTGGGGCTCACAATGTAATGCCTTTAAATCACCGTAGGCCTAATAAACCCCTGCTCCATCCCCGAGGGGAAGGTGGGGATCGACCATGCATGGAGTTTCGGCTGGACGTCAAAAGGAACGAGAGGCACGATCGCGGAACACAAATAAACTATTAACTAAATGTTAATAAGCTCCCACATGCCCCTGTTTTTCTTTTATTGTGCATACAGTTTCATTTTTTTCGAGACAGGTGTTTCACCAAGGAAAAGATTGCAAGCATGTGGAAAAAGTGCCGCGGGCAGAAGGCAGATTTCGACATACTGAAATGCGACTGTGTGGAAGTGAGGGACACTGATTGTTTTTATTTTTTTACCGTTTTATTTCTCAGTCAAAGGGAGGCTGGAGTGAAGGAACATCAAACAAAGCTCAAACAATAGTTTTCAGCTACTTATGTGGGGTTATAAAGCGGACATTACTCACTGAGATATCTGGCCCACAGCTTCGCTTTTAATTTAGGCTTCACATTTTAATATACTGGCATCATCGAAGTGCGTATGTATATGTCTGTGGATGTGTGCGGAACCCTGCGCCCCCACAGGCGGTTACCAGCTTTCTACCATTACTGCCCCACATAATCTATATTTTCAGGGGGATTTTCCGGAGTCTGTCACTACGACGACAGCAAAACAGAAACAAAGCGCACGAAGTAGTGCGGATATAAATAAATAAAGTATGCATCCACCCCCCCGAATATCACATGCTGAAAGTGGCACAGATCGCCACGTACAACAGTCCGACCAGCATCTCCTCTCTGCAGCTCCAAAACCTGCTAATAAAGCTGATGAAATTCTCTGAAATCCGCTGCCGAGATGTTCTACAGCAAACTGTTGCATGCATTATATTCTATCATATATTATAACCCAATGAAATTATTGATGACCGCAACAATATCATTAAAGACTGATGCTTAAAACAAACTTGCATTCAAACTGCTTTAATGTCTACATTTTCTGGAAAGTGTCTTTTGATAGCCTGTGTTTCACTGGAATAAAACGCAAAGGGGGTGATATTGTTTCCTGCGTCAGTAAGAGCCGTTTAGCCAAAGTTAAAAGCGCGTCGTTTCTCAGTGCTGGATATTACATTGGCTGTAGATGTATTATCAGAAAATAGAATTAGCAGGTCGATACCGTAAGTTAGTCGTACATTCACTAACCTGCAATCTGTATTTGCGAAATATTCAGTGACAGGGCACGAAAGTTTTTCACGATAATCACGCTCTTTTTATTCAGTTTGCCCTGGTTTTGGGCGATATGCTTAGTTATGTAAGGAAGAGTGCAACTTAATATCAGAGGCCTTCTTGATGTAAGCAAACTGTCAAGAAAAAAATGAGAATAAAAACAATAACGTTATTCATCGTTCCGCTTCCCGGGGGTGCTGGACAGCGCGGTTGGAGCCGAGGAAGGCAGCGGCGAATCGTGGCCGGGGGCAGAAGCGAGCGTCTCCGGCCGTCTTGCTGATTGCCAGCGTCGTCCCACTACGACGATCCCTATTCATGAATTTATTATTTTTTTAACAATGAGAAACGGTAAGGAGCGGCTTTAATGTGGGCGGTCAGAGAAAGTAAAGCGGCGATCGAACGGAATGGCATGAACTGAACTCAGGCTCTCAGAGACCGTCAATATTC
>JABJVP010000091.1:4206658-4218753 GCA_026770825.1 Brienomyrus longianalis | reverse complement strand
AAGAGTAAGTGTTGTAGAAAGGGATGTGTGGGCGATTAGGGGGGTAGGATACCGAGGTTGGGTTAGGGTAGGGGGGGGGGGGGGGGGGGGGGGCTTGTGTGAAAAACTGAACTGGGGAGGTGCTCCTTCTGATCGCGCAAGAGGACTTTCTGTTGAGCCTTTGTATGAGGCATTAAATCTGAAATGATTTCATTATTGAACAATCAATGTAAAATATGTGTTAAACCAGGGGTGTCAAACTCCAGTCCTGGGGGGCCGCAGCCCTGTGTACCTTAGTTCTTTCCCTGTTCCACCACAAATGATTCAGCTCAAGAGCCGTGTGGTAAGTAGCACAAAGGGTTGAATGAAGTGTGTTAAATGAGGGTAAACAGAAACTGTGCAGGGCTCCAGCTGTCCAGGACTGGAGTTTGACACCCTTGTGTTAAATAGTACATATTGAGCTTCTGGAATAATGCACCTGCCCCCCCCCCCGGTTTTTATTTAGCAAGTAAATGACAAAGAAACAAGCTGATTAGATTTTACTTAACAGGAAAGTGCAGGGCAGCTCATAACTGAGAGCTGAGAATAAGGAAGCGGAAGTAGAAGGAAAAAAAGAAAATGGAGGAGGGGGACCAAAAAGAAGGAGGGCAGCCCCCGGGAATCCCCCCGACTCCCTGATTAGCCACTCTGGCACTGGGAAGATGCGAAAGCACCGTACCGGAAAGGCAAGTCTTACTTGACTGAAAGCTATTTTACTCATTAAAAACTTCCCAGACAGCGGGCAGGTGGGGCTGTTACTTTCGCTGGGGCCTTCTGCCACCCCCCCCCCCCCAATAGTCAGCGACAGCGCTGTCAGTGCATCACATGAGACTGTGAGTCCCATCTGTGGGAATATATGCAGACAAATCCCGATTGGCTGCTCCCGCCTGTCGCCGTGCCATTCGGGGCCCATTCGGGGCCGTTCGGAGACATTCTGGGTTGTCCCATAGGCCCGCCGGGACTCTGGGGCAGCCGCTGTGTGCGTCAGCGCCCACACCCCAAGGGACGAGGCACGGTTGGCTGTCCAGAGTCGCTATTTCTGTCCCGCTTCCTGTGCCATGAGTTAGCGAGCTCGGTCGGACACGGAGCCTCGCATGTGAGGAGCGGGTGGGGCACAGCGTGAGGCTATAGGCGTCGCCATGGGGACCGGCACCGTGTGTATTCACTCCACATTGGTCACCCGCAGGAGTCTGCCTGTAGGGGGCACCGTTGTGAATGCTGATTATAAAATGTTCTGCTGACCCCGTTGAACACCCTGGTAAAGTGTAGCTCTGAGTCAAACCGCATCTGGGGCTGCAGGCCATGGAGAAACTTTACTGTCTCAGTCTATCTGCTAATCACTAGTGATCTGTAATAAATAGCAACATTCATAGTTCTTATTCAATATTTCGTATATACCAAAATTCGGTTTACTTATAATCTGTGCATTGTACGCGTACTTGATGCCGGTTCGCTGTAAATACACTAAAGCTGAGCGTGAGGGCTTTCTATGCGGTCATGGCAGCATACTGCCATCGTGTGGCTAGAAAAGGAAACACCTCCGCTAAGTTGTCGGAGGTCGGGAAATCAGAAAAAAATCGAACGCAATAAACAAATCAAAGCTGCCAAAATATTATAAGATGACAAAGAGAATTATTTAATGTGCAATTATTTAGTCGAAATCTTCCAGGTCCTGGAGTGAGACGGGAGGTTGAAAGCCTGTTAATTGTGGTGAAAACAGCAGGTGGTCAAAAAAGTGGGGTCTCAAACTTGCCGGGGGTGGGGGTCTGAACGATATAACGACCGCGAGACGGCAAATGAGTTACAGACTAAGAAATGACACCTATGCATGCATACAAACACACACAAGCCATGAAAGGAACACACAGAGGATCACAAAGGAAGACCAGGGAATGAACTGACTTTGATGAGTCTTTATAAAATCCTGAGTTCCCGGAACCCACCAGCCCCAACACTCGGGTCGGTCGACAAAATTAAAATCATGAAACATTTGCACAGATTTTTATACTAACCGTAAAAAGTTTTATTACATCTTTCCACAGGTAGCTCTCCCATTTTAACTATACATTGTGCGTCTCTTGTACAGCAAGCACCAGAAAAACCGTCGTACTGAAGCGAAACAATCTACAGCGCTGGTGACAGGTTCCATCCCGTAAAAACAAAACAAAATCAAGTAAAACGACAAAACAAATTCCGATCAATTAACGGAGTAAAAGATGTTAAAATGTGTAAAACAAAAGGGATGTGTCCTAAACACGCATGAGAATATTGTACAGATACAGAACATTAGGAGGTATGCGTCGTTTATACATAAGTTTGTTCTTTGCAATTTCTCGTTCATTATACAGCGTTATTTTAAAATCTGACTACACGCACGATGTTGCATACAAAGTACCTTGCACCGTTTTTAAGGATAAAAAATAAATCCCTATAGGCCTATTTAGTGACATGCCACTTAGCACCGTTAAAATACACATTAGACGTTTAATTTATATATTACACATCACATACACAAAATAAGCATGTTGGGGCTTAAAGAGCATGCCATTTTGCAAGAAGTGATCATCTGCTACCCTTCAGCAAACCGAGAATACAAACCTAACCGCATGCATTACGCACAATACATTTACACCCCGTCTGACAGTCGCGCCCCCGATCAGTCACTCTAGCGGTTATCAGAGCAAGGCGCGGTCCCGCGTCAGGGAGGAGTCTGACGGGCCACGCCCTCGAGGAGGAGTGGCTTGAAAGCTGAGGGGCGCGCACAAACCGTAAAAACCCATGTGTATTTATTGTCAAACGAAAAGTTTTGTTATAAACTCCTAATATGATGCCCCTAAAACTAAGACAAAAAAACATTAAGATTTTACCGCTCTACCGAATCAGCCAGCACAGTTACATCGGGAAACATATTTGAAATGCATAAAAAGAAAAAACACTCTATTGGCAGTGCACGGTTAATTGAAATGACAAAAACACTATCTGAGACAATAACAAATTTTGCATACAACCAAACAATGAATATACAGGTTTAAAAAAATCCTGAGGGTAGATCGCGGTTTCTGTGCGATTATGTTTCGACTCTGGTGCCATATACACAACTCTGACGCAAAAAAATTGGTGTTTGTTAAAAAATATATTTTAAAACTTAAATTCCTGCAGCGAAAAACCTTTCAAACTTAACGTAATTTTAATTAAAGAATTAAAATGAATAAAACTATTATGGAAATTCCCGATCCACTATTACGGGTAGTTACGTTCTTAGTTAAACCCGTGGGGCCCTTATCTCCTTTGAGCTGAAGGAGTTCTATTTCGGCTCCCCCTTGTGGTCTGAAATGTAAATCTCCTTCCCAGCAAGATCAGACAATTCTGTGCAAGCTGGAGTGGTGGGAAAGTCGAAAGGAGACGTGTGCAATAGAGCCGGCATGCCAAAAAGTTATTTCTTTCGGCTGAAAACGCTGTCGATAAATGTTATTTGAGAAAGAGAACAGACATTTACCAGCTATACAAGCAATAACTGTCATTAACAGATATTTATAATTAAATGCCTGTTTCATATTTGTTCATATAGTGTGAGATATTTCCTATTGTTTTTTACAATTGCCGCTATACTTCCATAAACTGGAAATTACACCCGTGGTTCCACCTACTTTGCCACGCTCTCTTCCTGTCGACACACTCAGCTTCTGACACCCATTAACCCAGTGGTTCTCAAACTTGGTCCTCGGGCCCCACTGCCTTGTTTTCCAGTTATCCCTGCCCGACACACTGCTGACTACCTGGATCAGGTGTGTTCAGTCAATCAGAAGCTGAAAGACAGCTGGGACTTGTGTGTGGGGCAGGGATAGCAGGAGAACAAGCAGGGCAGTGGGGCCCGAGGACCGACTTTGAGAACCACTGGGTTAACCTGTCACCAAACCCACTAGCATTTCACCATGCCCACTAACCTTACACTCCGCCCAGTATCATCTCACCACACCCACTAACCTTTCACCACGCCCACTAAATGGATATGTTCAAATCAAGTGAACACGTGTAGGGTAGAATAAGCAAAGCATTACCCTCGGTTTACTGATAGATCACTCCAGAGAAGGGTTATGGTGAGAATCAGCGACACCAAACCGTTCTGCCAGCCACTAGTTCCCTAGCTGAAAGAGTGACCAAAATGGTCAAACCCTCAATTGTTTTCAAGTTGTATCACTAGATGTTTACATCAAAAACAAATGACAGTGATCCCCTGGAAACAGGTGATCAGGGATGTGTGTAAAACCAACCCTGATAGGATTCTCCAGATGTGGGTCAGGCAACCTCCACGTCTAGCATGCAACAGTACAGATGACACTACAGAAGAGAAATAGGCTCCATTTTAAACTCTGGTTCTTGAGGTTGTACAGGATGTGCCACTTTCTTCCATGTTGACTGCGTAACTGGAATCACTAGGGTGACGTCATTGTGTGTCCTACTTGGAAAGGGATTATTCATAGACGTGATGTTTCTGTTGGAGAACCCTAAGCAGGGAGCTCTCAGGCAGAGCAGGTATTCCCAAACCATGGTCCTCCAAGCCTGAAGAGGGCGCTAATGTTTCATGTGACCTGAGCTGTAACCTGCTTCAGTGAAAGAGCTGCCCCACCCAATGCTGCAGGTCAGGTGCTTAAGTATCTTTTAAAGCCAGACTCAGTCTGAGGATACCTGAAGGCAGAGAGAGTCTATATCATTTCAGAATCATCACTATTGCTAGTTATCGAAATGCCATCTCAGATGGGGCTTTTGTTTTCTTGCGTTTGAGCTACGTTAACCTAAAACAAAACAAAAAGTTTAACTAAACCACCCATCCAAATGCCTACAAGGTCACAATTGACGGTGTGTGACCTTCAACACAGACCTAGGGGTGGAGGTGTTCAAATCCATTTCGTGTGCCTACAGATTACCAGCCCTGCATCCACGACAAGCAGAAGTCCAACTGGAACAATCCTGTTCTTCCAACAGGAATGAGGAGAGATCAAGAACGGAAGTAACGAAATGCCACTCAACCTCAGTAGAGCAGCACATGAAGAAGGTGCTTACAGTGGACTTTTCACTAAGATAATGCTCAATACAGGGCTGCTGTGTAAAACATCCCCAGCCAATGTCTGGTCAGGTCACACCATAGCGTAACTTAACTGCCAATTATGCCAAAGGATAACAAGCTCTGAGTACTATAGGCCAGGCTAAAATACTCAAAAGAAGCTCCAATCCCGCATTAGTGAATGTATTTCTTTGTTTTGTTGTCAACAGGACTTGGCAGTGAAGGTCTGAATTCTGGAATTTCACATTTCTTTAAAATACTCCAACTGTAATCCAAGGTTACAAACCTGTATCCAAGCAGGTAGGATTTGGGACTAGAACCAACAATGATCTCCCTATATTATTGCCGACTTGTGATCAATGCTTTGTTCAATGGATGTGTCTCCGGCCCATGGGGGGGGGGGGGGGTTATGAAGGTCAGCAGCTACGTTTGCTCTCCAGGATGGCACGCCAGTCATCATACCAGGACAGCAGGCGACGGGGGGAGGGGCAATGAGGCAGGTGCTTGTTGTGGCAGGCAGTGAAAAGAACATGCTCCCAGGTGGGGTTGGGTTCAACGCCTTCAGGAAAGAAACAAAAAAACATTGCCAATCCAATCATCTTGTGATGCTGAGAATCACATGATGATCATCATCAACTTCCGTAGTATATAATTTAAGCCTTTTATTTCTGATCACTATTCCAATTGAACAGATTTTAGATATGGACATTCTTTTTGGCTTGTGGGAATATTACACAAAAATGTTCTGAGGGCAGAAGTGAAAATGACTGGTTCAGAGAGATAGCCAATCAGATTGTAGAGGAGGTGGGTCTAAACAACTAGAGAAGGTAGGACCTAGACATTTGATTGGTTGATCCCACCTCCTTTATTTATTTGAACCGACCTCCTCTACAATCTGATTGTTAATCTCTCTGAAGCAATCTTTCTCCTTCTGCCCTCAGAACATTTTTGTGTAATTTAAAACTCCAATGGGCTTCTTTCTGTAGTGATTTGATAAGTTAACTAGAGACTATGTAATTACATATTATGTAATTTAACTTCTGACAAAGCCGTGCCCGTTGGGTGCAATGACCCACATGCTCACCATGAATGTCTGGCTTATCGTCGATGAGCAGATCCCCGGACACCAACGTCTTGTCCCTGGTCAGTATGGTCTGCTCCACAAACTCCCAGCCAAGGTGCTTCTCTATCCAGGCAAACTGGGGGGGGGGAGCACCAGACATCATCTGACAAACTTCTCAGAGACGAAGCAAACACCTTGCATAGAACAAATACTGAGCAACTGCAGAAAGGAAGTCTTCAAAGTGGGTGGGACCATGCGCCCGTAACCAATGACTGGTTTAAGCCGATGGAACCAATAAAGTAACCAATAGGAATTCAGTCGGTGATGGATTGTGCACCATAATCCCACCAACCATGGACTTTGAACCTTGTCAATCAGTATTAAAACAGACGAGTTTGGCTGTACCTTCTCAAACGGGCAGAAGCTGTATTGCTTTATTGGGCTAGTGCAAATGAAGACATCTGTACTGCAGAGACAACAGAGGATGAACTATAAGATTGGCGTTCACAATATTAGAAACATAAGGGCTGTGCAGTTGTACAGATTTACAGAGTAATGAGGTAAAACCAACAGATAAATAACACACTGTTCTGCCATTGGCTACTGGGTATATACACCATTTATAGGAAGCTCACAGAGCGAATCCCAAAATGGGGCCTGCTGTTGGACCCTTG
The DNA here is from genome assembly GCA_026770825.1 of Brienomyrus longianalis. Taxonomy (NCBI): domain Eukaryota; kingdom Metazoa; phylum Chordata; class Actinopteri; order Osteoglossiformes; family Mormyridae; genus Brienomyrus; species Brienomyrus longianalis. The sequence goes on along the minus strand of JABJVP010000091.1, from coordinate 4,211,936 downwards.
AGTTAATATCTTTCAATGAAAATTACACACAAGGTAGTGGATATTAACAGCATAAAATCAGATTTGGAGTGGAGAACACCCACCTGACATGACATCAGCGTGTTACACAGTAAACTCTTCTGCGGGCTGGGCTTTATATAACGTACTCAGAGGACATTGGTGGAGAGGGGTGGGTGCTGCAGTGAACTAACCAATGAAAGCTGGCCATGCAACTGTGAATTTAAATTTCTCCTCAGCAAAGGATTCTGGATTATCCTGATACAGTAGTTACAGGAGATCATGCAAATCTCACCGCGTGCAGGGAAGCATTTGGAGCTACATCTAAGTCTCTGCGTTTATAAAGACAGACATACTTTTCCATCCGGGACATCTCCTTCAATGCATCCAAACCTCCTGGAAGAGGCTCCAAGTCTATGAAGAAGTTCTTTGATTCCCAAATGCTGATGGCTTTCTCCTATACAGTTAACATAAAGTCACCATTACATACTGGGATGGGGGAGAGTCAGCTGTAAGCACAAACCAGGCGTTGCCTGATTTCAAGTACAAAGTCTGGAGTCCACCTGTAGACTTGACCTTATACACTGAATGGAAAAAAAAAATCAAGCTTAACCTTTCTGTAATTAATAACGAAAATGTTATTCTTATTCGGGACCTCCTTCACTAGCATATTTAGCGCTTGCACAGAGGCAGATCAGTGGATTAAAATAAACAAACAAACGAACAAAACCTCACTCTAAAGCAGTTATTTTTCAGCACATTCCAAATTGTAGAAGAGGAATAAAATACGATGATGGCAAGATTTACGGATTTACTGGCACGTACAGTGACAGAATCAAGAAATACGTGAGACCGGATATTAAATCAAGAAAGATAATTACAGCTGGTCATTGATAAAGATTTGTGAACACCAGCAAAACTGCATGATATACGAACAGACCGACCCGAAAAGCCGGCATTAATGTACTTACAGAGAGATCGCTTCTCAGTTCCCCGTACTGGGTCGAGATCCAAAATCCTCTCCGGTCCTCCAGGCTGATGTAGGGCTCGTCGGGGTACTTCGCACGGTATTTCTTCAGAAATCCGCCCTCAAAGTCCACAATTACGCCGTCCATGTCCACCAGGACCCGGAGCCGCTTAGTGTAAGGGGGGCGGCTCGGCTTCCCATGTGCGCCGGAGAAACACCCGGGCGGAACCGGCGAGCCTCTCGACCTGAGAAAGCGTAGGAACCGCGGCAGGGCGAACATCGCAAGCCGTCCTGATAACCACTTTCAAGCAGCCGTTCGTGAGTTAATTAACATACCAGGAGAAAGTGACAGGATCGCACAAAAGTCCAGCCGAAGCGGTGAACAAGAGCTGCAGCATTGGCTTATTTTTCCACACGACTGGGTTTCATTTATCAAACCAAACTTATGTGATTGAAAATAATGCCCAACATAACGGCAGTCAGATACAGTACCGTGTCATAAATATGCTTTGCTACACCTAGTCGGTGCAGCATGAAATCAGTGTATAATCTGACGCCGTTCTTTGCAGTGTGTGTGCTGAATTAATGTTGACATTTAACGTGTATCGCTCCAGCAGCCGCTGTTCAATGGCCCCGGTCGACCAGCCCATTTGGGGTCGCTTACACCAGGTGCAATATCGGCTTAATGTTAATGTCGAGCCTAGTAATAAAACTACCCCGATGCCGATCAGCCATGCATCGGTGGTCTGCGAGACTGCTGATCTACCCTGCAGCGCACACCCTATGTGGGGCAAATACCGAGCAGACGCCGTAACCCGGTAGTATCCTGTCGTTGTTCCAGCGGCGGTGAACTCCCTTAAAGGAGAAGGCGTTGTTTTTTAAGTAAAGATGCGGGCAGGTTTTAATTCCGCAGACGTGCCCAAATGAGGAGCGCCGATGCATATACAGAATAGTTACACTAGACATGTCAGTGACAGTGCTTTTTGAAAATCGCCACTATTTGTGATTTTAATCAGTCTGATGTCAGTTTTAGATAAAAAAAAACGCACATGCAATGTAAGATAGTTGCGAAATTGTAGACCACGGACATATAGTTGCGTATCATTGATAATATTTTTGCAAATGTTGGTTACAATTACACGGAACCAGTAGGTTTACATGAAATCTGCCGTTGCCCCTTTAGGGACTATGACGTAATGCAGCCAAATCTCGTCGGGCGGCGAGCCTTATAGGCAAATCTCGCGGTGTTTCCTCCCTCAGTGGCGGCTCTCTGGGCCCCTCACTCACTCCGGTCTCGTTCCTGACATTTGAATGAAATCGGACCGAGAAAGCACCGCGGTCAGCCACAGGAAAAAGAATGGCTTCAGCTCTGGAGCAATTCGTGAACAATGTGCGACAGCTCTCCGCTCAAGGTATGGACGTCGGGCGTTTTTTTGATAAATTAAATTACTGGAATAACAAACTAGCCATTTGGAAGCTGAGGCTTGCCCGCTATGCAGTGCTAGCTTTTTTTGCTTGATCATGTAAACACGCCTCTTATATCCAGCTAGCCAGCAAAAGACCTTATTTTACACCCAGGATAAAAGGCTAAAGATTCAGAAGTCTTTGCTTGTCGATGTACCAAAAGCAACAGTTAATGTCATTGTCACCAAGACTTTTGTGTTTCTCGGGAAAATATTGCCTAGTAGAATGTCGAGCGATGGTCCCAACTCATCTCTTTCCTAATTGGCTGTATTTTACCACTGGCGAATCCTATTGGCTGTTAGCCCTGCCAATCTCTCCGTCGGCTACACTTCCTCCCAAAATGCATGCAGGCCCTGACAGAATTTCCACCCTGCACCCTGTCTCGTGTCGCTGTGCATAATTCAGTTTTCCTAATTATACTATGCATACTGATTTTAAGTCTATATAATATAACTTTTGATTGTTAAAACGATTAAGCACTTTAATCCAGTAAGATCACGATATTGTGACCGACAAACAGCCTCGCTATCCGTGATTTTGTAACAGCTGGTATGTCAAGTCCTGGATCTAAAGTGTTGACATAATCTGTAAACGAACACAGTCCCTTAAAAGCTGAAGTAATGTTTTTGTCTGCAAGGTGATTTTTGCACATTTTTCTTAAGATCGAGTAGGCTCGATCAGCTGTACACCAAAATAAAAAAATGTATCGTGTCAGACCTGTGTGGAGCATTCAGGGCGCTGAATGGGGATGTTTGACTGCTGTGCTCCGGCGTCACTGACAGCTGACGTATCACTTTCACGGCGGACGCTGCATCGATCCATGCCGACACGTTCTACTGTTACTTTATTTATTACCGATGATTACATATTCAGGCACAGTGAATGTATGTGTGTATATATATTATGGGCTTAAATCCAGCCATCTTGTCTTGCACTATTCATTGTTTTTGCACTGTTTAAAATTGTCGCAGATTTCTATTTTACTCTCACTTCATGTGTATGTCTCACTGGTCCTGGGATAATGTCATCTCCTGTTACTATATACCTGTAAATGGACTATGAGAATAAAGCCCATTTTGCTTGACGTACAGTATTTCCTTGGGGCAAATCTGCCTGGGAAGAGCGAATAAATTCACAGACTTGTAGATCTGCTGGTCTAATGTTTCCCTCTCCTCTCAGGTCAGATGACTCAGCTTTGCGAGCTGATCAACAAGAGCGGTGAGCTGCTGGCGAAGAACCTGTCCCACCTGGACACGGTGCTGGGGGCCCTGGACGTTCAGGAGCACTCCCTGGGGGTGCTGGCTGTGCTGTGAGTGCTGCCACGCTTGGGCCGAGGGGTTTACCCCTGGTGCCACACTGGGGGGGGGCGTTTCGCTGCGTGTGTTTGCAGCCAGTGTTGGGTATACTGGTCTGTCATCTTTTCTTTTACCTGAGTTTTTTTTGGGATTGAGCTGTTGTACTTTGCACCACGAATCACAATAAACTGTGATAATGAATTGTCTAAAAATAAGCAAAAATTAGGATTCAGATATCTGAGGCTACGTTGGATCTTCTTGACATTCTTTGTAATGTATTTACTTGTTTTTTCACTTACACAAAAATGTTCTGAGGGCAGAAGGACCAACAAGATAACCAATCAAATTGAAGTGGACGTGGGTCCGAGCAACTTGAGGAGGCAGCACCAAGACATCTGATTGGTCGTTCCCACCTCCTTTAGTTGCTTGGACCCATCTCCTCTACAATTTGATTGGTTATCTCTCTGAACCAATCATTGTTCCCTCTTCCCTCTGAGCATTTTGTGTAAGTAGAACTCCCATGTGCGATGCTGTTATGCGTCTGTATGCTTAACTGCAAACCAGCCGCATCACTATCAGCAAATGGGTTTGATTTTAATATGATATGCAGTTTATTTAATTCGTGGCTCAGTCAGGCCAAATGAATTGAAAAGTAAATGGTATGCTTCTGAAGTACAGACATTCCTCTACTTACGAATGAGATACGTTCTGAACGGCCGTTCGTAACTTGAAATGTTCGTAAGTCGTTATTCGACATCATTTTAAGGGTATACGCCAGTACAAAGAATTAGGATGCAGGGAGTTCGCACGCTACGCTGCTGCGCGGGGGGGTAGCAGGCAGAAGTCGTACTGGGCGGAATTGGCGCACAGAAACAAAAATAATGTTGCGGAGTGAAAACGGGAGCCCAATGAACACAATTTGATCTTACTGTCCTCTTCGTTCGTATGTCTGAAATTTCGTAAGTTTGTACGTAGCAGAGCGTCTGTATACGGTATGTGGCATGCAGAGACTGCTGTTTCGCGCCACTAGCAATTATAGTTGACCATAAGTGGTGACTGTTTAAAAGCACAGCAATAGGACTGCATGCACGGTATATTGTTTCAGCATCGTCATCCTAATGTGTGCATGCACTATAATCACGTTGCATTTGTTGTTGCTGCTTTATGCCAGTTTGCACAGCTCCCGGCAACATCACCGACTTATTTAACACACTTTGTTGGTAGACAATAACAGGAGGTATTTGGCTATAGTTTATTTTGGGTAAATGTAATCTTTTTTTTATTTTATAAGTATTGCAGTATTATTCGTGGAAATGTAACATCTAATGTGATATCATGCAGCCCTACACAGTGTGATGTCAACAGCTTCTGGCTGAGATTGGTGATCGTCGGTAAAAATTTTGCTTTTGGTGGTTCTGCATGCGGGGCGGCATGGTGGTGCAGTGGTTAGCACTGTTGCTCACACCTCTAGGTCCCATGTTCGAGTCTCTGCCTGGGTTACATGTGTGTGGAGTTTGCATGTTCTCCCCATGTCGTCGTGGGGTTTCCTCCGGGT
>JABJVP010000091.1:4141146-4162999 GCA_026770825.1 Brienomyrus longianalis | reverse complement strand
GGGGCCGCTCGGCTGAGGCGATGGTAGGGGGCTCGGCCAGTTGTCCAGGTAAAGTGAACAGGTGACCGGGGTAACCACAGGTGGACCCTGTTGCCCCCCCCCCCCCCCCCGTAGCCCTGCTGTGCAGCAGGCCTTTCACAGTCTCCCAGGTAGTAGCAGGTCTCCAAGCGTCAGCACAAAGAAAACCGCCAGAAGGAGGCCTGATTTTTGATGCCCTGCTTTTTAACGACTGTCACTAGGAACGGAGGCCTACAGACTGACATTTTGTTCTTTTTATGTTTCCCATCAATTGTCTTCCGTGAATCAGACCCCCCCAAAGCAATGAGGCTGTATTTAGGCCCCCCTCCAGGGAAAAAAGAAGAAAATAACATAGCAGGGCACCCAGCTTTATTTCCGAATGAATCAATACCACCTGGACAAAAAAAGAACAAAAAACATTAATAAGGCAAGTAATTAGTGCTGTTTTTATCAGGCGATGCATAATTAGCAGTGAATGTTTCCCCAGACGCAAACAAAACAGGAAGTCCCAAGTGAGTCAAAGCGACAGACTGAGAGATGGAACGGTAATTGTAATATACGTCTCCTGCTTTCAGGTTGCAAATGGAGAATGACAGCTTCCAAAGAAGATGAGGACCTGACGAAGGAAATGGGGGAAGAAAGGCAAAGACGTTTCTGTGTTCATCTCTGCACGGAGAGAAGCCCTGGATTGTCTGTAAGCAGGCACAGAAAAAGCTGGATTAATAGAGAAGCGCGATCTAAACATGCGTCGGCTCGGATTCCTCGATTGGTCGCAGAAGAACATCGACCGAGGCTGATTTGACAAGCCTGACACAAAAAAAAAAAATCTAATTTTGTGAAGAAACCGTACATGAAAATCGGGACCCTGGAGAAACTGAAAAACTTGCGGCATAATGAAGATTCTGAGCACATCGAAAACAGAGCCTTTAAAAAGCAGAATCCTGAAAAAGGCTTCAATTGAAACCAGGACCCCGAAAAAAAGGTTTATGTCAAAACGATTTCGGTAAAACTTATCTAATGTTGCAGGAGGATGCACAAAAAGCATATACGTGAAATTTATTCTGATGTATAATTCTCCATTAGAAATAAAATGCGGGTAAGACTGAAGGGGTCGATCGTGCTCTGCCTGGTGTGTGAAAAAGCAGTAAAAGTTGACAGAGGTTGATAGCGGCTCGCTGATGAATCCTATCAGAGCGATGGTGTTGCTCCACCCTCTGAGGACGTCCTGTCCTGGACCCAGTTCAGCTCGAGTCCTTTCATGCAGCGATCTCACAGTCCGAGAGCTATTAGGATCAGCCCCCGGAAAAACAAGAAGCGGTTTTTGCCTATGAATTATTTTTTTGTATTTATTTTTGCCAAGTTCAAAAATAAAACACTCTGCTGAAACCCTTTTTTTGGGGTTCCCAAACCTTTAGGAGTTGTTTACTTAGGTCTAAGAACCCATATTTTCCCAGAGGCAGCAGATCTCCACTAAAGGAAGTGTCCCTCCCCAAGAAAACATTTTGGCCTGTGAAGATGAGAGAACATCAGCCCTGGTTGACAGGGACGTCCGTCTCAGATGCTGGTCTGCAGGTCCCCATTAAGCAGAGTGTTCTGCATCTCAGGACCACTTTCATTGACCCCACGGGTCCTGTCCACCCGGCTGTCACTGCGCTCCATCTCGTCCAGGCCGCCCGACCTCCTCAGGCAGAGAACTTTCTGGAAGCTCTTCTTGAAGTTGTCTGACAGGAAGGCGTAGAGGACAGGGTTGGCGCAGCTGTTGGTGTAGCCCAGCACCACCACGAAGTCGAAGATGCTCTTCAGCGCCGGCGTGGTGCTGATGCTGCCCGTCACCGAGGTGACGTTGAAGATGTAGAAGGGCAGCCAGCAGAGCACGAAGACGGCCACCACGATAGAGACCATGCGCGTCACCTTGCGCTCCGATCGCTTCCTCTTCGAAGAGCCCACTCGGATCCCAGAGGACCTCACCTTGATGATGATCAGCAGGTAACACATGCAGATGACGGCAAGCGGCAGGAAGAAGCCCAGGAGGAAGGTGTAGAAGATGAACGCTGTGTAATAGGCTTCCTGAGGCTCGGGCCAGACAATGGTGCAGAAGTGGGCGTCGTCTTTGGTCGTCATCAAATTGCTGAAGATGACAACTGGCAGGTTGACGAGCAGCGACACCCCCCACACGGCCAAGTTGATCATCTTGGCCACGCGGGGCTTCCTCCACCTAGTGGACGTTATGGGGTGCACCACGGCCAGGTAGCGGTCGATGCTCATCGCCGTTAAGCAAAAGATGCTGGTGAACTGGTTGAGCGAGTCCACGGTCATGACGACCCGACACAGGGCCCCGCCGAAAGGCCAGTGGACCAGCGACAGCTGGATGGCGATGAAGGGGAGGCTGAGCATGCAGAGGACGTCGGCCACCGCCAGGTTCAGGATGTAGATGTTGGTGACCGTCTTCATCTTGGCGTAGCGAAGGATGACGTAGATGACTAGGGCATTTCCGCAGAGCCCCATGGTACACACGGCAAAGTACAGGAAGGTGATTACCGCTGTGCCGGTCTTGTCAAAGGTGTGTCGGCCTTCTGAGGTACTGTTCCTGGGTCCTGTGTCCGACTCATTGCCCAGAAAGAAGGTGTCGTACATTAGGGGTTCGGACAGGTTAGGGAAGGGGGGCAGCAGGCTCCACGGATCCATCGGGACGTTGTCTCAGGCCGTCACCATGTTGCTTGGTGTAGCTTCTAGAAAACAAGAAAGCGATAACAGGGGTTTTCTTTTAATTAATGTCCACAATCACATGTCATCTGAACAAAAACGTGCTGTGTTTGCCTGGGGTTTCTCTTGTACTGTCCCAACAAGCTCCACACTAACAAAAGTGCTCATGAGAATTAAAAAATTATAGTTTTAATATAGATGTTTAATATCACACCCCTTCCTTTAATAGAAGGTCGCTGGCATCTCAGTGATAGTGTTGTAGTGTCTGTTTCTAGTGAAAACAACACACTCTCCCCAATCGCTTCTGCAAACAGATCACCAGGTACACCACATGACCTTGGGCGTGTTCGACATCACTAGGATGATTCAGAGACATCATCATTTAGACTGATTTGTTTTTATGCCCAGAGGCTGACCTCACACTATAGGAAACACGCCCCACCGCGCAAAATAAAACAGGAGGTCTGCAGCCCTGGCAGATGGTGACCTAGTCTCTCAGGTGCTTGTCCACAGGTCCCCATTAAGTTACATCACTTTATTGAGCAGACACTTTTGCCCAAAGCGATGTGCAAGTGATGAGCAGAGGACAGGGTCAGACCGCACCTCTGGGCCAACTAGGGTCAAGGGTCCAATGATGCTATTTATGGCTTTTCTGTCAAGCATGGGATTTGAACCCACAATCTTCCAGATATGCACGCTAATCCCAAACCCACTGAGATGCACACCAAGCATGAGAACCACAGATGTACTGAACACAGTGATAAACAAAACTGCAGAGGATTTTACGTATAAACTTTATAACTTTCAGAGTATGACCCCTAAATGTTTAATGATGTCCCCAGAAAGTTCACACTTGAACTTCTGATTTTCGCCTCAGACAAAACAGGAGGTATATTAGTCTTAAAAATTGTCCTACTTCCTCTAAGTTTCTATATTATTCCACAGTTTTGGTTATTCATCCCATTGATGGGTTGGTGCCCCATCCTGAGTTGTTCCTTGCCTTGTACCTGTAACGTTCAGGATTGGCACCAGACTCCTTTCACCCTGCGTAAGACATTTATTTGTCCTTTCTGCCTCCGAACTTGTGTAACTGAGCTATTTTTTATTTTATTTTTTTGATCAGCAAAATCAGGTCCTTCATTTTGGACGTTCAATCAGGTCAGTGTTCGAAGTTTGTGTCTGTGTTTTCGATGTTAACAAACCTGCACATCGCAGCTTGACGGACATTTAGTTCCTTCTCTGGTCTCGCTGTGCCAGTTCCACGTAACCGCCTACCGCCTGTTGATGTTTCACGCTATTCTGATGACAGCATTAAGTATGTAATTGATCTTATTGAAGTCCTTTCGTTTCTTCCTGGAGTTACAGCGGCATCCAGTAGCCGGTGCACGCGCAAGTTAATGAGGAAAGAAATTGCTGGTCGCGACAGTGTCTATTAATGACTGGGTGTCTCGTGAAGTGTCGCGAGGGGCACCCCAAAAAGCCCCTTTTCTACCCTTTTAACCCAAATTCACGAATTTAAAACGCGATGGACTCCGAAATGCAGTGAGCAATCACCAGCGTCCACTTAACTTTACAACGATATATCGTTATCTTTCGTAGTAGAGCCAATATATAAACATTGTTACGTTCCTCTAGTCTGTCACTTATAAACAGTTGATCCATCATTCATAAACACCTTTTTTCGGGATGAACAAGAAGACTTTTATATTCATTTTAAATCTGTTCATCGTTAATATTGTAAAGTTTCCAGAACTGTTGTTTTTTTCTCTCTTTACCGTTAAAACAGAGCAAAGATATATTCGTGTATGGAGGTTTTCCACGCCTTATTAATGCACTGAAGAGAAGACCTGCATGAGGCGGTGTGAGGTCCGCCGGTGTCTGCTTCCTTTAGACCGGAGCTGCGCTCCGGCGACGCTGGACAGGGCAAATATTTCTCTAGCGCCTTCTGTTGAAACAGGACCCGGTGTAAATGAACAGCGAAGCCTGTTTGTACTAGAGCGGATGCTTTCCCCGTTTCTGCACAAGCAAATAAATATGCATTAACGTGGGCTACAACCGCGGGATTTCACGCGCTTTGTGCAGAAGGCGAACAGAAACACACATTTTGGCCACGACGCATGTGAATTCCTGTTGTTTTTCATACAAAGCTTGTCAGTGAGTACTGGGACGATACATCGCAGCGACCCTAATCTCAGGTCCCCCACTCGCAGGAATACAGGACGGAACTAAAGATATATGTTTGTCATATAACATTTTCCAATAATAAAATGCAATGACAACTGCTGGCTCAGAAAAATAGCTTTTATACTACAGAGTTTATTATGGTTATTTTTTATTGCAGAGGCGTGAAGAAACACCAGAGAATGCGTTTATTTTGTTCCTAGTGGAAACCCATACAGTGCAGTCCTATCCGGGGTGCGCCGCTGCTTTCTGCACGGTGGATGGATGGATGGATGGATGGATGTACATACGTACATTCTAACATATCGAAAACAGTTCACTGGGTACGCGGAGGTTTAATAGAATGGCTTTTAAATATTTATGAGCATTATACCAAGTCGTTTGTTAAAAAGCTAAAAAATGATGGATCGTCAAGCGCTTGAAACTTTAGAGATGGCCCGTGATCATGCGAAACCTAACGAGCGCGAACCAAAACACGACCGGATAGATAACATGATCTACTTAAAACTGCACTTTGGTCAAGTAATGCTACGTATTATGGAGATCCTATGCCCAGTGTAAAATTAGTGTCTAAACATATAAAGCCATAAAAATACACATATTTAATCCTGTCTCAGGACTGAATGCAGATCCAAGACGCAGATTTACGGACAGTCGATCACAGGTTGGATTTTGGCGTCTATTTTTCCATATAATTTTTCTATTTTATTACATTTTACAGCAAAGGTTTGCGGTGGGAGATATTTTGGACGTCTCAGTCATAATTTCTAAAGCATGAAAAGATTCTAAGTTCTAACTTCTGTCGTTGTACGGGTTTTTTAAGGTTCAACGTATAATATTATTTAGGGATTAAGCAAGAATCGCCGCAGTTAACGTATGACAGGAGGATGTGGCATCTGCAGTTTCTTGGCAACAAATAAATGGAGTAAAACTATAATTAACGACAATGGCAGTGGCTAAACTAAACGTGAGACGGCATTAGATATAGATCGTATAGATCCCCTCCAAACTGGACATTATACTCCGTTAAAACATTGTTGCAAATTGAGTTTACGTGCAACAAATAAAGGAATGATAAATTAAGCAAATGGACGAATGTCCAAATAAACCAGTTTCAGTATTAACCAATTACTGTCATACAGGAATATCGCATTTATTTGTACACGGAATTTAACAGAGAAGATTATTGCACGCCTTACCTTCCGTTATAATAAAACTTTAACTGCACTCCAAGCCCGCTTTGAGAGGCATATACTGGGTAAAAGTTGATCAACGCTGCTGTGTATCCACGAGAAAAATCCGGATGGAGGCCAGCGTGCTGCCCGGTGGATCAGCGGTAGTGCAGGAGCTTCTGCCGGTAGATGCGCCCGTAGCGCTGCCCATGCAGTCCGCAAACGAACCGTGCGCCTGCAGGTCGCTTATGACAAAGAGGCTGTGCAGTCAACACGCAGGCAAGTGCTGCTGGCGTGATCTGCCTGACCCACGGTCTTCTGCTTATACTCAAAAACACCGGCTACAGTTATAAGGGGTGAGAGAGCTTCGTGGTCCCGGGTGATATTTCCATTTGCTCTTTAAGCAGATGGGGGATCTGGAGCTGATCTGGAGCTGGAGATCCGCTGTCCAATCGTATCCTATCCTACTTCGTGACTCCGCGGTTCATTCTGCACGTGCCTATGAGGCCGGGGCGTTTTGGAGGTCAGTGTCGATACTCAACTTTCCTAAATCTATTTGCTACCGATGACATCTAGCGACGCAGCCTTGATTGATTCAATAGTCTTCTCACGGATTCAAGGGCGTAGGTTCTGTTTGCAGTCTTGTTCTAGGGGTTGCTATAATACCTTACCATTTAAAATGATCGCAAATGTTTGCGACGAACAAGCTTTGCAGAAAACCTGCTACTGTTTCACTTCTTTGAAATATTTGCGCATCAAATTAATGAAAATTACGCCAGAGATGTACCGTACAGTCTACGGACACTGCATTCCCAAAACCAACATTAAACGTAATAGCTCAGAGACAGGACAGAACTCATCACGCTTAGACGTCCCAAAGGACTTACATGGAAGAACGGCAACTTATTAAAGTTTTCAAAATGCCTTCTCCTGTTTACTTTATTCCACTTTGTTTCAGCTTGGATTAAAAACATTTCTCTTATAAATTACAATATGTGTAGTCTGACATACTGTTTTTTTTTGTTTGTTTGTTTTGTTTTTAAGAGGAATGAAAGCTGAGAGTCATTAGAAACGTCAAGGCAATGTCTGCTAAAGCGCATATAGGAGCGAATCCCCGCAGCAGCGACAAGGACGCAGCCTCGAGACGGAAGAGTGACTGATCCACGCGCTCTTGATCCGCGACACCGGATCTTCAGCCGCCCTGATCCTAGGCTGAATGTGTAGTAATGTTTGAGCAACATCTCCGTCTGCACGATACCCTTTTAATTACATTTTTTTCTTACAAATGCCAGTCACATTAAAGTTAATGTGATACACCAGATGTAAAAGGGGCGGATTTATCATTTTACCCAAACCGATCTACAAGTGAGGCACATCATCGCAAGCATACAGCTGTCAACCAGCCTTAGTGAGGCTATGCTGTACTTATAATGAATTTCCAGTAAATGATGCAATGGATGACGCTTCCAGAGCAGAGTTTAGCTGTAGTCCTCCAAAGAGTCATTTTAGAGTAAGATATAGAACTATTATATCCCGGGGCGGCAGAAGCATATTGAATGTGTGAGGGACACATTGGCTTAAAACTAATATTTTATGATAAATGTGTGTGTGTGGGGGGGGGGGGGTCCAAAGGAATAATCATGAAATGTAAGGGACACACATCCCCCTCAGATTTAATGGCGGCGATGCCCATGATTATGTCAAAGATTGACTGTTAACATTCTACGTTTCAATATTAATTTACAAAGAACTGCAACTGGTTTCAAAACAGGAGCATCACAAAAAATGTATTGGGGGGGGGGGTTATTAGGAGTATGTGATTTTAATTAAATTGAATGAAAACACACAAATGCTGCATGCATGTTCTCCCCATATCACCAACTTTCCTCTCAGAGCTGAAGGACCGACAAGGAGGGTGTAGCTCCATTCCTAAATTGCTTGTAGTGTGTGCATGACCCAGACTGAGTCCCCCATTACCCTGACCTGGGGGGCGCTTCTCAAAAGCATTGTTACTAACTTACATTGGTGCATGGGACCATATAACCAAAATGTAGGATAAGTAGTTAGATGTTGGATTTAGGTACAACATAATATGTTCTAAACCACTGAATAGCACTAATAATTTAATGCAAATAAATACCTGTTCTTCCTTAATGACAGGAATTCCTATACTGAGATGTAAATTAAAACAGCTGAACAATCGTACAAATCAGTGAGAAAGTATAACGCCAATCACCCTTGATTTGGAGGCCAGCATATGGCTGCAGATTATCATCAAGGTCGCATGCGATGCGACTCATTTGCAAGGCAGCGCATGCACTGCGCCGGTCTCCCACGGCTGTACCGCCGTGACATGATTTTTCTGACAATCGCAGGCTTCTACATCCAGACCGAGGAGTTTTAAGTGCTAAGGCTAAGAGCTCAGATGTGAGCCCTCCTCCCGCTGGGTTTTGGGTTCGATGCCCGCTCTGGCTCTCTGATGGAAGGGGTTCCCATTTTCTCCCCATGTCTGCATGGGCTTCCCCAAGGTTCTCTCTCAGGTACATGCACTAGGAGAATCGGTGTCTGTAAATTGCCTGTAGTGTGATTAAACATGCCAGCATGGTGCCCTATCTATGGTGTCCCCTGTCTCGTGTGAGGATTAGAAAATCAGCATGAAGCCGATTTTTGATATTATCAGCCCGTGTTGGGTCATTTCCATGGTTAGAAATGATTGACTGGCTTCGCATACTTGTGAACATTTTGTACACCTGGGCTGAGAGTTCAGAAAATCACCTGTAAATGGTCCTCGGCGTGTAGAACCTGCGGAGCCGCTGAAAACCAGCAGGAGGCGCTACGAAGCCGCTCCCTCCTCTTTTATGCTTTCCATGGGACAGTAATTTGCGTTTGTATATTCGCAGGTGTGCCGACCCCATTGCACCCAGGTTAGCCTCGTGCCACTGATCTAGAGTTAATATTATGCCCTTTAAACAGGAACCATGAAGGTGCCAGAACTTACCTTACAACAGGTATCTCCAGCTCCGCTCCTGGAGAGCTACTGCCCAGTAGGTTTTCTATCCTACCTGGCTTCCGATGAAACGCACCTCTTCTCAGGTAAATACCAAGCCGCTGTGTCCTTGGACCCATGCGTCAGTGTTCTGGTCACCTCTGAAGGGAGCAGGGTTGTACTTGAGCCATATATCAGACACCTCCCCTCTTCCCCCCACCACTAGTGGGGCAGGGTTGTCACACCCACTCGCGTATTTTTTCCCCAGTGTCTCAGCTCCGTCTTTGGTATCATCAAGATGAAGAACATCTTCATGCCCTTCCCCCCACCCAGAACAGGCCCATTCAGTCACCCTCTCTCTCTTTCCACAGCAGCAAGAAAACATAGATACAGAAACGCTAGAGCAAACAGCTTTCCATAAAACGTAGATATAGAAGTGCCCAGATTATAAATTGCCACAACAGAATAATGCTGAGATGGCTAGTATCATGGCTTTCTGTGGCAGCTGGCAGGTGGCAGGTGGTGTGTCTGTGGCACTTTTCAGAAGCATTCTCAGCTTACGGTTAAAAAAGTTTTGGTCTTTTTCCAATGTGCCTGTTTAGACTTACCGTAGCTGGATGGCTGTGCCTCTTTGTTTGCCTCTCACTGAAGGTCTGTGTGGCTTGTATGTGTTTTAAAAGGTTTTGAAAGGGATCGACTCCATTCCAAAGGGCACACTCTAAGGGACACGACCCACTGAACATCTGTATGTGTCTTGCATTGTGGGTTAAGAACAACTCAAATGGCGTCACGTCTGCGGTGAACCTGCTGCCTGGTGTCTGCTGACTCTGTGGGCTCCCGGCAGTTCCCGGGGCAGAGTGGCTGGAGCGTGGCTGGAGCATGGATGGAGCGTGGATGGAGCGTGGCTGGCTTCTACATCGGGAAGGCGTAGTATACATCACCACATGTTGGCCGTAGGACCCTCACTGTTGACATTATGCCTTAACACAGAGATGTGTGCCTATCCATTTTGCTTCTGGTAATCAAAAGGATGTTGGTTTGAATCCCTGTCCTGTAAAGTACCGCGTCTAAGCTCTGCCCCCCCCTGCTATTTCACATATGTGTTAAATGCAGAGGACACATTTTGTTGTGGTGTGTCAGCGATGACAACTGATCACTTTGACTTTTTATCCCAAAGACATAATCGAAAAAGCGATGTAGGGTAATCGTTGGAGCAAACAGGGGGTAAGGGCCTTGATCAAGATTCATGAAATCAAGACAGTGAAATCACTCGGATAACGATGGGATTCAAACCAACAACCATCTGCTCACAGGCACAACATCCAAAAACACTAAACCGTACACACTCTCATGGGCATGATGAGTGAGTGTAGTTTGATTCTCTTTTTCTTTTACTTTCCCATCATTTCAAAATGCTTCACTAAAACAAAAAATTCAGTGATTTAAATCGTCTAGGCATTTCCGATACAATGGTTCACCATGATGCCATCTACATTTACAGTTAAAATGCTCCTTTGGCTGCATAGGGGATTATCTCATTCTTTTGCAAGCCAAAAACTTCTGCCATTATACAACATTTGTAGCTCATGACTGCACAAAGTCTTTCAGTATGGGGGCTGTTGGTAGGTGGGATGGGTCATATTACCTGAGTCTCGATGAGGTAATGGTTATCAGGATGAGGTAATGGTTATCACCTGATGGCTAAAAATTATTTAAACTAGATAGTGAAGGATAAACACGAATCAGATTGGGAAATTACATGGTTGTTGGTGAATGCTCCATAACAATTGTTGATTTGTTGATTCACTAATTTAATCGATGGTAAAAGATATACAGAATTGCCAGTGGTGCAGTGTTCAGCACTGTTGCCCCACACCTCTCGAACCAGGGTTTGAATTGCTGCCATGGCTTTGTGTGTGGAGTTTGCATGTTCTGCCTGCGTCATTGTGGGGTTTCCCCCAGGTCCGTCCCCTCTCCCCCAGTCCAAAAAACATTCTGAGGTTAATTGGAGTTGCCCGATTGGCCAGAAGTGTGAATGTACCTTGCAATGAGCTGGAGCCCCACCCTGGGTCGTTCCCTGTTTTGCACCAATAGCCTCCGGAACACCCCCCCCCCCCCCACCCATGACCCTGAATAGGACAAGCAGTTACAGGAAATAGAAGGAAAATGTATATTGATTAAAGGTGAAAACTGCAAACCATACTAGTGTTTTCACCAGGAATAAAAGCTGCTGCGCTGCATGTCAACTGAGATAAGTGGAAAATAAAAGACCACAAGCTTCATAATCTGACACAGCGCCCCTACCCCTGAAATACATCAGCTGCATAAAACGGAATAGAAACCTGAGGCGACGGGAGATGATCTGAATTAAAGATCATGCTTATCCTCTATGGCTGGTAAGATGGATACAATGGAGAGAGATGGCGCTCTTTTGATCGCACGGTTGCTTGGTTTCCATACTTCGTTAGAGACGTCGGGATCATTTTCTCACCTCCTCACGCGCACTTCCCTTTCATTTATTTGCGGTATTTTAAAAAAGTCGCATTAGAAAGAAAGAAGATCTACAAGTAATGGCTGTCGACACGTTTTGCCTCTGTTCTATGTTGCATTCGTCTTTTGGTACATGTCGCTGGTTTTAAAAGCCGTTGATGTGGCGCTGTGATCGCCACGAGATTATTATCCGTACTCTCAGCTTTCATCTAAATGAGGAGGTTATGGACTGACACTCAGGGGAGTTCACTAGAAATAAGTGACACCAGAACCACGACTATTCACATGTAGCTCATCTGCTGCTGTCTTTTATTTTTATTTTACGGAAAAGCTAACCAGGTACCTCCAGATTATGTGTCCATGTCCTCGAGTCTTTAGCCGTGCACGGTGCCCCTGGCACCCCGCAATCACCCCGAAAGGTACCATCGTGATCAAAAGAGCTTAACCCACATCAAAGGCCAGAGATGGCATCGCTATTGTGGCATACGGCAGAAAAAAAGGGACAGACCCAGAAAAACCATTAAGCAATGTAAGTCGTTTGAGATTGAGTGAACCTATTAAGCGAATATTAGGTTGAGAAACCTGAGGTGGTGGGAGATCAGATGTTTTTTCATTAAAAAAAGGCCACCGACTCGCTAAATGACTCCTGCACATGCCTATTAAAGTGCCTGAGCTATGTAATCGGAAGAAAGAAATATATATCAGCCGACAGAGAAAGATTTACGTCTCCAGCTAGCCGTGCTAGCGAGTCCCAGCCAAAGTAAAGGAGGTTACAGAGCGGCGCGTCTCCGCCAGCCTGTGAAAATGCGACCCGCACAAACTCCCAGGTGCTGAGTGACCTTCGGCCGGTACAAGTTAAAAGCACCTGGGATTTGACTGGAGGGAGTCAAACATTACGGAGACAAAAAGAGGTTGTTAATAGAAAAGTTAATTTACTATTCAAAAGTTATGAACAGGAATAAACTTTTCCAGAGTAATAATTTGGGTAAATGCATTCACTGTGGCTTATGTTTATTAATACGTTATCGAACCACATCATCTACAATTCGACTGTATTAATCGGGACCCTCTAATACGATGCTGTGTGTAATATTTAATTTCATCACTATCCCATTTTAAAATCTCAGGTTCCAACTCGGTTACTTTAATTTCTCTGTGGTACTGCGGTTAAAGCCGCGTTAAGCACAGCCCGTTAAAACAGGGATCTCATCTGCATGTCTCCGCATTCCCTGAAAAAGCAACTCGCAGAAAAATACTCATTACGCGAGCATTTCCCAGACAAACCGAAAGCATGTCGTTTGCTGCCGCCTAATAGGCATATCTAGGGTCCGCATTACGTTCCTCGCATCCGATAACTGATCGCCGTTCTGCAAATTGAGATACGGCGGAGCGATTAATGAGGTGCGGCGCCTGTGTGCTGCAGCGTAAGTGAGAAGGAAAGACGAATTACAGGCGGCAAAACGAAATAGGGCTGCTTTAGCTGAAAAACTGATTTTTATGCCGGTCGCTGTAGCAATAGCGTTGCGACTTTTATCTTAGTTTTTCAAAGGCACATATTTAAAGTAAAACTATCTGAATTTTTAATCGCAGGTATTACAAACTGGAGATGCCTCCTCACACAGGGGCTGGCTGCACGGGACTGAGCTGGGCCGTTCTGGCATCATCGCACAGGTCGAAGGCTTCGGTGTTGGCGTCACAAGTCGACGGTTCCCCGGTGCGGCATAGCAGGGTGCAGAAATGCCTCCTGAAGGTGTCGGAGAAGCAGGCGTACAGGACGGGGTTGGTGCAGCTCCATGCGTAGGACAGCAGCACGGCAGCACGGAAGATGCCATCGAAGGCCAGTCCGGTGTCGCTGTGGTGCAGGGTGTAGAAGTTGACAGCGTAGAAGGGAAGCCAGCAGATGGCGAACACTACTGCCACCGACGCCACCATCCGGGTGGCCTGCCTCTCAGGAGGCCGCCCACCGGGGCCCGGGGCCCCATGGGCCTTCAGAGCGAGTGCCAACACCACGTACGACACCGCAATGATACTGAAGGGCAGCGCGAAGCCCAGGACGAAGGCGCAGGTGATGAAGACCAGCCACCAGGACCCGGGGGTCTCGTGGGGGTCCGGGCCACACTGTCCACCCTCGGCCGAGAAGCGGAGAGCCATGGGGAGTACCGGCAGCAGGGACAGGGGCCACAGTAGCAGGCTGATCACCTTGGCCCGCCTGGGATGGCGCCACGGACCGAAGCGGACCGGGTCGGCGGCGGCCAGGCAGCGGTCGACGCTCATGACGGTCAGGCAGAAGACACTGGTGAACTGGTTGATGCCATCGAGGAGGACCAGCAGGCGGCACGCCAGGTCCCCAAAGGGCCAGCGGTCTTGGAGGTACTGGAAGGAGACGAAGGGCAGGCCCACCATGAAGAGCCCGTCGGCCAGAGCCAGGTTGAAGATGTAGACCGTAGTGGCCGTGCTCATGTGGTCCAGCTTCAGGATGGCCACCATCACCAGCCCGTTCCCGGCCAAGCCCAGTACGCACACCAGCAGGTAGAGGACAGCCATGAGCACGCCGAGTGGCCGCATCCTGAGGCCCTCCTCCGCCCAGGGGAACCAGCCGGTGCTCTCCAAGACCAGTGCCACGTTATAAGCGCCCCTCGGTGTTGGCTCCATCCCTGTGGTGATTCCAGAATTCTGAAAATCCTCCATGAGGGAAGCTGCCTCTGTCCTCTTGTAGGGAACGTTGCACCGGATGGCCGAGGCACCTGGAATTAAAGTGTCCACCTAATATGCCGAGGAGAATGTTAAACTACAGACCAAGGTGACAATCCTCATCAAATAATCATAAACATGTTCACACAGGAAAGCTCATAATTACTCTTTTTGCATTCATTTAAATTATTTACCCTACGGATCTGGAAAAATGTGATCTGCCTGAATCCTGGTGAATTGTGTAAGCGTGTGTGAACGACACAGTCCATCCCAGGAAAGTGAGGTGGGGCTCTCTCTCTTCCTGAGCACTTCTTGGGTGCCCAGCTCGGCCCGCCTTTCCCCCTCGACCCCCCCATGGCCCCCACCGTCGCCGTGATAACCCACACCGACTCCTGAGGTCCAACCTCACTGTGGTTTCCAAGGTGCAGTTGGCCACATCTGTTACAATACTTTTGTCTTCATAACTAAACATTCCCCCCCCCAGGCTGGCTATCCCGCCTCCTCGCCGCCCAGTTCAGCGGGGGGTCGTTCTCAGTGGCCACCCACAGCCCAGGCTGAAATATCAAAGGACAGCCAAACAGCCTCGATTTGCCCAGGGGGAGGGGGAAGGTTCTCAGTTTTCCTCACCACCTTGGGTCTCCTTGGGCCCCCGTTTTTCAGACCTCTCCTAGGAGCATCAGGCCTGGTGTGGGGGGAGTTATGGCCAGTTCCTGGGCTTCCTACCTCCCCAACATGGGCTTATGAGCTCCCTGGGAAGAGCTGGTCCGGCCCAGAATGATGTCATGGGGGGATGAGAGCAGGACTGCAGCTTTAATGGCTAAAGGACTAACCTGTCAGCTCCGTTATGCCTGTAGGTGGCGCACGGCCAAACCTTAGCTCCAGTCCACGTGTTCCTTCTTCCCTGTGCATGCTGGGAGTTTTCACAGGCCCCGGGGAGCTGGAAATGCCTCCGTCAGCTGAACGCGTGATTAGGTTACCGTTTTAGAGTTCCCTGAGGGCTGGAAGTGGCCAGCGAATCAGGTATCAATAGGCCACCAATAAAAGAATGGCAGCCAAAACAGGGCCGTATCGCCAGATGAAGTTCCTCATGAGCCCTGACTTGGGAGGGGGAGGCGGGGGGGGGGGAGGGTCTCCTGAGCAGCCTCATCTGAGAGCGTCGGGAGAGACGGCTACTTCAAAAGAGAGATGTTTTATGTGAGAAGGCAGCCGCCGCATGTCACTAAGTAGCCTCTTTTGTCTGGGGGAGGGTGAGCACTGACTCCTTGCTTGTTACTGATGTATGAGGGCTGTTGACAGTTAGTCCGGGTAATTATGACAGTAACCAAACTGACAGTATGAGTCTCACTTTCTTTTTAGCTGCTATATAATCGCTGATGTCTTGTTTCTCCTTAATAAACAACAATGGCAAGCCTAATTAAACTTGTTGTTTCCAGAGTTGTCAGTGTTTTATTTTTACCTCTCAATCACCAGCTGGAAAAAAAAAATGTTCTGTCCACTGGCAAGTCTTTTGTTAAACTAACGTTCAAGATTAAAATCATTTGAATAATTGTCTATTCCTGGGTCTCGGTTGGCTTAAGTGAGTCACCTATGGAAGAACATGCAGAAAACGGCACAAAAAGTCATTCCTTTGCTTTGTTCAGAATTTTTTTTATTATATATATATATATATATATATATATATATAATATTTTATGATTAAAGGCAATTTGTTTAGTATTAAACGCCTACAAAATGATCTACTGCAGACTCTATGTCCTGTCAAGTGTAAACAAAGCTAAAAATTTGCCCCCGTAATTAAAATACCTGTCAGTTGGCATGTCTTGGTGACCTTCAGGCTGGGGCAGCCATAATGAAATAATGAAATATTATGTTTGTTTCTTGGTATGGAAAAGAAAGAAGAAAAGGCATTTTGGGCTCTTTAAATCAGGCGCATGGGAGACACACGAGGCGATGAAAAGGAGGTCATGACTCAACCTTCTGGTTTTTATTCCTGCTAATGTTGCATTAAGATGGCCAAATAAGCAAGAAACTGAACAAGTCTGCCGTCAAAATATCTCTACTTTATCCAGCAAAGTAAAGCAAAAAAACACCTTCTCCTCACGCGTAAACTACATTGAAAATACAGCTGTACTGGTGACATAAAATATTCATTAAACTACATGAAAATCTCATTTCAACGGTGGACTTTCCTGTTTTGTTGGGTAGAGGCTGCGCGGTCATGGAAGCATGACCAGTAGGTGTCATTGTTCTTAAAGAACGTGGTACTTTGTCATATCTGTTAAAATGACCAGGCTACAGGCTAAATCGTGTATGTAAACAGTCCTGCTAAGATCTTATACAAGATTTTCTTTATAAACACACAGCAGCAGAACTTGGGAAGTTTAGCCAACCTGGCTAGTTCAGTAATAAATTCCACGCCTCAGGCAAGTGGGAGAAGCTTAATGTCCAGCCCTGCGAACACAGGAAGAGAGATTCCTCAAGATTAGCAGGAGCACCTTTGACAAGACCAGCTGTAGATCAACATCCACGGGTTCTCTGGCGGTTCTGGGTGAGATCAGTGATCATCTTCATTGTTAGAATAACATTGTGGAAAAATGGATTACATGACAGACAGGCAAAGCAGAAAGCACTACTCACTGAAGAACGTGAAGGCTGGTCTCAAGTCTGCCAGAAACCAAAAGGAATCCTCAAGAGTCTTGGAATATGGGCACGTTCTAAAGTAGAACTTTTTGGACAAAACTGCCTTTGCGACAATCGGTGAAAGGTCCAACAGCGCAGTCCAGAGGATCTCATACCAACAGTCAAGCATGGTGCCAGAGGGATTGTGCTATAGGAATTTGTTTCTCATTGAAAGAACAACAAATCCTGCTCTACAAAAGAAAGTTCTAGAGGACCCTTAATCCGAAACTGATGTGGGGGCCATGCAGTAATGACCCCAACCCAGGCACGGCATCTAGGGGGGGTATGGATGGACTTAGCCTGCCCCGAGATGACCTCGACCCCCCCCGCTGCACCTGGTCTGTCAGATAGGAAAATAAATAAATATTTTGAAAAATAAATAAAAAGCAGAACTGAGATTAATTCCTTCTATGCTGATATTAAAAGTAGTTTAATACTGTATAGTAAATGAAACAGGCATACTTGACTGTTAACGTGGAGGTGGGCAGAGACTCAGTTTTCTGAATAAATGTGGCAAAATGGACCTTAGAAAATTTTTTACACAACGGAGATTCCACAGCTAAGCCATTCGCATCACCAGTTAAAACAACAACAACAAATTTATTTTTATATAGCACATTATCACAACATTACATTGTCTCAAAGCGCTTTACAGCATCCTCACCCAAAGCCCCCAGTGAGTAAGCCGTAGGCGACAGTGGCAAGGAAAAACTCCCAAGTCTACCAGACTTCAACTCTTTGGACAGAGTTTGGTTTCTCAGCTTGCTTAAGATTAAAACTTTTGCCTTAAACTTAAAATTATTTTTTGTTTAGCAGCTGCTGAGTTGTATTATATGCATGTGGTCTTCTTACTTGTGCAAACTAAGGTTACGATGTTCATGGTTCATGTTGGTTCTGCTGCCTCTGGTTCTGATGTGTCAGTTTGTCATTTGCTTCATCAATGAGTTTCTGTCAGTTGTGGTTTTAACATTGTTATAGCAGTATTACTGGCATTACTCTTGTTACTCCCCCAGTATATGATGCATAGCCCACCTGGCAAAATGGTTCTGGCACCTGGGCTGGCTGAAACACACCAAAAAGTCATAATTTGATTAGTGGAAGATCAGTACTTTCAGACCGACCCGGTGAACGTCTAACCCTCCAACCTACTCAAATGCTGTGGTAAGACCTAAAATGAGCAGCTCAAATTCACTCATCCACAAACGGCCCAGAGTTAAGACAATTCTGTGTGAGGGCACAAAGTTTAATCATCCAAAGTTAGACGCAGAAGAAAATGGCAAGAATGTGAAACCCCGGAGAAAGTCAGACCAAATACTTTTCACAGTACCGTACTTGTATCTATAATTCAAATTACAGATTTATAAATAATGTATCATCATCTTGCCTTCAAGTGAAAATTGAAAGATTGATACCCTGGACCTTCGTACTATTTCAAAGACACGTGTGTAGGCCATTCTTAGCCTCCGGTGAAACAGCACACTCACCTGCTCACATCTGTCCTGCTAAATCAAGCTGGAATTCTCATTTTTCAATAAAAGCGTGATTATTAACGTTGATCCTAGTCGGCTTTAAAGACCCAATACAAAGCGAAGTCCCAAAGTACTGGTGGTGTTTGAGAAGACGACCCAACAGTGTCTGATTCATAGTGTTCATCCGGACAATGCAATCGTTATAAACACTCTTCTTTTTTATCTCATGGTTACAAAGTCATTTCTCAATACGCCTCTGGTCCTATGGAGCATGCTGCAAGCTGTTACACATATCATAATGGTTCTCTTCACCAGAGATATCTCCTGCACCACACTGAACTTTAAGCATCCTTCCAGGATGGGAAGAGTTTTGTTTTAGTTATTTTAAAAGGAACTGGAAACTTGAGATGGAAAGAGGTGAACTGTAGTGGACACAAAGATAGATACTTAGATAGATGGATAGAGATAGAGAGAGAGAGAGAGAGAGAGAGAGAGAGAGAGAGAGAGGGAGAGGGAGAGAGAGAGAGAGAGAGAGAGCGCTCGCAGAGGGTTAGGGGTGAGTTGTAACAGATGTTTTGAATAGACAGCACGTATAATGCACATTTTCATCGGGAGTAAGAACAAATTATAGGCCTATATGAGATTCCTGAAACAAGGAGTTCAACAGAAATGACCCTCGCAGAAAGAGCACGTTAAACAAGCCAGTCAGCCGCGCACGGACATCTGGCTCTATAAAGGTAAAGTTCATTTTATAATTAAAGGCTAGCCCAATGGGGTATAATAACTGTTGTTAATTTCACATTCAATGGCGCATACGTGAGGAAAGACAGTGAGAACCAGATCCTCATTATCCTCATACTAGCAGGGCACTTCAATATAATACACTTAAGGAAACGCACGAAGGGTGTGATATTAGAAGAAAGGTTAGATACCATTATGTTGTGTTCCTTTACAATGCACACAATTTATCTGCAAGCAAATTAACTATATTCACGAAAGTTTGCATCTTATTTGACCACAGACACCAAGACAACAACCACCGGCGCCTTGACTTCCACAGAAGCGTCAGGACAAGCAGCACATTAATAGGCTTCAATACTCTTGCTGCATGACGTGATCATAGGACGGCCAGAATTGATAGAACTTTCCACCTATGGAATTTCAGAAAATGCACGCGAGCTCCGCGCCGAAGGTTGAACTGACCAATGGACGCCATGGATAGGCGGGACATCGGGAGACTCAGAGACACGTGTACAGAAAAGCAGGAAGTAAATAAAGTGCAATTTCATTTGCTCCCAGAACGGACACGGTAGGTGAATTTCTTGGGTGAAATGAATTAAATTTTGAGGAGTTAACTTGTTATCTACTTTGCAATATTAATTGCGATTTAGTTCGATGGTAATCATGTTAAAATGGCACATTTTTTTTTCTCTAAAACGGATCAAAAGTAACCATAAATCCTAGCTAAATTATTATTAGTCTTTACCTGTGTAGGTTTCAGTTAATATATTTGAACATTTTGGCAAGAATGACAGTATGAATATGTACATACTTTTGTAATTTTTGTGGAAACGTTTTTAAAATGAATTTTAAAAATGATCAGTAAATTAAACATGCTTTCCTTAGAAAAGAGGTGCCTCTAGGTATAAAGACGAGGTACTTTATTTGTATTACTCTTGATCGGATGTTTTCCAGTCTTTCATTACACAGCCAGACATATCCGTTATGCACGTCAGCTGCTTTTCCTAAAAGTTTCAGTCCGATAGAGCGCCATGGTGTACCAACCTGTTGCTTGTGTCATTTGTTTTTAAGAGATCACTCCCGTACTGAGGCGGGGTAGGACCTCGGGCAAACCTTTAGCACACCCTGCCCAAGCCGGTCCCATGATACCAGGCTACAGCCCGGTGACGCAGGCCCTGCTGGGCACCTTCTTCACCTGGGGGGTGACGGCCGCCGGCGCAGCCCTTGTGTTCGTTTTTTCCACGGGACAAGTACGTACGTCTGTGATCGCAAGTCCATCGGTCCTGTCTGTTTCTGTGTACTGTACCTGAGGTTGCCTGTCTGTGGTTGCCGGTCTGGGTCTGTGTGCTGTGTTTTTGTGCCTCAGCAATAAACAAAAATCCGATTCAGTCACGGAGGTGGTGTGTATAGTCATTAAATAAATGCTCCCTAATTGTAAATTCAGGCTAGTCTAGTTGCTCCTGTGTTCTATATTCCGTTACTTCCTGCAGATTTGCCTAAGGCAGCTTGTGGATGGTACCAGAGGAAAAATAAACGAGTGGTGGCTTAGAAGAGAAGAACCAAAACGTTAGCATCTGAGTTGCTCTGGACCAAAGGTGCTTACAGGCCTCACTTGGTTTGCAGCCAGTCATCAGAGACCAAATCACACCCTCACTGAATACTTGTATGATTGCCTGTAGAACAGCAAACTGTCTTTTCAAGCTGACCTATCCGGGTGGCCTCTGGTGTTTCTAAACACCTTAAACAGTCTCTTCCAAATGGTACCAATCTGTAAATAGGCAGGATTAGAGTATTTGCTTGCTTGGCAGGCAGAATTTGACCTTATTTAACCATGTATTTACTCAGGTTGGGAAGGAATACCAGGTGTCCTTATGATCACAGGTTCAGTTGCCATGTGACATGAAGTCTGGTGACACAGACATTATGGCTGAAATGGGCAACCAGATATGGGTGAGGATACTGCTTAAATCCACAGTGGGCGGGACTATCACATGCTTCCTGATTGGTTTACCCCTCTTCCTGTTGTTGACTGTTGTTTCCCGTTAGCTGAAGCCTGCTATTGGCAGTACCGTGTGGCTGTTGGGGCTCACTGTTGAATCAATGTGCGTGTGCTGGTCTTTTAGCGTAGTGCTTCATTTGCATTCCTGAGTGCTTACAGGTGCGCCTGGAGGGCTGCTAATCAGCTAAACGTCGCTTCTTGAAATAAACGCCTGCATTTAATCAGCGGCACAAGGCCGCCTGGGCCGGCTAACTTTAGCTTTAATCTGATTGTCCCACTGGGTCGCCGGACTAAACCACCTGCCGTGGGGGGGGACAATGACTTTATGCGGATACAGGAGAGTAGGTGAGCTTAATGCACATGGGTTGAAAGGAGAACAACAGAGAACCTTTTAGGTTCCAGCTGACGGAACAGTAGGCTACCTCTTAAGCTTCATATACCTTCTGGGGCTGTCAGAAAGTGCTCTGCAGGCCTCTCTGCCCTGAGCTTTGCTTTCCATGTGGTTCCAGGCCACGTCCATCTTTTTAATGTCCACCCTCATCCCTCATAGCCAGGGGCTTCCTCCTCCACCTGCTTGACCTGGGCTTCCTCCTCCAGCCCTCCGGGACACACCCCTACTGGGCCTGGGCTTCCTCCTCCAGGCCTCTGGGACACACCCCTACTGGGCCTGGGCTTCCTCCTCCAGGCCTCTGGGACACACCCCTACTGGGCCTGGGCTTCCTCC
>JABJVP010000091.1:4130489-4141046 GCA_026770825.1 Brienomyrus longianalis | reverse complement strand
ACACACCCCTACTGGGCCTGGGCTTCCTCCTCCAGGCCTCGGGGACACACCCCTACTGGGCCTGGGCTTCCTCCTCCTGGCCTCTGGGACACACCCCTACTGGGCCTGGGCTTCCTCCTTCAGGCCTCGGGGACACACCCCTGCTTGGCCTGGGCTTCCTCCTCCAGGCCTCGGGGACACACCCCTGCTTGGCCTCCTTTCCAGGCTCATGGGGAGTATGTCTCCTGCATTCCTGGCATCTCTACACCCAAGAGAATAAACTGGATTTTGGGCTGTACAAGGTTCTGGAAACAGAGCAGCTTTGTAGTTTGGTAATGTGTGCTGGGGCTCGGAGTGGCAAGTGGATCCAGCGTATGGGATTCCAGCAGTAAGGGCACTTTTTCACTGCATCAGGTATCATCATTTTGGTGCTTCAGAAAAGTACTAACATTATGGTAGTATTTTGTGTTGGTTTTCCACTGGAATAAAAACTGGTTCTGGTGCCGAATGTCATTACAACGGTGAGGTGGGGTATTGTGTACTGAATTTGAAAAATGGCTGATATTAAATATTGGCAGGCTGGGTGGCGTAATACCAACACTGCATGTGCAGGTCTTGCATCACAAGAACCGCAACAGTCATCTAGATTGAGATCAGACCTTTTCGTACCTTCATGCTGTACAGACATTGTAGCGCGGGGGATTATTTGACTGGAACATTTTTAGTCTGTCATAGGAAAACGAAATTTAGCAGGCTTTGCAATTTTAACGATTGTTCCTTTTGAAGATTATCTAGTATAATGTTTAAAAAAAAAATCAATTTAAAGTCTGCTGTTCCTGCGTGAGCGCTGTATGCCTTCTCCGAGACACTCACAATCATTCTCATCCTTGCTGTTTATATCACTGCTAGACCGGTTTGTGAGAAATTAACTTATTTTGAACTTTTTGTTATATAAATATCCCAATATTTATTACATGATATATTTATCATGATATTTGGATTTTACTAATAATTTATTATACAAAATACCTTTCATTGCCTGGTATGGCATCATGTCTTCTTCCAACCAGCTCACAATTTAACCTTTGATCTCTTCCTTTGTCCATACATCCATTATTATTATTATTATTATTATTATTATTATTATTTTATTATTATTTATTTACTTTGTTTATCATTGTTTTCTGAGTTTGTTTGGCGGTTATGGTATGTTTAGAGGCAGGGTGTTTGCATAAACAATTGACGAAGACAACATTCGCAAGTGTTACCCAAAGTACCAAAGACGTACCCGAGCCAGTTTGGTACTTCAGGTACTGGAAGTTTTAGTACTGGTACTTGAAGTCAGAGGAAAAGAGAAAGTATCGAAAGAGTACCTGGCTCAGTGGAAAAGCAGCCTAAGACTCAGGTGAAGTGGCTGTGCTCATTACCGTCACCTTCTGCTCCGGTTATTCCGGTATCCTTCCTAAAATGGAATCCTCGGAGCGGTCACTCCCCCCCTCTGCTCTGTTGGCGTTGGCATGATGCCCTTTACCATGAGTCCACTCAGTTGGGCTGTCCGTCCCGTGGCTCGACGTCCTCACCAAAACGTTTACCTGTTGTTGCTGTGGACTACAGTACCAGCCGAGTGAATAAAGCCTGGTCTCCACCAAGCAAACAAAACCACCTTGTCTATACAGGGTGTGGGATTGCTTGGTTGCTTGGTGTTTTGCTTTTTCATCATCTCTCTCCCTCTCTCCACCCTCCTCCTTCCTTCTGCTTTCAGAGACGCATCCTGGATGGGAGCCTGGGATTCGCCGCAGGGGTAAGACACCGTGTCCCACTTGCATCCTCACCTCACCTTAAAGTATTCCTGGGTGTCTAGCGTCAGATTTGTGAACCATTTCTCACTTGTACAAGAATAGGACTTATATTGGAAACAGTTTCACAAGATTCATGATCTCTATTGGCAATGTGCAACTGGTGCATTGGCACATGTATTCCAGGGGTGGTCAGTCTTACCCAGAAAGGACACGAAGTTGACACAAAAACAATGCTGTTAGATATTGTTAGAGGGGTAGTGAGAACTCCTAGTGTTGGGTTATTGGTGCCTTGTGCCCTCCTAGTTTTCCTTCTACACACAAGCACCCGTGCCATGATCTAAGGCTAGCAACAGATTAGCGAGTGCCTGTTTGTTTTGTTTCGTTTGTTTCGTTTGTTTCGTTTGTTGGTTGTGATTGTCTGAAACATTGTTGCATCTCTGAGCAGCCTCATGCCTTTTCGTCTTTGATTCAGCTCTCCGTGTTTGATTGGCGAAACGGCCTCCATGGTGATTGGGAACAGGCGAAGGTGACGGCACGCGTAGACGTGTAGGGTTTCTTTCTCCCGCTGGAAGTCCAGTTGGGCAAATCCCAGCATGCCTTGCTGGTCTGTCCTTTTACATCACATGTTTGTAAAGGGTGGCGGTTGGGTTAGGGTTGGGAAATCATGACGGGTCAGTTTGCGCAACACGTCAAACCCGTTATTCGAGGCCCCCCCCCATCAAACTGCCGCATGATCCTCAGGGAGACTGCAGTGTGTTTTTATTTCTGCAGCAGTTAATTTTTGCTGAGCCTGGTGTCGCCTTGGTGACGTTAAAATGTTTATTTTATCGGTTTTACTGGGAGAAAGGCTTACAAAAGGCAGTTTGTTTTTCATCATCTGTTTGCCGTTTGTTTTTCAAACGGTGAAACAAATTTGAGTTTTTTTCTTTTTTAATTTTTCTCCAGCTCACTATGCAAAAAAGAATTTAAAAGGACCTTACTTTGCCCGATACCGAATGAGACTTGGTTGATGATAGCTGATAGTGGAGCAGCCCCCTGTAGACCTGTGGACGGGTGACCCAGCTTGGCTCTCGCACGATTCGCCTTGGAAACCAGGCTATGGGGTTAAAGGTCTCCAACCACCTGATTATCTCTGGCTGCGCACCAGGCCACGTATCTAAGGAAGAATAGGTCTTATATCCGGCTGTACTGCTTCTTCAGTGTATTTGTAAGTCATGTTTCTCATTAAATTTGAACACTTCAGGGATGGAAACCAAGAGAACCCCACTGAGCTCTTAATTCTGTCTGGCGCGCTGTAGACACGCACTTCCAATTAATATCTTTGATAGATGATAATTAGCCAGTTTGGCTTTCAGAAAGTCTGTTCCAGTACTTCGGTAAATAAGTAGAAAGCTTTTTGGTCTTGATTTGAAGCAGGATGCCTTATTAGCGGTCGTGGTCAGCGGCACATTCTGGGGGAGCGAGAGCTGAGCGGTCCCCTTTAGACGCTCACCTGTGTCTGCTTCCTGTTGCCGTGTGCCGCTCTGCATGTTGTCGTTCTCGTCATGGTCGTTATTGAGTTTCTTTGATTCATTATTCTGTGGACAAGGTGATTAGTATGGAAATTGCACCGTTTAAATATGCATTCACGCTTTATTATAATCTAATTTGTGTGTGCATTTGCAGTTAGCTCGGGACTCCGTGGCACTCGGGTGCTTGGAGGGACTACGAAGCCCAGAGGCCTCTTTTTAGGCCCACCTAAGATGAATCAACCAATGGCATTGAGTACCCAGAGTTCCTCAGCCATAAAGAAGTCAATGGTATTGAGTACCAAAGTTCTATAGGCATAATTAAGCCAATGAAAGTTATTGTGATGATTTTTCATTAGAATACCCAGCTTACCCTGTGGTAGAAAAATTATAAAGCAACGCCTTTGACAACACAGAGAGTCACTTAGAATAAAATTCTGGACCTCTCAGTTTGGGGAGTAACCATAACCCCCAATTCCCTATAAGGACGTCTAAATCCTGATTGGTCACCAAACACCAACAAACCGAGCTCAAACGTATAACAAACACAATTCTCCTGCTCTATTGGTTCACCTCGGCAAGAAGGTAAAATCCACCCATCTAACTCAATTCACTGGAATCTGTCTCGGCTTCTAGGCTCTACTTGAGATATGTATATAGATATTGATCATATGACATTGAATCACAGTTAATGTTTGGGAGTTCCACTGATTGATGATTAACACATTGACGTATTGTCATTGAATCACTGCGAATACATGGATAACATTTGATTAGTATAATTAACATGATTTCTGATACATTTGCACTACCGCGTAACATGCTATATATTGTCTGATGCAACTCTTTTATAAAGCTATAACTCGTGCACCAGTTGCAGGTGGTTTCTCCACCCTTTGCTCCATTGTCTGCCTCTCCAAGGTCCGATCTTTCTTCAGGTTCTGCGGGACTAACCGCATGCAGCTATCACGAAGCGAGGTCAAACATGATTCAAAACAATCTCTTCTTGCCTAAGGCCTAAGACATAATAGGCCCAATATGCCCCCCTCCCAGGCTACCAATGTCCAATTTTGCTTCCACAGCCCAGTGGCTGGAACCTGTGAAATATATTTGTAAAATATATCTGTAAGGTGTGCCAGTCACTCTAGGTAACTGCTTAATCGACAAGACTCAGTGATGTTTGTTTCCCGGTGAATTACAACCGATCCATCTTTCTCCCATGTGAGTCTGTGTCCCTCAATAGTACACCAACACAGATATTTTATTAATTATTGATCTTATTCTAGCCCCCTTGTTAAACTTGTCTTAACGTGTAACTTACATTCTTGCAATCCATGCTGTTAGCATTGCAACTCGTAATGGCATGAGATTTGAATTTTCACTTGCTGATACACCAGCGTTTATGTCTTCCGGTACCTGGGAAGTCATCTTCAGGAAGTAAGTGAAATAAGTAAAACTTTATTTAAACATCACTTTTGACTGACAAAAGTCTCAAAGCTCTATATAAGTCTGAAACAGTCAAAACTTAAAGTACATGTACAATAAAATATATCCCTGGAGTAAGAATGCTGGGGCTCAGTGAATGTTTGTGAATGATGCATCGCGGATGGCAATAATCTCAGAAGGTGGTGAGGGTTCTTGTGCGTGGCTCAGCAAGTTTGGATGCTGTGTCTGTGGTCAGAAGGTTATGAGTTCAAATCCCACATTCGGCAGAGTGTTTTTTTCCGTTGGCTTCCTAAGCAAGGTCCTTAATCCTGAAATGCTCCAGTGTTTCTGCTTTCTCTTACAAGAAGTATGTTATTTTGGATAAAAGCATCAACTGAGTAAAAATAAGAATAAAGAGCCTGTTTGTGGGGGGGGGGTTTAGTCTAGTTTTTCCGCTACTGAGGGATACTCATTCCACTGCTCTTCCTGCCATGTGAGACTGTGGTGCATAGCGGTGTCATCACATCCATGCTGACTCTGCTCGCCTCTGTGCTCCACAGGTGATGTTGGCCGCCTCCTACTGGTCACTGCTGGCTCCCGCCATCGACATGGCCGAGGACTCAGGGAAATACGGCGCCTTCGCCTTCGTCCCCGTCGCTGTGGGATTCACCCTCGGTGCCGCCTTCGTCTACCTGGCTGACCTCCTCATGCCGGCACTGGTCAGTTCTTTGGCTACTCTCTTTGGTCAGCTGGTAGTCATGGTAACATGGAATGACCTATCGGGAGAGTCTGTGATTTTATGGTTCCCCTTCTCTTTAGAGGAGCTCGGCCTTGGGGGAGCCTGGGGGGGGGGGGGGGTTAGAAACGTGTAGGTGTACATGCCCCTGACCTGTCTGTGTGGGTTTGTGTTTCTATGACACTGGCTTGTTGTTGACCACATCTATGGTAGCTTTATGTTAATGATTGGGGCAGGTTTGATGCCGTTAACTAATCAGTTTAGGGTGAATAGGGACACCTACAGGAGAGCATGAATGGCCTGCCTTCTGCTGTTCTCCCATTGGAGAGTCAGGTGGAGGGCAGAGCCAGTGTGGATCTGTTATTATGAGCTCATATCACACTGGAGCCAGTAAAGGGCTCCCACTGGGAAATGGGTCACAGACGTACTGCCCATGGATTTGTTTCTGTGCCTGGTTCCTGACCTGATTTTACATGCGTGTTCTTCATCCCGTCTCTCTGGAAACAGCCTCCCAGCTCATTACTCACCTGTTAGAGGTGATATAAAGATTACTGGAGCCTGCAATTCGCTCTTGAGTCTGCGGTTGGGGGGGCTAATTGCTAATAGAATTGTATAAGCGACTGGGAACCCGAGCACCCTGACGGAACATTCCGGAGAAACGTCATCTGCGTGGTTGCCTGGAGTCAGCTTCATGCTGAAAGTCATCGCGTTTGCATCTGTGCGCCTTTCGACAGGCGTGTGCTGACCCCCCCACCTTGACACCTGTAGAACTTGATATCATGGGGTCAACTCCCATCCACCCGGTTGCCTTTGACCCTGATAGTCTGTAAGGCACCAGGGAATCTGAGGATTGACTGCTGCCCCCGTCGTCTCCCGTTTACCATCTGTGTGTTTGTGTTTTTGGGAGGGGTGGGTCCTCCTCTAGGGTGTGTGTGTGTGTGTGTGTGTGTGTGTGTGTGTGTGTGTGTGTGTGTGTGTGGCTTTAGGTGGGGTGTCTGGGCTTTGCGGACTGTTTGCACAGCTGCTGGTTTAACATTTAGCACTTAAGTCTGAATAATCGGACCCAAACTGCCAGTGTTTCTTGGCTTAAATTACGCCCCCCCCTCCTCCCCCGCAAGTTCACGAGGATACAGCAACTAGTCTATTCTTCAGGTCTAAACTTTTAACCACCCCACTGGATGTGAAAAATGGTTTATGGTAGCACCCTAACCCTAACCCATCAGACATCTGCTCCGTTTCCCTGTTCACATTCCCGTGGGGGGGGGGGTTCATGCTGGGTTAGGGTGGGGGGAAAGCCCAGTCGACTTCACCTGTTCCCAGCACACTGCTCTCTGTCCACCCCAGCTCTCTGGCAACGGCATGCATGGGCCCCCCAGTCTATGTAAACTGCCGGCCCCCCCTGTAGGTCTCCTGTCCGTTGCTGGGGGCCGTGTTTGTGGACGCAGAAACCAGTGCCAGGGCTGGGTGAACGGGTGGGAATTTTATTACAGCACTTCATGGGAGGCAGCTTCCCAGCATGCCCCCCCCCCCCAGCCCTCACTGCGTGGACAAGAGATGTCCTTAAACAAATGACGACGCTGGTTTTATGATGGTTTACCAACTGTCTCTGTCGCAAGCTTGCCAAAACTTCCCTCATCCACCTCGGATTAATTGACCCTCTCCGGCTCTCGAGCTGATACCAGCACGTCGGTTTGTGGATGGTGGCTTTTCCCAGAGTTTCAGGGTTTTAGCAGATCTGCTGCACTCGAGAGACACACCTGGAGACTTCTGGAATGCCTGCCGTTGACCCCCCAGTCATCACCAGACACAAGTTTTACACCTAACAATAATAATGATAAGTTTTATTTATATGGTGCTTTTCATACAGTGATGTGAGCAGATTCTTTAGTGTGTGTACGTGAACGAGCAGCAGAATTCTGAAAGTACTCTAATCCATTGATATATTTAATGGGGAGGCCATGATGGAAGCATGAATTAGTGTTTGTTTCCATATCTTTCACATTGTGGAAAGAGTGCAGACAAGCAACGTTATGGAGATGGAAAAAGTGCTGTGTGTACTGTCGAGCTGATGTGTGGTTGGAAGGTAAGAATTGATTGAAGATGACACCCAAATTACGGACCGATGCTGTGGATTCCACCAGGATCCCGTCAGCATAATTTTTTAACCCACAAAAAGTAGAGAGGAAAGATTTAGTACCAACCAGTAGGATTTATGTTTTATCATGGTTCGGTCGTAAAAAGTTCGCTGTCATCCAGTGTTTGATTTAATGAAATCAATCAGTCAGTGAAGCTGGTGATGATGATGCAGTTTGACCAACACTTACATACAGTTCTGTGTCATTGGAATAGCAGTGGAAGCTGAGACCATATCGATGGATAATTTTCACCTAATGGGAGCATGTAGATGGTAAAGAGAATTGGACCTAGAACAGACCCTTGAGGGACACCTTGTATGACTGAAGCAGTGGCAGATTTATATTCCCTGATGTATACATAATACTGATGATCACCCGGGTATGATATGAACCAAGCAAGAGCAGCACCAGAGATACCAATAGCTGAAAGTTGGGACAGTGAGATATTGTGGTTCACTGTAGCAAATGTTGCACTTAAGTCAAGGAGAGAGAGAATAGCGGCCATCCCTGAGTCTACAGTCATAAGTCTTTGGGTACCTCTAGTAAAGCAGTTTCAATGCTGTGTAGGGTTCTGAATCCAGATTGAAAAGGTCCAGTCAGGTTATGCAAGTTTTAAATAATCATTGAGTTGAGCAGCAACAACTTTTTCTAAGGTCTTAGCCATAAATGGAAGATTCAAGACTGGGTGATAGAACTTTAGCCGCAACGGGTCTAAACCAGGTTTTTAAATAACAGCAGTTTTTAATTCATTTGGAACAACACAGGTGTGGAAACTACAGTTTATAAAGTGAGAAATTAGAGCAGATAGTTTGTCAGTGCACGCCTTGATTTGATTTAAACTTTACCTCAGCAATGAAAGTTGGCGTAGTGGGGTTAAATTTAGATAAACTGGAGATTTAGGAGTAGTCAGTCATTGGAGGTGAGGAATGGTTAGTAGGGAACTTTGATATATGGTCATAATTTTTGACTGAGAATTGTCCAGAGATGAATTATATAACTCAGAGGGATTGTGAGTTTTTACAGGGGGTTGACAAAGTCTGTTGACTGTAGTAAAATGAGATCTAGGTTGATAAGGGTGGGATAGCACTTTGAACATGTAGCTGATAAGGTGCATCTGTATTCCTTCAGGTGTTCAGTGTAAGCCAAGGCATGAACAGCGAGACCAGTCTCCTTCCAGAATCTCTCCACGCGGAGACAAGCCGTGAACCATGGGGAGGTCTGGGTAGTAGGAACAAGCAGATTTAATAGGTGTATGATGGTCCAAAACTTGTGACAGATGAATTATACAGACAGAATCTGCACAGGGCAAGACATCTCAAAAACATCAAGCAGACAAGAAGCACCGACAGACATAGAGGAAGATAATTGATAACCTATTGTAATATTAAGAATATTTATTTTCGATTTTTGACTTAATTTAGGCAGAGGACATTTGAAACTAAATTTAATCAGCTTGTGATCTGAGATACCAATGATAGAATCAGATGTACAGACATTCTGTGAACCAGTGGAAGGAATATGATCCAGAATGATTAACGTAGTCAGCTCAAATTTCTCACCAGCTCTGCCAGGACAGGGAGAGAAAAATGGGAGAGGGCTTGTGGAATAGGCAGTGAGCAGAGTGACACTTCAGCATGAATTCAGTAAGAATCCGCTGATAAAACATAAACAAAAGCGCAGTGACACCAGTGAGGAGCGGCAGTCGAATCGCACGCAGTTTACTCTCATCCGGACCTGCATGTGTTCTGTGTTCTTCAATCAGCTAAAAACGGCCTATCTGTTCCGGTCACTTTTCATCACAGAGGAAAGACCTTGTCTGATGCTAATGTTTTCCTTGTGCCCCCGTAAATGTGACATTGATTTAATAAGTTGTGTTGCAGTGAGGTTCATAGTTTCCTGTGCTGATGAACAATGAGGCTGAACTTAGGGTGCAGCTTGGAATTCAAGTGACTGACAGTATTTTCCTTGAGTATGTCAAACTTATTGAGGACTCTCAAGCCTGGTCCCTTGAGGACTCCCATGTCCCAAGCCAGTGTCTAACACATTGCAGTGTCATCTCTTTGTAGCTCAGTGGGAAGTTTTCACATTCCTGATTGTGTCATTTTAGTTGTTGAACTATTTGATGTTTTGCTGATTATTCCTGGTTCTTTGGAGGGGGGCAGTGACGAGATCCAATGCCTAAGGCTTTGACCCTTTATTTGTCCAACAGATGATGTCATGCCGGCTCACATACACCTTTCTCTGTATCATCTGGGTGCTATCCTGGTCTCGATCCCTTCGAGTTGTTCGGAAAACCGTCCTCATTGTCAGCATTCCATTCCAGGCAGTGAGAACCTGGCAGTCTGGTCATCATGGCCCAGGTTACATGAGAAAAGCCGTCTCAGAAAAAGAACAACACACAACACGAAATACTGGGGAAATGGTGGTGGGCTTTATATCGTATGTTTATAGTTCGGGGGAAGGTGTGGAGTTGTTGGCTTTGTTATAGTACAATGGGGACGTTTCACATCATTGACTGTGTTTATAGTACAATGGGGAC
This sequence comes from Brienomyrus longianalis, assembly GCA_026770825.1. Classification (NCBI taxonomy): domain Eukaryota; kingdom Metazoa; phylum Chordata; class Actinopteri; order Osteoglossiformes; family Mormyridae; genus Brienomyrus; species Brienomyrus longianalis. The sequence goes on along the minus strand of JABJVP010000091.1, from coordinate 4,130,925 downwards.
GCTTCACATTATTGACTGTGTGTTTATAGTGCAACGGGCAGGTTTCACATCATTGACTGTGTGTTTGTAGTACAACGGGCAGGTTTCACATCATTGACTGTGTGTTTATAGTACAATGGGCAGGTTTCACATCATTGACTGTGTGTTTATAGTGCAACGGGCAGGTTTCACATCATTGACTGTGTGTTTATAGTGCAATGGGCAGGTTTCACATCATTGACTGTGTGTTTATAGTACAACGGGCAGGTTTCACATCATTGACTGTGTGTTTATAGTGCAACGGGCAGGTTTCACATCATTGACTGTGTGTTTATAGTGCAATGGGCAGGTTTCACATCATTGACTGTGTGTTTATAGTACAACGGGCAGGTTTCACATCATTGACTGTGTGTTTATAGTGCAACGGGCAGGTTTCACATCATTGACTGTGTGTTTA
>JABJVP010000091.1:4092889-4103345 GCA_026770825.1 Brienomyrus longianalis | reverse complement strand
CAGCCCCGGCGGGGGGGCCCCTTCCAGGGCCCCCCCGGGGGGACCCCCCTGCGGGGCCCCGGCCCCCCGCCCACCCCCCGCCCTCGGCCGGGCGGAATCGGAGTTAGCCCCCCCCCCCCCGGGGGGGGGGGGGGGACGACGACATTTTCGCACACAGTATCACCAAATATTTAACAGGAGAATGACCTTGGGTACAGAGGTGGCATTAACATCGGGTGATGGGGCGGGGGGGTTGCAGTGGGGCTCTGCAGGTTAGGACGTTCACTGGTTCAAATCCCATGATTGGCTGAGAGGTTTCTCCACTGGACCACATGACCCCAGTTGTCTTAAAAGACTTAAAAAGATAGATCAAAATCTTAAGATGGGGCAAATTTAAATAGTTAAGTGATTAATAATCACCACACTTTGTGGAATAGCCTCTTACGGTTTGTCGTAAAAACACTGAATTCCATGCGTACATCAGCACACATTCCACAGACTCTCCTGTCCTATGGGGTCGGGGCCTTACCTGTTTCCAGGGAGATTTCCTGTTTCCTGAGCTTCTCCCAGCAGGGCTGCTCACGTCCTCCTGGATTTGGCACCGCTGGCCCTGTATGTCCCCCAGTTTGCCCAGTAATGTCAATTTGGTCCAGCTGGCTGCTGTTAATTGAGGCATGCGAGGGCCTAGAGCTGGTGATCAGTCGCCATGGTGATGGAAGCCTCCGCGCCACGAAGTCACTGTATGTCTCACTGCGAGAAATTTAAGGAAACTTTGGCGGCGCCGTTGGCAACATGCAGCAATTAAGACCGTAGAGATGGGCAGATGTGAAGCGTAATTTACCGCGGTATTACATGATGAACCCCTGTTGACCAGTGAGGAGGCCTCAGCTGTTCCTGCTTGTGTGTCACTCCGGTAAAATCCAGAACTTACCGCCTTGATCTCTAGATGTGTTTCCATCAAAGACCGTTAGTTGAAAAGGGCCATGATAACCAACTTCTGGCACCCAAACTTGGTGCTCCACACCAGCTGAGATGTGCTCCATCCCCGTATACCTCGATCCCTGACCCTCTCTTCATCTCTGCTGGTGTTCCTCCCATCAGCTAAAATTTGCATCCAGACATTTATCTAAAGTGACTTAGGATACAGGTGAAGGTTATGACATACATATGCTCTTTGGGATTTGAACCCACGACCTTTGTGGTGTTAGCACAGTGTTCTATTTGCTGAGCTGCAGGAGCATAAACAGGGGGTGTAAATATTCTCTGATGTTCCATCTATGAGCCTCATCTGTGTGTGGGCCGCCTCTCTCAGGGATGGGGTTGTACTGACCTCAGCTGATGTGATGCACTGGTGTTTGGACGTTGGAGATCAAACTCTGAAACTCTGAGCAGGCAGTGGTGGGATTTCTGCTTGGCGTGTCTCTCGTTGTCGCCGGACTCTTAATGGTGGATCTTTGGGGGGGGGGGGGGCACTGACAGCACGGAGTGACAGATGAACAGACTGGAGGCTCAAGTGTCTCGCGGTGGGTGATTAATGATAATCGGGCTGCATAAAGATTCCGGGAAGTGAAGTCCAGCTCCCGGCTGAGGGGACATCTAGCTAATCAGCATTCCGGTGCGTGCCGTGCTAAATTCCCGCCGCTAACGGAGCGTCGGGCCGCTCCTGGACATGTGGTTACTGGAAGAAGGCTACACACTAGGAGAAACTGGAAATGCCAACCTCGGGGAAGTCCGGCCCCCTCAGGGTCACATGGGATTGGAAGATCGCAGAAGATCAGGTGATAAATCCTGGAAGGAATTCCGGCTTATGGAATCCCAGTGGGTGACTGGTGTGAGCTCAGGAATGTGGCTATTGGAATTCCAGTGGGTGCAGGTGTGAGAGCTCAGGAAAGTTACTATTGGGATTCCAGTGGGTGGCTGGTGTGAGAGCTCAGGAATGTGGCAGTTGGGATTCCAGTGGGGGACTAGTGTGAGAGTTCAGGAATGTTGCTATTGGGATTCCAGTGGATGACTGGTGTGTGAGCTCAGGAATGTGGCAGTTGGGATTCCAGTGGGGGCTGGTGTGAGAGTTCAGGAATGTTGCTGTTGGGATTCCAGTGGGTGACTGGTGTGAGAGTTTAGGAATGTTGCTATTGGGATTCCAGTGGGTGGCTGGTGTGAGAGCTCAGGAATGCAGCTAATGGAATCCCAGTTAGCTAAATTGATTCTTAATGCAGGTGCTTTATAAAATATGGGATGTCAAAAACGTGACAAATCTTGTTTCGTAGCTTATCATCAAGAAATGGTCTCTGTTGCCAAGGTGAAGCCCGGATTCCCCCCCCACAGTTTTTTTTACAGGACTAAAATGTAAATGTCTCACATGACGTAATAATATACACCTGTCCCCATGTCCCTGCATCTGGCAGCATTGCTGGGGGGGTGGTCGTACATTGGGTCCGCAATGGCCCTCTTTCTGGAAGGTTCTTTGATGTTCTTGCCCGCAGTTCCTTTCTTCCAGAAGTAGATGTACCACAATGATCCCATTCATGCCTTCCGACTCTCCACTCTGCGGCTTATTAATCAGCATTTATGCCCACACCTCCCCCACCCCCCCCACAGCGTGAAATCCTCACTAAAAGGATCAAAGGACTTTTCTTTCCTTCCCATCGTCCCCCTCCCTGTTTTCTTTTGAAACCTTCCATTTTGCACAGCTGCCCCCCGCCCTCTTCTGCCAGGCACCTGTGGTGGTTCTCGAGGCTTTAGCTCGCCGCTGTCAGCTCAGTGCATTCTGAGACCACTTCACAGTGTCCTGTTCCGCCCTATTATGGATGGTGATTAGGGCAATTAATCATCATTAATAATAGTTAATATTATTACCCCTCCATCATCTGTGATTTATCCTGGTGTGGGGGTGTCACAAGCCATCTACCAGGGACACCATAGTCAGGGTGCCGGTCCAGTACTGGGCAAATGCACTCACAACACATGATTTTTAGACAAGGTAAAGAAGGGCAAGAAGATCATCAAAGAACCTTCCAGAAAGAGGGCCATTGCGGACACAAATACATGTACCATTGCACTCCTGATGGATGGATGGATGGATGGATGGACGTTGCTTTCCGAATAAGTATGGGTCACTTGGGACTTCGCTCCTACTTTGTATGTCTGTATGTTGTGCAGCTCATGTGGAAAGTTACATGGCAGTAACTATGTCGATCTACCCCCACCAGTCGGTCACATTAATGAGGACCTTCAGTGGCCAGTACGCTCCCCAGTCTGAAACCAGACTTTACTTTCCTTCCAGACTGGCCTGATGGGGGATTTGCATTTAAAAGAGGACAGAAATGTACCATGATTGATTTAAAAAACAGAATTCGATGTGCTCCGTGTTCTGTCATACTCTCTTGCAATTATATACAGCTGAATTCAGCTTAAGACCTATATTTTAATCAATTTGAACATTACTGTAACAAAAAAACACATTTGGTATGCAGAGTTTTTAAAAAGTTATTTATTAAATAAACCTCTCCCCCCCCCCCCATGATGGTTTAACCTGCTATGTACTTCTGCATTGAAATGAGCTTTCAGTTCTGATCATGTGTATGATTGAGACCATGGAAGGTGGGTGGTTTGGAGCTGGGGGGTGAGATCTCTCGTTGCCTGTCAACCGATTTTGGCAGGTGAAGATAGGTGAAAATGGTGAAGGTGGGCTGAATGGGGGAGATTCAGCTGGAAGCGTGATGAGCCCCCCCAGCTGAATGAGAGGAACAGGAGTGCCCTGGCCAGTGATCAGCATCACGCCCCAGTCACTGCCGCTGTCTTCAGACCCCCTCAGATGCGACTTGACGGCCACAGTGTGTGACTGGGGCTCTAGTGCCTGTGAAAGGTGGCGGGGGGGGGGGCGTGACAAACAGAGCTCTGGCGCATTTCCTTGCGCATGTCGCCATGTCTTTGTGGTTGTTCCGTGTGTCACTTCCTGTCTCCTGTTTCCTGTCAGTCTCATGCTACAGGGTCCTGCCAGCTCTGTACCCTTCAGGCGGCTTTCAGACCTTCAGTGTCCTGGGATCTTAAAGCCCCCCCCCCCCTAGAAATGTTGCTGTACTCTGAGCCCTACAGAGATAATCCCACCCCCTCCCAACCCCAGGTCAACAGCTTTACCTTCGTCTGTCAAACACATAGTCCTTCCAGCCTGTTTCACTTATAGAACTAGGTCTCACTGTAAATAAGGCCCCTGCTTTAAAGATCTTGTTAGACACTAAAATTACGACAGCCACATTTCTGAATAAACCGCCTCAGCCTGTCAGACACGGACACGGGGTTACTTGTCTGTTGTTGTCGCTTACTGATAATATCATTAAATCGCACAGGCTGAGCAAGAGGAGGTCAGTCTGGCCTAGGAAGCTGAGTGGAGGCTTTGGGAGGGGTGCGGTGTCATTTTAACTGGCCTCCCCTGTGCAGGTGAAGTTAGCTATGTTTTTATATGTCTATATGTGAATTCAGGGATCTGATGGCAGATTCAAGGGGGTGCTGTGCAGATCCAACCACGGGTAGCTGACTGAGGACCTGCTTGGCAGATCGCTGTCATGGTGATGGATATATCTTGCAGATGCTCCCAACCTCCAGGGCCATAGTGCGTAGATGCGTCTTAATGGGGAGTAGGCTGGCCTGGTCCTGGTGGGCGGCAGACTGTCCTGGGCTGGCCTGCTCTTTGTGGGTGGCAGACTGTCCTGGGCTGGCCCGGTCCTGGTGGGTGGCAGACTGTCCTGGGCTGGCCCGGTCCTGGTGGGCGGCAGACTGTCCTGGGCTGGCCTGCTCTTCGTGGGTGGCAGACTGTCCTGGGCTGGCCTGGTCCTGGTGGGCGGCAGACTGTCCTGGGCTGGCCCGGTCCTGGTGGGCGGCAGACTGTCCTGGGCTGGCCCGGTCCTGGTGGGCGGCAGGCTGTCCTGAGCTGGCCCGGTCCTGGTGGATGGCAGACTGTCCTGGGCTGGCCCGGTCCTGGTGGGCGGCAGACTGTCCTGGGCTGGCCTTGGTACCACTGAGACTTCTTGATGGAGGTGGGAAGACTATGTCTGTAAGGCACAATGGTGAGGAAACTGAGAATGAGGATGGCTGGGGGGTTTGGCAGAGGCTTTTAAACCAGTTTGAACCTGTAGGAGTGTGTCAGTTTAGAGCAACAGACAGACAGATTATGAGTGTTTGGGAAGCCATTTCCCTCCCACACTGTCATGGATCAGACGCAGTTAGACATGGGCAATCAGAGAAGAGGCCACTTGTTGGTCGCTGTGAGAGTGGTTCGTTTCTTTCTTGATCTGATGGACGAATGTATCGAAGGCAAGATTGATGTGGGTAAATTACATTAGTGGTGTTGCTTGCTTTGACCTGGGTTTGAAGGTGAGGAGGTGGAGGAGGAGGTGATGGAGGCACAGCTGCAATTCAGCCCCCCCCTGTTCCTCTGTGGTGGCTTGGGATTTATGAGGTCCTACCTCCAGTCTCCATGCAGTCCACTCCCAGTTACCCTCTGCCCCTCCCCATTTCCCAGGACATGCCAATCGTCACCCTCTGCATAATGGGACCTTTATGTGATGATCTGTGGGGCGTCTGTACATCTTTCCTCATTAGCGCTCCCTCCCCCCAGTGGCAGTACTAAAAGTCATTCTCTGCAACATCTTCATTTGGCTCAATGGTTGTTCGTTTTCAGTTGCTAACACCGAGGTCATTAGGGAATGCATTCGCGTCACCCATCACACAGAAGCTGGCTGGGGTCCTGCTTTTAGGCATCGTTCCCTTCACGGATCGCCGGGGTGGAGTTTAGCCAGTAGGAAATGGAGGGGTATGAATATGAGGATCGTTTCGATTGTGAGATATGCAGGTCCCTTCAGACGGGAGGGGCTGCCCAGCCTAGGGATTATGTGAGAATCATGGGGATGGGGGGTGTTAGCTGTAAGATCCCATGACACCTGTCTGAGTCTGCCTGGGACCCTTCCCCACAGATAAGCTGGAGAATGGTGATGTGTATCAGCGGCGCAGAGGCCCCCAGGTCAGCGTGCCGGGGGACCCGGATATGGCCTCCAGCCCCCTGGAGCGTGAGCGGCCGGGCAGAGCAGCCAGCAGCTGGCGACGCGTCCTGCTGCTCATTCTGGCCATCACCATCCACAACATACCCGGTGAGCAGCGGTACCGCCCCGCCCGCCCCGCCCGCCCCGCCGGCCGCCTGTCTGCACTCTGTGTGCTCCCTCCCGCCGCCTTCCCTGCTTCCATCCATCTCTCCCTCTCCTTCCTCTTCCTCCATCCCCTTCTCTTCTTCCTCTTCTCTGTACTCTCCCCTTTCCTTCCTCTGTCAACTTGTCTTCCTCCTCCCCTTCTCCGTACTCTTCCCTCTCCTTCCTCTTCCTCTGTCTCCTTGTCTTCCTCCTCCCCTTCTCCGTACTCTTCCCTCTCCTTCCTCTTCCTCTCTCTCCTTCTCTTCCTCCACCCCTTCTCCACACTATTCCCTCTCCTTCCTCTTCCTCTGACTCCTCCTCTGACTTCTCCCCTTCCCCATACTCTTCCCTCTCCTTCCTCTTCCTCTCTCTCCTTCTCTTCCTCCACTCCTTCTCCACATTATTCCCTCTCCTTCCTCTTCCTCTGTCTCCTTCTCTTCCTCCTCCCCTTCTCCGTACTCTTCCCTCTCCATCCTCTTCCTCTGTCTCCTTCTCTTCCTCCTCCCCTTCTCCGCACTCTCCCCTCTACTCCCTCTCCCTCTGTTCCCTTCTTTTCCTCCTCCTCCCCTTCTTGTTACTCTCCTTGAGAACACCTCTCTTTGCTGGTATGTTTACTTCATTCACTTCTGTGTGGTTCAGCACTAATTGATTTTTCCCTCCATTCGTGAGGCCTTTCTCCTTGTAGCTTAATGACCCGATGCTAAACTCCCCAGCAGTCACGCTACGTCTCAGCCCCAGGCACTGTCTCGCATTTTCGTATCGCCAGAATGAGATGCGTCGCACCCCCGCTGCCAGCCAGAATATTTAAAGCCTAAATTCTACATTGGCCTGGTTCTGAGGGGTTGCTGCCCCTGTCCTTCATCGTACTGTCTCTGCTTGGGACAGTGGCTCCTGCCAGCCCCCTCTTTTGAGGATTAGAAGCCCCCCCCCCCCAGCCCTAACCTTAACCATAAGTAACCAAACAAAATACCAGACTTTTCTGCGTTTTTACTTCTTTGATTGCTTTCACAGATCTTTGTGGGGACCTGAAAAATGGTCCCCACAATGTCAAAATAACAGGATTTTATTATATTGTGTATTATATTGTATTAGATTTGGCCCTCACAATGTAATATAAACCTAATCCACACACACACACACACACACACATTGGTCTATCCTCTGTATGGCCTTTAAGGACACAGATTTAAGGGCTGTAAAGTTTGTAACATTAAACATTGGACCAGTTCTAAAATGGGTTTATATGAACTTTATAAAATGTACATAAAGCCAACATTTAATCTCAAATAGGGCTGTCACTCTTGATTAAGATAAGATGAATCCCAGAAAGGGAAGTTTTGGGATTATAGCTGCAGGTCTGAGCATGGAATGGAGGGACATAAATATCTAAATGTAACCAGTAACCAGCCAACTGGCAGCCAGTCAGTCTCAGACATGTGATTGTACTGTACGGTTGTCAATCAGTATTCCATTAATCTACTGATTTACTCTAAAGATTCAGATTGCAGTTGGTGTGAGGCAGGAGCCAATATACCATTGCCGGCTGTACAATGAGTCACACAGAACGTGAGTTTAGGCAGCCTGATTCACAGACAGTGCAAGGAAACCAGAGGATCCACTGAAAAGCCGCGCACATGCAGGATGAACGTGCAGACTCTGCACTCACAGTGCGGCAGTGTGCAAAATGATAATCATCACAAACGCAGATGGGCGAAGAGGAGAAACGCAAACAAGACCTGGTCACAAAAAACATTCATCTTCCACTGTGTGGAAATGCTTTGTCTTCCGTAAAGACGATTGTGAACAAAAGCAAGTGATTTGTTGCCACTGCTTTGTGTCTGTTTACACAACTCACAGAAACACCAAATTATTTGACAGACTGTTGGGAGATGATAAGTTCTATTTGGTTAGGTAGTTAATTTTAAACTCTTAAATATCGCAAAAACTTTAAATATCGCAATGTGAGCGTTTTCTAGCGTCGCTCAGCCCTACTGAAAAACACACAATACAACCACAAAAAAATACTATATGGTTTATGTACTGTATTATGTAAGATGACGTGGCCAAACGACAGAGCAAACCTTCATTTTAGCAGCGATTCATTTGACATGCAGGAATTGTAGGAAGTAAAATACGTAAAATAATTCAAAGTGATGACAGAGACAGGCTACGCTACTCCGAGGGACTAACCTCGCATTACTGGGAAAGTCCGTCAAACCTCTGTCTTTTTTTTGTTTTGTCATTGCAGTTGTGCTATGGTGATATTTAAGTTCTGCTTCGCAATACTGACGGACGACTGCATTTCCATTCACTTTTAATGCGATGTGCTTCCACACAACTGATGCTTTCTCTCTTTTTTTCGGGCCCTCATACCTTCCGCCATATTGCAGAGTAGTCGAGAAGGAAAATATTTAGCCAAGGGTTTTTAATAATTGAGTAACTGAGTTTAGTCAAGTAATCGCGGCAACTCCAGTCTCAAACGAAAGACGAGCATGTGACACAATATTCAAATTAAAAGGAAAATACACAGAACTGAAGTGTCTCTTCTGCTAAAAAAATGCAAACAAGCACCTGACTTGAGAAAACCAGCTTGGTTATTTCTACACCTAGTTAAGTATATGGCGGTGAACATTTCTGATACGTTAAAAGTAAAAGTTACTGTTTGTTTCTGTTCATTTCAGAAACTTTTGTCTGGTGTGTTTTAAGTTTACTGTCGTGGTTTGTTTCACCTCATTTTGTCGTACCGAAGGCTTAACTGTGTCACAGACATACTGGCAAAACTGCTTACAGACAGACATCAAGGGCTAAACCTGGTTTCTGTCTGTCAGATGCTAGTTAGATCGACATCATCCAGTCGTGCACAAGTACAGTCAGCACTAGCGAAAGATTCTGCATCTGATTGGATGCATTTCAGATTCGTAGCTTCCTGATATTTTTGTCTATTTCTCGTGTCAGTACATTACCTCATAGTTAATTTGTATTAATTTGTAATTTTTGTAATTTAAATTTTATTATGTTCTTGTTTCCTTAATGAAAATTCTTCATTGACACAGAATTTTGGTTATAGTTTTTGTCCAGCTATAGTACCACCATCCCAACCCCCTCCCCCCAGTTTGACACCCTCCGGTTTATATGTTTACCTGTCAGAGGAGGGGCTTGGTGATTTTTCCGGGCAGGCAGCTCCCTGGACAGCTTTCCTGCCAGATAAAACTCTGCTGCCTTGATAACCTTCAGGTGTGGGGTGGGGGGGTAGATCCCACAGCGGATGCAGCTTAAAGTGGAGAGAGAACCAAGTCTCCCCCAAATGGCCTCTTGGATTTATGGGGAGAAAGACATTTGCAGTAATGCAGCAGGTGGCGTAATGGTTAAAGAATTTGCCTTGTTTTTAGTATTCACCTTCTGTGCGGGATCTTGGTGCATGACTTGCTTTCAGCCTCAGCATGTGTGTGGCCCTTAACCCCCAGCTCCCTGGGCGCCGCTACGGGTGGCAGCCCCTCACGGACAACTTACTCTACGCAGAGCAAGTTGAGGGAGGTGTAAAGACAATTTCCCCACGGGGATCAATAAAGTATCGAATATTATTATTATATTCCCAGAAGAACCTGACACACTTTAAGAGTTCGGAGAAACACCAGTCTGCTTCCAGTCCATCGGCAGGTACAACAATGAGAGACAGACAGATGGACGGACCTCTCGGGCCAGAGGCTGAATAGACTGCAGTGTATAAAATGCCCCCTACCACCACCCCCTGAATGGGTGAGAAGTCTCAGCCCAGCGTGGCTCTGTGGCCCCCGTGAGCACGCACATGTACCGAGCTAGAGCCCATTAAGGTGGAATAAAATGTCGGAGGGCAGCAGTTCCGCCCACCCGCGATCGGCACTCCATCCGACGCCGCCGACTGCCACTGATCAAAGCCGCTCCTTCAGATGGGCTTAATAATGGCCATCTGTCACATGGCCGCTCCCCCTGCAGTTCTCCTGTGGGGGTGTCTTAGGCGAGACTGAAGTGGACACAGACAGACAGACAGACATATACAGAGCCAAACAGGGAAACACACACAAATATACAGACATACAAACAGACAGACAGACAGACAGACAGTCACACAGACAGCCAAACAGACAGACACACAGAGCCAAACAGACAGACACACAGAGCCAAACAGACAGACACACAGAGCCAAACAGTCATGCAAACACACACAGACAGACAGACAGTCACACAGACAGACAGACAGTCACACAGACAGACAGACAGACAGTCACACAGACAGACAGACAGACAGTCACACAGACAGA
>JABJVP010000091.1:3796972-3810381 GCA_026770825.1 Brienomyrus longianalis | reverse complement strand
CAGATGCGGCACATCAGCAGCCTCCAAGGCCTCAGACCCACACAAGGTCCCCTATTGTTGGCAGTGCAGGGGCGCGTGGGGGGTCGACACACTGGTGAGCCACGGGGGGGTGCTTCAATGTATTTGTCTAGATCGGTGTGTAAATGGTACGAAGTGACAGGCATCTGGCAGCTGTCTGAGGGGAGGGAACTGCGCTGTCACACATGTGATATCCAGTCGGGGAGGGAAAGGCTGAGGAGGCATCCTCCCAAAGCAGACTGGACATCTCACACAGCACCTGCGAGTGGAGAGAACCAGCCACCTGACCTAAACGTGCGGCTCTCTGCCCGGGCCAACTGAAACAAGCCTCATCTTCAGGTCTGCCTCCTCCGATTACAAGGAGGGGGGCTTTTTCAGCTGTAGGGCTCTCCTTCTAGGGGGGGGGGGCATGTTCACATTCACATCTCCCTGACCTCGCCTCTGAATGTGCTCCCCCAGAAGAACACGCTGGACTCTCATTGGCCGCCCGGGGACCTGTGTTTCATTAAAAGCATTTGGCTAAAGCTATATATATTAAAAAAAAAAAAACAACAGCCAATTATAAAAATGGAAAAGCATTGTGCTATTATTAAATGTGGGGGGGGGGGAGACAAGCTTGTTAAGTTTAACAGTTTTACTTGCTTTATTACTGCTCATGATTGTTACCATCAGCAAACAATTGGGGAGCAAATAATTATACGTCACGTTTGTAATTGTGCTGCCTGATGAGAGCAGACACGGTGGGTGACCCATGACCCTAGACCCCGCGGAGGTACAGCACTACCCCTTAACGATGGGGGCAGGCACTCCAAACCCAAGCGAAGGGGCAGTTTGTGGTATTTTTATATAACTGTTAAGCAATTGTGGAATACATAAAGGCTTTTTTACAGTATCCCCACACCGCAGGCTGACAACCCTGGTGATGCGATGGGGGCGGGGGGGCGGGGAGGAGTAACTGGCCAGCTTCGGCCAAAACCTACATTTTTGTCTGGCAGAAACGTAATACAGAATCCGTCTCCAGCTCGCATTTCGAGGTTGTCTGCTCGCACCCGGGACCGGTCGGCCCCTGCCACCTCTTGGCCCCACTGTACTCAGGTTGAGCCGTCTGATATGGTGATGTGGGGCTCCGCTCGGTCAATCCTCACCCCCACCTCTGCTAACGGCTGCTAGCCACCTTCCCCCGTGCCCAGCCAGTGATGAGCTTATTGACCTCAATACCAGGCCGGTTCTAACTTTCTACCACCAAGGAACGCCGGCTTTAACGGGCTTAATCTTACAGACCAGCAATGTAAAATCAAAATTAAGGAAGCCACAAGAGCCGTTTTAAGGCTCCAAAACCTCAATAATTCTCGATAACATCCTGTAAAAGCTGCTTGTAACACATACACCCCTGGTAATGGGCTCTCCTATTGGTCGTTTTCCAGAAATGCAGCTAATCGTTTAGCATTTAAAGGATGGATTAATGCAATGACGTCCAAGTGCAATACATTTTTTATGACTGTGTATTAAAACTATGCAATTCTTAATTGAAAGTACAATTTAATTAGGCCTACAACGGCTGTAATTGATCGGGAAGGTTGCGATTCGGTTATACAGGGTTAAATCTGCCCGTAAACAGCCCGATAACTGCGGCTACTCTTGGCTCTGTCAAACGCCAAGGAGGGCTTTGGCGATTTTCTTCTTCCCAAAGAAAAAGTCAGGTGGGAATCAGGAAACTAAGAAGGGTGGAAGTTAATAAAAAAGGACGTAAAAGCCGCAGAATAATCAGCGCTGCTTCGGGGAGACAAAAAAATCATTGATAATGAATTATTATACTGGATTTACTGCCGTCACTTTTCATTGTGTCGGCATTTCCCAGCAATGATGGTAAATGTTATTAATGGCTCCGCACTGGACATGTTGCTACAACAGAAGGTAAAACGATATATTTCCGAGGCTTATACACAGATAAATGTTTCCTGCGAAATATGAAAGAATGATATAAAGTCATCTGCGGAATGAAGACCTCGGACGAGTTCCTGTGTGTGCACTTTGGGTCTGCGGCCGGAGCATAAGGAGCAAGGAGGTGTCTGCCTGTGTGTGTGTGTGTGTGTGTGTGTGTGTGGGGGGGGGCCTGTTTTTTGCTCGTGCGCGGTGTATGTAATTATGATATTGTGTGGACCAGATTTCCCCACAGTATGATAAACACTTGTAACTTTTTAGCTTGTGGGGACCATTTCTTCCGTTAGCTTTATAAAAAAAAATATGAGAATCAAAAAACAAAAAAATTCCAAAAGGCTTGTATTTTGTTTGGTTGCTTATGGTTAAGGTTAGAGCTGGGTAGGAGCTAAGGTCTCCATGTTGGGATTAGGGTTATGCCTATAGGCATGCCACTTCTTGATCTCCTGGCGATCTACGCAGACAAGGAGACACACAAAATGATCAATTTCACTTGATCCGCACTGATTCCTGTGCAAACTTGGCACGTATGCCAGCAAATTCATTAAAATATTCTGTCGAAGTAACTGCCAGAAACTGTCAAATATGCCCAAATAACAAAGAAAAGCAATGTTGAGTTCTATGGAATTCGCTTACTGTACATGTTAATATATTTACATAGACAATATTTTTTTAATTTACGAGTCTGCCTCGTTTCCTTTATATTAAGTGGGTAACTTAATATTAAAATTACAGATATCTCGGGTTATATAAGCTGATTTATATTTCACGGATCTAAGTTTCAAAAGGAAGCAAAATCGAATTATTCTGATACCGTTATTGTCACCAAGCATTAATGATAAATGTTCACTATTATGTCAGTATTTTTTTTTTACATTGCAAACGTTGTAACGAATCCAGGAAAAGCTACACGATTTACGTCTTTTCATACTTATGGCGAAATGTAATTTAAAATCATTATTATTTAGAAATCTATATAGACATGTTCAGTAAAATAGCGCCACTATTTAATAACCAATTATTATAATAAAAATAATATGATAATAATAATAATGTGACATTTATTTTCATTTTCATTTTGTGGCGTTGACGTTCAGAAACATGATATAGATTCTCCTCATAATCCCAATTTAAAACGCAGAGTAGGCCTGAATTTTGTTAATGATTAAGTGTCAAATCATATATGGACATTAATGTATTTACGTGCTGCATCTGACACATGGCCTAAATCTATAGCGCGAATAATCCATACATGCTTACTAAATCAATTTAATTCGACTAATGAAAAGACATTTATTAAATGTCGGTTTTAAAATATTTAGACTGCATACAAGAAACCACCTTTATTTTATGGAACAAGGTGTACCGTACATGGGACCAAAACCAACCAGAAAGAGTAACTAAAAATAACTGAGAACCATAAAATAATATTTTCACAGCACACAGTACATGCACGCAAGCGTGACTTTTGGACAGAAATGAAAATATACAGAGAAGATTTTTATAAGTATTTTCTTTAGCCCTTACTCCATTTACCGTGAAAATATTGTATCGAGTCGCACGGAGAAAGGGTATGGTGTGTGTCTGGGAGGTGGAGGGAGTGTGAACAGAGCAGAAAAAAATCAGGGGTCTACAAGTAGGGAGCAAAAGGCAGTAAATGCGCGTATTTATGAAGTTAATTCTAGGCAGGAAACACTTTATTTTAAACATCGCGGAGCAGCTTAATTGCTTGTGTGCGGTCGGGTTGCATAAGAAACCAGGCACGCGGCTCCGCGCGGAGCGCAGTCACCCGCAGACCCCGACACCCCCAAGCCAGGTTCCCACCCTGTTTGTTTAGACAGATGCAGTAAATTGCAACTTTAGAGGGGTGGGGGGGGGGTGTCAGTGAGGTTGAGTAGCGGGGCTTGGGCGCTCGTGCTGCCGGGAAGCGGGTGTGAGGCAGCCGCGCGAGACCCGCTTCCATTACAAATAAGCCCGGGACCTCCTTTCTCGCCCAGGAAATATTTTAAACTTATTTCTCCAAATTTGTTCTGGCACAGGTTTAGGAACCGCTTTTACACGCCTAGTACTTAAACACCACAGCAAATCGCAATAAGAAAAAAATAACAGCGATCTAATATTAAAATCAAATTTAAAATTACAGCATTCCACCTGTGCTAGGGCTGCCTGAGCAGAGGTCGCATTTAGCTGCGCTCTGATTGGCCGGTGTCACCGGGGGGGGTCATAAGTAGAGCCCTGCTATTGGCAGGTGTTTCCGATTCGAAGGGAGCTGAAATGGCGCCAGTCTATCCAGTCCAGAGACAAAAAAGATCTTGTTAACTCCTTTCTGTGGAGGAAGAGTTTGGCCAGAGGTCGGTGCGTGAGGCAGATGTTAACCGGGCAAATTTGGAAGAGGCACATCATCTCCTTTGAGGCTCTCGTGCACAGATGTTAAAAAGATGGCCCGTGTGTGTGTTTTGGGGAGCTTTTTGTGATAATTTTGGTGGTGCTAACGTGTTCCCGTGGGTGCTGTTGCTCATTAGACAGAGTACTCCATGTGCCCTCCCCGGGGGTGGAGCAGGATGCTGTGGCAATTTGAAAGCGGTGCCCGCCAAGCTCTTCGGAGACGATGCGCTAGAGCAGTGTTTCTCAACCCGGTCCTCGGGGACCCACAGATGGTCCATGTTTTTGCTCCCTCCCAGCTGTTAGGGAGGAAGCAAAAAATGTGAACTGCCCATGGGTCCCTGAGGGCCAGATTGGGAAAAACTGCAATAGAACATTCTGAAAGACCAACATAACCGCATCAAGCCAAACTGACGTATTGCGCGGTGGTCTCAGATCATAGGTTTGGATGGTAAAACCCTTAAATTGTTTCTAGTCCGTCTTTCCAGACTTGGGGCTCTGTGTGGAAACTCCATCGTGCCGTGCATCTCAGGGCCCCCAAAAACTCAAATTTCTTCAAGGGGGGACTCCTCGGTCCTCCCATAACCTTCCGATGATCCGATGATGGAAGGCCATGGAAAGGACCGGAACAAGCTGCACCGGGCACCTCTGCTGCAGCTCGATGAAGCAGCCCAAGGACACCACAGCCCAAAAGGAGGGATGTGAGCACCCCACCCCCCCACCTCAATGTGGTCGTTCCCAGTCCTCCTCGTGGCTGGCCAGATAAGCAGGGACAGCTTTACGAGCAAGACACAGGCCACGGATGTTATTTAAAGAGGGGGGTGGGGGGCAAATGAGTAAAGGGCAGAGTTAGTTAGAAAAACGATAACAGCACGTCAGGAAGCTAACGTTGTGGGTTTTGCGCCCTCTGCCATAGTTTACATTCGAGCCGAGTCATAATTTTCTTCCTTTTTGATAAACACACCCGTGTTTGGTTCCGCACACACACACACACACGCGCACACACACACACACACACACCATCCATGCCGGCGGTCACTCAAGCCCTTCGCTGCAGGATTCAAATCCTTCAGGATGTGACCTCGTGACATTCCGGTGTCCACCACGACGAGAGAAATGCATCAGGGGCTGTTCCGTGGCTCGCTTCCCATCAGAGCCTGCAGGTGGAGCAGCCATTTAGGACCTGGGTTTTGAACCGGAACCATCCAGGGATGTTTTCCCCATGGAACCCTAGAGTGCGGTACATCAGCTCATTTCAAAAAGAAACTGCATAACCATGTAAGTGACATCATTCTGCCAACTGCGGGATTTAAACCTGTTATTTCCATTCACAAGCACAGTATCTTAACCCGCTGAGACACAAACATCAACAACAACAACCACAACAGTAATGATATGGGGTCCTGAAGCGTTTCACCGCTACTTTGTTTATAAGCTGCTTTCACAGGATGTTGAGCAAGTCTGGAAGTTATTTCGGTGCCTAACCAGCAGCAGCTCTGAAAGACCAGGCCTGGATGAGGTTGGAGGCTTCTGGATAAAGTCATTTGAGACGTTGCCCTAATGAATAACCCTTCGGTCTCACCCCCGGCCACTCAAGCTGCTTACAAACTCCCCCGTCTCTGATGGTACCTGATTTAGAGCCCTCGCAAGGTCAGCTGGTGAATTTCAAACCCGCCTCCCCCCCCGCCCACTTGTCCCCCACCACACCACCTCCACATACCACCCCCCCCCCCCAGGCTCAGATCGGAACAAGCAGGGTCAGTGAGGTCGCTGGGTTGGCCTCTGCTTTATCAAGGTCTTGTTTATTTTTCCTTGTGTTGAAGCGCAGAGGTTTATGGTCACTGCAGGGTTGGGCCCGGAACGCCAGGCACTGGGCAGGTTCAGGAAGGACGAGACTGGTCAAACACCAGAAACCTCCGAGGGAACATCTGCAGAAAGATTCAGGGCTACCTGCGGGAATGCAAGCTGTTTTCTTTACACATTTTTAGCCAGAACAACATCTTCAAAGAAGAGGAACCAAACAACCGGCGTTTAAAAGAGGAAGGCGACCAGGGCGACTGTGCTGTGAGAGCAAATAACCAAGGATATCTTAGCAAAAAGGCAAATGAAAACACCAGGAGGTGATTACCAAGATTAGCGTTCAATTTAAGTCATTCCTGAGGAAAAACAAGATCACCACAAGCGTGAAGAATAGATGTAATGTGGCCTAAGATAGTGGAGGGTACGAAAGTCAAACAGTCAGTGTATTTAACACCCAGGACACCAGAGCTGGTTTCTGCTACCAGGTTAGATTTTTTTTTCATTTATTTAGCAGGTGCATCTTAACCCACTAAGCCACCCCCTCGCCCCCCAAAACACCCACACTGCCTTTTCAGTCAATTGAGAAACACTGGTCTTCACTGCAGCTGAGAATCATGGGATAGATATGAGGAGGAAAAAATCCTCTTTCTGCAATATTATTGTCGTACGTCTGTAATTTTTTCAGATCTTGGAGAGAAAGTGGGGTGATGTCACAACTGTGGGGCTCCTAGCACTGTGTACTGGAGCTCCTACCGCTGGGTACTGGGACTCCTACCTGGGTACTAGGGTACTGCTACTGACCTGCCTGTCGACTCCAGGATCGCCATGCTGGTATCAGGGGTCTGCTGGCCCAGGATCTGGACGAAAGATCTTTTAGGCGCCCTTCTACCAGTTGGGCAAGCAGGTAGAATACTGGCGAAGGTTGAGCAGCAAAATGAGGAAGCTGCCATTCATAGTAATATCTCCACGGCGCTTTGATGGCAGGACCAGGGCCCCATGCTGCCCAGTTTCAGAATCCCATGTGATTGACTCTGGTCACTTTCACTTGTTTATTTGTTATTAATTGTATTCATTCACTGTATTTTTTATTCATTATTTTATCTTAAGCTGTACTCTTGTGAACATGTTCTCTTGTCATTCTGTAGTCTGCGAGGAAGCGTGCAAGGAGGAATTCCATAGTACTTAATACATCAGATTGTGTAAAGGACAATGAAGAACTGGTTTGAATTGAATCTGCTAATCTTGAATTGAATTGAATTGAGTGATCAGCTTTACTGGTTCTAGATACCTGGAATAGGCCACCCACATCATCATGGATTAGCACTGGAAAGTTCTAGACAAATGAGGAAAACGACACCCCCTGGCAGACCCCCTGATTTGTGGACCATTAGCCGTGAACCTCAACTTCTGAATCATCGATAAGACAAACTCAAAAAACCATTGGGGGGAGGAGGTCAACGTGGGAGCCTTACTCACCCCCCTTCCCAAGATCAAAAGCGATCCATCACTACCGAGCTGTTTGTTTTAGGAAAGCTTGATTTGATCTCTCCATCGCTGGGTTATCGGTTTTCCCCTGTCGCAAAACACGACCACGTGAAACGACAGCGGCATTAGCAAGTTGTAAATACGTCGCGCGTTGGACTTCTCCCTCCCAGGGGGGGTCACCTGTTTCATGCAGCTGATTTATTGGTGTAGATTATCGAGGTGTAAGAGTAACCAAAACAGATCTGCTGGACAACTTAAAAGGGATGGTGTGAAGGAGGGTTAGGGCCGGGGGGAGGTGCTGTGTGAGTGAGGCTGGATGGGGGGGATAGCAGAGGACTGGGGCTTGACCTTCTTCCTTTTCATTTCCTCCCCCCCGCCCATAAATCACTGCCTCAAGGTTAAGGCAGCTTCCAGGATTATGTAGGATGGGAGCTCATTACCTCAGACAGACCTCAGGGGGAAACAGCTTTATTCTCAGTGACCTCTAATTGAAATCAAGCATTTCCTTCAATTATGAATGCAGGTCGTACAAAACCACAGCAGTATTACCAGCAGCCAAGGCAACCATAACTAAAAAAGGTTACGCCTCAATTCCTGGAGATGCAGCTATCAGGCAGACAACACAGACGTCTGGAGGATGGAGGCCTTTCCGCCACTCTCCGCGACCCTCGGTCTTTAATCACATCCTCTGCTGACAGACTTTCCTTGAGCCGCTTTACTTTCATTGCTTTTAATAAGATATTTAATAATGCTGCTTGATTTATGTACCAGCTGACCAGCAGATTCTTATTTTGACACTTGAAACCCCAGGATAGTGTTTTGTTCAATTTGTACCATGGATTTACAGCTTTTCTTTAAAAAAATTATTCTTAAAAAGTAGCCTGACAAACATCCCCATTTCTGGAACCTTTTGGCCATATTACCCTCCTGATCACATTATTAGAAGCTCAATGTTAGTTTAAAAATAAAATTTATCATTTGTACAAGTATGAGAATTACTACTTCAGAATATGTTTTTAGTTTCCATTTATCTCAACTTTAATTTTAGCTCTCCTTTCTGTAAGACATAGATCCTCAAGGTCTTAATGAAGGTTTGGCCACTCATTAAATCAAGGGATTCAAACCAGCAACCTTCTTGTAACAGACACAGAAGCCTAACCTACTCACCCACACATAAATATTCTGTAAAGTTCTACAGACAGTGGTAGCTCTAACAGTCCTTCTAATAAGGGGCTCCAAGCTATTCGGACTTTTAGCGGGAGTTAAGGGTTTATATTGCGAAATAGCTGGTGTAGAAATGAAAACTCTTGTTTGTAGGTCCATCACTCGGTGGTATGTGTGTTAATTAAGCTCCTTTATGTACTTAGTGGTTTTGATGTATTTTTTCAGGTTCAGCGGTTGTACATATGACTGAAGCTGCTCCCTGATTGGACAGTCCTGGTACGGCCCCCCTCTTGACAGAACGGCTCTAGTCGCATTATCGGCCATCCGCTAAGCTTAGGGGACTTGGCAGGGACTTTGGGGACCTGCTTCTGGATGTCAGTGTTAGCTTAGCCTTGTGAAAACACCTCTGTGAAAACACTTTGTATTTGCACTAATAGCAAACCCTTTGGCCGTTCGGGAGCAGTGAAAATGAGCTAAGGGCCTCGTGTTTCGGAGGAGGTGAGTGCAAATGTCATACTGTCATGTAAAGCCTCGGCGCAGGTCTAAGGGGGTCGCGGCCCACCTCTCATTGGCCGACCCCGAATATGCAAATGAGGAGAACACTGATTGCAATTTTAGCCAAGGAGGTATTTTCAAGGTGGCATTTTGTTGATTTCACTGCGATTTTATCACGTTTTAGATACGATGCTGAAGGCACGCCCCAGTCTCGCTCTGGCCAGTGAGGGGTGGGGGGTATCTGGGGGTGGATCTCCCCAGCCAATCAGCACTAGCCAGGGAGCACTGGCTAACTTCCTCCTCTAAGTGTGTGAATCGGGGGCTTCTGGGAAACCACGCTGACCATTTTTATGAAATGACGTCACCTTGTAGGGTATTGTGGAGGAGGTACCCGTCCTGTCTGCGCTTGTTGTCATGGTGATTTTTATGGAGACCCTCTGGTATTTGTGGGATGGGACAGGTGGGGATAATGTGTCCGTATGTCAGTGTTATGTCCATTTTTAGAGGCCGGGGGGCTCCATCTGGTCTCGGACTTTAAGAATACCCATGGAGCGCCGGCAGAGGCAGCCACCGCCCCCCAGCGTGTTGACATGTGAACCGTGGCAGCCATCGGGCAGCGTAGGTGGGAGGTGTCCGTCGGGGCCCCACGTTGTTGACCGAGGCGAGTGTGATCACAGTCAGGGTCCCTGCGTTTGCCCCCCCACCTACACTGGCCGCACACGTGGTCGTGGCCCCTCTCCTGGTTTGTTTACTCTCCTCGCTTGGTTAGTCTGCCCCCCCCCCTATTGGAGGAGAAGTTGGGCCTGAGGGTTGCCGTTTCCGGTGATGGTTTCCATGGCTCCGGGGCTGAGGATTCACCTCCAGGATTGCCCACAGACATCGGAGACGATGCATAGAGGCCTTGCTCTGCATTTAGGGGCTGGGGCAGCTTGGTGCAGCTTGTTGAGAGTCAGTGAGGGGTGGGGCACACCCTATCTGCTTGGGGGGGGGGGGTCGTGACAGCCACATGCTAACCCGCTAAAGGGCGAACTAGCACCTAGCAGGGCGCTCAGCAGAAAACTGGACAGCCACTCCGCCCATAAGGGTCGCCCTGCCGTGACCCCCACTCACTTTCAAAATATGCAGTCTGATCTCCACAAACACCAGCCGGTGTCTGCAGCCGGCTAGGGGCGGAGCTCTACTGGATGGAGTGTTTGCTTTACGGGGGAAATGCACGGTGGCGGCCATGTTCGCTTTGTGGGCGGAGCGTAATGTGAAAATAAAGCCTGCAGTTCCAAATCCCTGCCTGCGCTTCTCTGCTCTTTTTCCTTCCTTTCTTTGTGTGTTTTGTTCTCTGCCCTCTGTTGCCTAAATAACAAAGTCGCCCCGCTCTCATATCTGGGCAAAAACGCCTCGTTTGCGTCAGGCTGACAGACCCCAAAGGTGGCTCGGACCTGGCTCAGCGCCATCTGTCCTGCTTCCGCTTCATCGCTGTTGCTCCCATATTAATTTTACGTTACACACAAACTAAGAGAAGTCTAGATTCTTCCGGACTGCATGTCTGGACTGTGGGGATCGACACACCTTCAAACCCAGTACACAATCCAAGTGCACCTGTGCCCTCTTAGACCCGGAGCGGAATCCATGCTGACTGAACCTTCTGGAAGAGCAACAGGAGGAACCCTGCTGTGACTTTGCCTTGGAATCCTTCTGGCTATAATTTCCTCGCCAACGGGACGGCCAATGGCCCCCGCAGGTCTGTCAACATCTGAAGTCCAAAATAAGTGATGGGTCAGGCTCCATTTGCCCATCAGCAGAAACAACCAACTGTGGAATAAAACATTTCACCGGGCGGGGGGGGCTTTTAAAAGCTCGAGGGGTGCCACCGCACAATCCGCCCGGCTGAGTCCGGTTAGCATCTCTCTCCACCTTTGCATTTTAATGGTATTTGCTGGCCAGACTGCTGCCTGTCGTAAAAACAATGTTTATACCCCAAAATATGACATCAGAAGCTAAGAGCGCTGAACGTATACACAGGGGCGGCCCCCTCCACCTGCTCCCCGCCCTCCCCGCCGAAATCAGCCCTCGACTACGGCTACCCGCAAAAGCCGACGTCACTCATTTATTTTGTCTACGCCTGAAAACATAAACTCCGACGTTGTGTCATTAAATTTCCGTGCCTTTCTTCGCCGTGGAAAGGGGAACCAGGTTTTGCCCGTAACTGTGTTTTTTTTTACGTCAGTTTTGTTTATTTTCTCACGGTACCCAGAAGACTAAATGGTTTTTCCGGAGGGACCCGGGGAGCTCGCCTCCATTGTGATGAAGGCCAGGACTTCTTCCTCCATTAATCTCAGCGTCATATACGGGTTTCAGGCCCGTGACACTGATGTGTACTGAAGTGCCTGCTTTTTCACTGCCTGTCTAATTATAGTGTGATGCACATAATATTACTGTCGTATTACATCAGAGTAGGGGGGGGGCGGAGCCTGCATCGAACGTATACACCAATCCCAGGAAGGCAGGCCTGATTTGCTGAATGACTCCGAATGGACGAATCCCCCGCAGTTCCAGTCCATCCATGACCTGACACTCCATTTCGGTTCCTTCTGTTTCTGTTCCGATGCTTACGCCAAGGCTGTTTCTGTTCCTCTCCATCCCAACAGTCATCCCAAAATGAAGCCCTGTTTCTTCCTCACATCCTCGTGCTCTGTTCTCACTGTCCATGTGCTAGTCTTACTGCCGTAGTTGCATGTTTTCACCCCTATTCCGGTTCATAGTGATAAAAACTATATATATATATATATATATATACATTGATCATAGGGATACAGCAGGTTTACTATTCTGAGTTCAATAACATACTATGGCAGATTATTACTCCAAGAATACTACAAGTGTGCCTTTCTAAGTACAGTAATATACTGCTGCAGATCGTTACTCCAGGGATACTACAGGTGCACCTTTCTGAGTTGATTTCCTTGTCTTTTTCTCCAAGTCACAGAGTGTTGAGTATGGAGAATCCCGTAAACACTGCTGTTTGGAAAGAGGCCAGGGGAGATTGTGGCAAATAAATTCTGGAGTGCTATCCAAACTGGGATGTACAGTACTGTGCAAATGTCTTAGGCAGTCCAAAGAAATGTTTAAAGCTGTTTATCTGGGTAGCAGGTGTACTTTGGCTTAGAACAAAAAACACAAGTTAACATTAGAACATGTGCAAATTAAGAGTAACACAATGAAAACTAATAATAATTTCTTCTATTTTCTAAAACGTTACTGATATTTAGTTGGATGGCTAGACACTGCTTCAGTTCCCAAACTTCTCCTCAGGGGCATCTCAGCCGTTCCATGATTTTGTTAAATTTCACCAACAGCTCTATCAAATAATTAAATTGTTATATTGGTTTAAAAAGTCAGTGAGAGATTGACTAGCTGTATGAGGTGTGTTAGGGGCCAAGTCAAAAAATACATGGCTGCACTGGACGGTCGCTGCAAATACTAGGATGATTTTAGCAGAGGTTCTGAAATGGCGAAGCTGACACACTTTGACAGGCATCATATCATAGTTTTACACCGACACGAGGACAATCTGAACATCATTTTCTTTGCCTGCCTAAGACTTTTACACAGTATTGTATATTAAAAGATTGGGTCAAAATTGCTGTTTTTACAGATTGAACCTAAATTCCGTCCCATCAGTGAGCGTGTGGGGAAAAGGACACTGCTTACAGACATGACCTCCTCCCCTTTAAGAACTGTACATGTTCCTTTTACCTGCTCTCTTCTCAGGCTGCAGTGCAGTGCAGGACAGCTCATCTGGGATGAAAACATCAGCTGCTCAGTCCAGTTCCTTAACCATCCTTCTCTTGCTCATTACTGTGGACTTTTTCCTGTTTTTTCTCTACATTTACTGCACTCTATGGTCATTGCATGCCGCCCTCCTGCCTCAAGACCTGTGCTGATCAGCTGGCTCCCATCTTCACCCACATCTTCAATAGATCCCTGGAGCTGTGTGAAGTTCCCTCCTGCTTCAGACGCTCCACCATTATCCCAGTCCTCAAGAAACCCACCATCACAGGACTGAATGACTACAGACCTGTCGCCTTGACGTCTGTGGTCATGAGATCCTCTGAACGCCTGGTTTTAGCCCA
>JABJVP010000091.1:3774332-3784422 GCA_026770825.1 Brienomyrus longianalis | reverse complement strand
CAGCAGAGGGACATGTGGCTGTTAGCATTAGAAGTAGCATAGCCACTCCCGGGTGGGGGCCTTTTAGAATACAGGGGTCTGCTGTCTACTGACAGCGAGAAGGATTCAAATCTGCTAGCCAAAATAACACACACACACACACACACACACGCGCGCGTAAGTCCGAAAACCCAACCCAGAATGAGAAGAGGTTAAACAACATGTCAGCCTAACTTTACATTTTGGGGGTTTTCGTTTGCCATCCACTTTGGTCCTCCCTGAAACACAGAAAGGAGATTCCAGGCAGCTCCCTGCCTTCCTGGCAACCAGCAGCTCCATTCTCTAAGACAGGCAAGTAGAGTTCCGATATCGGGCTGGTTCCATGCTCAATGCTGAATTCACATTTTGGGAGGCGAAACTGGCAGCTTCAACAGTAGACACAAGCTGTTGGTCATAAGTTCGGATGTAAGTCCTGTTCCTTAGCCAACACGCCCCCTGCTGGCTACAGAAGCGGTGCAGCTGCCTTCCACACCCAGTCCCATTTGGACTCCTCTTTCCCCATTTTCACCAACATTCCAGCAGCTTCATTTCACATTCAAGAGTCGTGTACATTAGTACCCAGAATTCATTTGGTGGCAGATCACAGAAAACCCATATGGTTCATTTCAGGCTGACATATTGTACAGATTATCGCTCTCACACTCTGGCTTCCGCAATCAATTAAGGCTCAGGAACATAGTAGCCATGCAAAGGCCAAGATTTCCAATTAGATCAGCTGGTTGCCCCCGGGATAAAACCGAAACCCCAGTGGAAGGATGACTTTTCCCTCCAAAACTTGTCTTCACTACAACTGGTTCAGAAGCTTACCGATGTCACGGGGCTTCTGAAATTACACAGTGACGCTGTGGGACAGGATGACTCAGTAGAAACTAGCTGTTGTGCGGGGGGGGGGGGGGGTTGGGGGGGGGGCATGAAGCCTGCGAATCGTCTCTCTCCGCCGTCGAGCCAATCGGGTTTCTATTCCACCGACTCCCAGGCTTCCCCACAGCAGCCGCTGATACATAAACAGGTTGATGTGATAGATGTCATGCTGGCTTACTAAGTACGGTTTTAACTAACCTCATTCGCAGTTTCCGTCAGCCTCATTCTGGCCTTGGCTCTACGGCGGCAGTAAACAAACTTCACCCGCCGTCGCGAGCTGGAACAATGTGTACGCTGACCTGGACTCTTTTCTTAATTACCTCATTACGGGGCTAATAAATCCCCCAGGGAGTCAGTGCGGTCACTTATTTTGGTCTGCTGCGATAATTAGGGGCGGGCAGACGCAGTGTCGGCGAAGCACGAGGTGCCAGACTCCGTGCTAAAGCAGGCACCTGACCTCGCCAGGTGGCGGGTCACCTGAGCTGGTAAACAGGCGCAAGACCCCACAAAGGAAACCCAGAGATGTTGTTTTTTTATTAATACGGGATTTTCACCGGCACTCGCAGGGGCCAGACGGCTTTACGGAGGCGTGATCACAGACACGGCACTGAGGAAGGAGTCCTTTCTCGCCGACGTGGTCCGGCCCCGTCCGCGTGTAGTGGGTGACGTCATGTGACATCACCGTCATGGCTCTAGGGAAATCTGGCGGGAAGTTCTCAGAGAAGATGTGGAGTATTCGGAGAGGACATCCGTATGTGTGTGACTGTCGTCGTCACTGCGTGAAATATTGTCTATTGTCTAATCAAATCATACTTTTGGGCCAAATTTCTGCGGGCCCCCTGTTGGTCACAAACAGTCACTGCACTAGGAGGGCCCCAATGAGTTTTTATGAAGGGCCCCAGAAGTGACAAACACGCAAACAAGGATCCACTGTGCTACTAGCTGGGTGGAAAAACGTGGATGACATCAGCACCGCTGTCGGCACAAACGTTCCGACACCTCGGAGGAGAGGCGGCATTGCTCAGGGACTGCGTAGCCCTTCGGTCCTGGACCTGGTGAGACCAGCGGTAAGTTTTTTGTGTCCTCGGGGGTCCATGCAGATGTGTGCTGGTGGTGGTGGCACAGAGGTACCTTCAGGCTGCCCCTCATTCACACGTTGGAGTCCACCTTGGACACGGGCAGCGTCTTTCAAACTGTTTTATGCGGCTCCTCTCTCCCTGTCCACTCACCTGCTGTCCTTGTTCTGCCTCCATGAATCTCTGTTTTCATCCTGAATTTCAACATACAGCAACTGCCCCTGCCCACCATGTCATTCAAGGGTCTGGAGGGTAGCGTGTAAACCACTTTTTTTTTCATTTGTTCCTGAAAAAAAATGACGCACAATCACACATTTCTTCTTATGTGCCAGAAAAAAAAGATGTAAAAAATAAAGAACAAAATAAAAATTTCAGATTTTGTTGGTTGTACCTTTATAAAGATCTGATAAAAGGTGTTTATCCACAGAGTCTGCAGTCCATGCTGTTATGATTGGGATGATATTAGACTTTTTGTTTTGTGCCAAAAACAGACAGGAAATTTCCACAGGGTTCCAGAAACTGAAAGGAGGATAAAAATCACGTTGTTCTGAGCCTCCAGCAGCATCAGCGGGTGGGACGGTTCCCTCCTCACGATTCCCCTTTTATTTAATTTTGTTCACGTCTCCATTTTCACCCCCAGCCACCCCATCAAGCACTTGTGTTGAAATAAAAGCCCCCCTAATCTTCTAATCCTCAGTCTACCCTCCCATCCTTCATTCCTTCTGAAGACCTGGTTCAACATCTGCTTAAGAACGCAGATTAAGGGCCCAATCTGAGCAGAGAGTATTAATTAAGTCCAAATTAGAGTCATGCAAACGAAAGCAAGCTTTTTATTTTCTCTGAGAAGGGAGTCTCATATCTCCAGAAGAGTTGGGGTTGGGTTTAACTGCTCTAACGCAGAAATAATCTAATACAGCAGTACCTCTGCGCCCAGGATGTGCAGTGGGTAGGAAGTACTGTATGCTACAGTATAGCAGTGGAAACATCGCTCACTCAATCATTTGTGTCTTTTGGAGTGCAGAAAATCCCACTGTTATCCAGAGCCCACCAGAGTTGGAATTAATAATAGGAACGGCCAAGATTATGGTGTGATCGACAGGCCCGGGTCACCCAACGCCCGGTAGCGCTTCGTCCGGCGCGGTCAGAAGTTGACGTTTGTTTTGACAGGCTGTCTTTCCGGCGTTTCAGGTGGAGCCCGGATCATTCCGGAGGCTCTGCGATGTGTGGCTAAGAAACGAAACACAGACGGGTCACGAATGACGCCTAACGTAACGGCTAGCTATCTGGCCACCATAAGAGTAAGAAAAAAAAAAAAAAAAAAAAGAATCGTGTTTTTCAGTGATGTCATATCTTATCATTTTTCTGGAGCTGGAGCATAAATCTGAGAGGTAAAAGAGCGGCTTTGAGCGGAATCCAGCACCGAAGTCCTTTGCGGAGTTTGTGTTTCCTAGCGGAAGTTCACTCTGGTGCCCCAGCCTAAACAAAGCATGGGTTAGGGTTAAGGTTAGGGTTAGGGTTAGGGTTATAGCCTGCCGGTTCGCTAAGGAGCTGTCCTTCCACACGAGGCTTCTGGTTGCTGTCAGAAGCCCCTCACATGCAGGTCACGCACATGCCCGCCATTACAGAAACATGCAGCAAATCTGACAAAGCAAGTGTGTTATGAACCCTTAGCCTGTCTGAAATCTGTGGGGTTTTTTTGGGTAAATGACCGCGCTAAACGACCGACATACAGAGGTAGGAAATGCGAGATCTGTTTTTGTCCCCTTCCAAACCCTGTTACCAGCAAATTATATGGCAAAGGGGACTCACATCGAAGGCCTTTCTGACTCATTTCCACTTAATTTGCCGCTGGCGAGTCGTGGTTTGATTATTCGTGGCCTCCATTTTGACTCAGACATTCAGAAGACTCGCATTGTGTAATCTTATATGTTAGTGTTGTAATTAACTGGCGTAATGCGGAGAGGCTGTTCTGCGGACGCTACATGAGGCGTCTCGGTCTTTCGCAGTCTGTGTCACTGCTCGCCATCCCATAAATACCTGTGTGGTTTTTCCCTCCTCTGCAGGCACTGGATCTTGGGTCTTGGTCATCGTTTGCTTATCTGTGGAGGAAACAGCCTGGAAACCACAGCTATGGACAGTGGATCAAGGAGTCTCCTTTTACCTTTTTGCTTTGAGGTCCCGGCGGCCCAAGTAAATACAGAGATCAGCTGAGCATTTGCTTTTTGAATAACTCCATCAAAATCGGACCCAAAAACTTGAGACAAGAACAGACAGCAGGGGCTGGCAGCCATATGACCCCCCCCCCCCACTGCATCTGAAGTGACACTACATCTGAGGACAGCCGAACCAGAGGATGTCCTTACTGAGCTTTTCTCCACACCACCGAGACACCCAGACCGGTGCCTGATAAGAGAGGAAGTGCTTCGTCTGGAGGAAGCAAAGATAGAACCCCGCTGTGTCGAAAGCAAGTCTGAAGCTCCACAGGCCATTGTCTGGTGGGTGGGCGGGTTGGGGGGGCAGCTTTCCAACACTGCCCACCCCTACCCCACCAGCAATGTTCACATCTACAAGGTTCAGGTCCAGGACAGCTTAGCATCTGCATCATAATTTATTATCTATTTATTCATTTTTGTACAAACTTATGCGCTGTCTTTGCACTTTGTCATGCATCTTCGATTTGTCCATTGTATGTATTTATTTATTTTATTTTTGTATGTATTTCTCAGAATTACCTTGTACTACAAACCCAAATAGGCCTCTCTGTCTCAAGTCCATCCATCCATCCTCTGTAACTGCGTGTCCTGTCCAGGGTCGTGGGGGGGAGGAGGTCTGGAGCCTATTCCAGAAGCTACGGGCACAAGGAATGGAACAACCCATCGCAGGGCACACTCACACGCCATTTACTCACACATGCACACCTACGGGCAATTTGGTAACTCCAGTCAGCCTTCGCTTGTCTTTGGACTGTGGGGAGAAACCAGAGCACCCGGATGACTTGGGTAGACCATACCTACTCCACACACATGGAAAACTGGAAGAGACTCAAACCCAGGGCCCAGAGACGTGAGGCAACAGTGCTAACCACCGCACCACCATCGCAGCGTTAGCGTCCGCTAATGCCCGCCCTTTCCAAACCCCAACTGGAGGAGTGCTTCTCTAATGGATGGAGAGTATGTCTCTGGTATAAGAGCAGCGGGGGCAATTTCCTGCTTTAACGTCTGAAGCTCATCCAGCGTTTGGGGGTAATGTCTAGGGGGGGTTTTGCCTGCGGCCTGCTCCGGGCGGTACATCCGGTCCCGACAAATCTTCACCTGCCGCGAAAAACGAGGAACTCTCCACTCGTCCGGTGATGCTGCTCTGGAGTGGAAGGATGAAGACGGATCTCGGAAGTGTGAGTCCGGCTCGGGAATTGGTGGGTAACCGGCTGAGACAGATCGAGACCTGAGAAGCGAGGGAGGGGTAGATGAGGGCTTGGAAGCGCCCTGTCGCTCACATTGGGGTCCAAATCAAGGACCCATTAGACAGACACAGAGCTTTGAGGGCCTTCGGAGGGTACAGACTGTGGTGCCGCCCACAGTGACGCCACAGTGTTACAGTCACATGGGTTTAATACGAGGGCAGGGGCCCCCGCTGGGGCACGAGTGCGGCAGTAAAAATTCACCAAGAGGGTCAAATGGGGGCCCTATGCCCTCATTACAGGCCGATGCTGGATCATTAGCGAGTGGTCCCACCTTGCGGGGGCCGCAGTGACAGACAGCAGCTGCCACTGGGGGCAGGGGGGGGGGGGGGGTGTGCTGGGATAAAGCCTGAGAGAGAGAATAGCACATTTCTTTTTTACTTACTTGCCATATAACATGTTAGCTTTAGTACCGCATAGAAGATTCTCAAGGGAAAGCTCATTTGTTTCAGCCTGAGGCAAAAATGTGTCTTTCAAAGCCAGAAATGTATCCAACGGCACTAAGGATCTTGTAGTTTTCTGTAGTTGTAGTTCTCTATAGTTGTAGGTCTCTGTAGTTGTAGTTCTCTTTGTGTGTAAATGGGCAATGAGGCCGCCCATCCCTGGGCAATTTACACACACCTGTCTGAGATGCCTTTCCATACGAGCTGCACTCACAAGCGAGTAAGACTGTAGGTCTCGCATGGCAGTAGGTGGGCCACTCAGACACGTTTAGTCACAATATGCTACCCCACCCCCCTCCATTAAAGCCTGAAAATTGAAACCCAAATTTTAAATTGTAGATTATTATAGCAGAGGATCAGATGGCTGGATATCCAGGGTCCTCCATGAGTATCAGCTTTTATGTAAAGAAACATCTTATATATACATGTATACACACACACACACACACACACACACGTACCCCAATGACAGGCAGCCATTTTCTCACATCATGTTAACTCAAAACATCTACAGTCCGGTGGTTATTTGCACCGTGATCCGTGGTGCTGACAGATGTCAGCATAACCTTCCGAAATTTTATGGCCTGTAGACCAAACTTTGGGATCTTTCACCCTTTTGCCGCATGAAATCATTCTACACAACCAAAAATGCAAGCGGGATTTAGTTATTAAAAAAAAATCCAGACAGAAAGGAAAAATGTTCACGCTGGGTTATGCATGTTGTGTAAAAATAGATGCTGGACGGATAAATCAATAGAGCAGTTATTAAAAGCACCTGTGATACTCGATTTCAGCACTCTGCAGGCCCTCTGTGACTTACAGGAGCCCGGGGAGAGGACAAAGGTCCAACCCGACTGGCGAGGAAACTGAGGGCGAAGAATCTCTCCGATCTAAATACCAGCAAAACCGCAAAAACTTTGAAGCTGTACCATTTCTGATATGGGATATCAATTCATGCATACTCATCCGAAGAGGAGAAGAACTGGCCATCCACCACCTCAGCCTACTCTGGCCACAGCTGATGCAACTCGGGTAAAATCAGAAGCAGATGTCGCAGGGCAGGAAGAGCGGAGCCGAGACTCACTGGCGAAATCCGCGGGAATGTTGTTTCGCAGGAATTAAAGCATAGCCCCCATGCACCCATGACTTCGAGATCCAGAATCTGCTGAAACATTCAGGGACAGAATCCGGTTATAAATGCGAATCGGCGCATGTGTGTCTCTTGTCTGCTGGTCGGATACGTGGAGGAGTCAGCCGTGTGTACCAGAGGTGACGTTTTGATCCACGAGCAGGAAATTGGGAGAGACCTTATTCCGAGCATCAGTTTGGCAAGATCTCTTAGGGGTTCAAGAGTGGGGGGGGGGGTTTGGGAGTCAGTCCTGAGTTATGGGTCAGCGAGATGATACCTCACAGTGTGATGATACCTTGCAGTTTGTGCCAAAGTCGAGAGGAAAATGTCCAGTAGTTCAAATAAATATCATTGATTTGATTACCGTTCAGGATGAATTACCGCCTAGCATAGAAATAGGGCACATGATACCTTCAAACGGGGTGGGGAGGGGGGCACGCCTAAGGACTCAGCCCAACTGAAGGGCCTTACAAATCGGCTTCCCCATGACCCGCACTAATCAAGATGGACATCAGGCGAGCGTGCAACTTAGAGAGGGACCGTAATGCGAAACAGTCCCAGTCCCAGTCCCAGAAGGGAGCTTTTTCTTACCAGTATGTTTACTTTCACTGAGTCATAAACTCTCCGCAGTAATTTCAGGTCCCCTAAAGCTTACATACTGCAGTACATCCGTGCAGAGATGCACGGAATCTTTGCTTTCCCAAAACCGTCTTGTCAGTCCAGGGGAACGACATTCCTGTGAGCTTCGGAAAAGTTTTGGAACTGGGGGAAATAAACATCCAGAATGTGGAACCAGGAGAAACATGGTAAACTGGATGGAAAGGGGAGCGGGTCAGAGACTCGTTGGGCTTATTTATACAGGGCGGTTTCCGCTGATCCAAAGCTCCATATAGACCCATTCCTCACTGTGACCCATCTTCTGGGTTTTTAGGAGCACAGGGTACCGGGACACACCTCCAAAAGACGGAACTTTCAGCGATCACAGCTACCTCTCCATGCAGACGAGTCAAGTGGCCGCATTATAGATGTCAGTATTACCGCTCCTCACTGACCCCTATGCTGCATTTTGGACATGAGGAGTTGGCCCAGGTTTTTGACAAGAAGGCCAACAGGACCGAGAAGCAGCTGGAGGCCCGGGGTGGTCTCTGTGCAGCTACGGAGATAGAACGTCTTCTCAGAGCAGCTGAGCACGCTTCTGTCATTGAAACTAAAACCTACTCAGCCGAAGAAGGCAGATCTATCTGCAGAGATACCAAGTCTCAAAAGCTGAATTTCCAAAGCTTTGTACCTTTTAAGTGAAGCACACAAGAAATGGGGTTTCACATCACGCAGCCATAACTGCTAGGCAATCCACCCTCATTTGCATATATGCTGAGTTAAAACAACCCTTGTTTACTTTGAGCAGTTTTTGTATGTCCTGGTGCATATTTCACAGTAGCTTGCGATTTCAACTCCCTGACAATATTCTATTGATGGCCAGCATTTCTCAAACCCTGAAGATTCATGGGAAACATCTAGTTAGAAGCTCAGAAACCAAACGGCTAAACAAGGATCTTGTCTTGTTCTGACTGTTAAAACCGATAGACGCCAACTGCAAAGGATGTAAATCACACCTTTCACACGTTCTAAATCAGAGCAGAACGATATTTTGATGTCACAGGGTAAAGTTTCTAGCAAAGCAAAGGGCTGCTCCTTTATCCAAAGTCGACACATACCATAATTTCCGTCGGACAAGCAGGAAAGTGTCTGGCGATAAACAAATTGAACTTAATGTAATTTTGGAGTGGTATTATCTCAGCATTTCCCGCCAATAACTCGGGCGTAATACTTAGGGCGCCATTACATTAGCCACTGCCTGACGCTGCAAAACTTTGCCCAGCTGTGTTTGCGCTAAACAGAATCGAATCTGAATTTGGAAAATGTCCCGATTTGATAAGCCGGCTCTTGGATGCAACACATCCAGTGGTTTTGG
Source organism: Brienomyrus longianalis (assembly GCA_026770825.1). Lineage (NCBI taxonomy): Eukaryota > Metazoa > Chordata > Actinopteri > Osteoglossiformes > Mormyridae > Brienomyrus > Brienomyrus longianalis. Next base: position 3,775,445 of record JABJVP010000091.1, on the reverse strand, counting down.
GATTTCAGAAACGAGCGTGTGTTATTCTGAGCTAATCCCTCCAAAAGAGGCCTTAATATAACATTCCACACGTCTGGAGGGACACGTTAAACTGCTGGACGGCCGTCTATGACCGACGGCGTTTGCTTTTCTTTGGGGAAACACAATATCTGCGTGAGGCAGGGCCGGTTATCACGGCGGAGTCCGTTTCGTCGCGGAGGGTAACTCAATCCTGCGAAAGGTGAAATATACCTTCATTATTTTTCTTCAGGAATTGAACAGTATGTCTTGGCCTGAAGGAGACGCAGACTAGTCCCCTGGGAATCATCCCTCTCTGCTGTGGAACAAGCTGGGGCTGCAGTTTAACAGATTAAATTATTCTTAAGACGGGTTTGCCTACACGTAAAGCAGCCCAGCATTCCCAGTGAGTCCTGTTGCTAGTCAACAACAGGCTAAAAACATGTGAATTAGACTGGGGAGGGACCTTGGACTTGGGCCTGACTCTTCCAAGGGAGCTTGTTCACAGACACATCTGTATTTTCTGGCAAATATTCACCCGTAACTGCATTTTCGCTTCTTTGTTATTGTTTAATCATGCTGAGTTTGATATCCTGAGGATCACGCACTCATTTTCAGAGCTAATGGCTATCATGGCTGAGCACATCTTGGGGGTATTTCAGTTCTTGCTGTCCATTAAAACAGAAGCATTATTGATTAAATAGGTCTCTGATGTGTTCATCATGCCTGACAGCTGTTCTGACTCGGGTGGCTGGGCCCATGTGGGAGAGCGTACGCTCACTGTTTTCCAGTCCGGGCCAGAGGTGCAGACAATGCAATCGTGGCTAGCGTCTTAGAGGCAGTCCATACCCCACCAGTGGCTGCCCTTATCTTTACACCCCCCCCCAGCAGCAGATGTTGGTGAAATGGCCAGAGGAGACAGCTGCCACCACTGCTTCACGGTGACACCCAGGATAAGTTTCCAGATGCCCCCATCCCTTTCCCTGTTGTTTTTCTGAGAGCCGGTTGTGCTCTGAGTCTCTTATCCATGCCGGTTGGTGGGGGCGTGGTCAGCTGCAGAGACTGTCACTGGGAAGTTGTTTGGATTCGCTGGCACCAAGGAATCGCCAAAAACTC
>JABJVP010000091.1:3757288-3773935 GCA_026770825.1 Brienomyrus longianalis | reverse complement strand
GTGAGGGGGGGGGGGTGGGGGGGTGTGCTTTTGCGTGGGGGGGGGGGGGGGGGGGGGGGGGGGGGGGGGGGGGGAGGGGGGGGGGGGGGGGGGGCGGGGGGAAAGGGGTGTCTTTGCCAGCCTTTACTGAAAAAAGGCTTGTCCTCTTTTGACCACGCTGCAAGAGTAACTGCTCGCAGTCCGTCACTATTTACAGCTGTTAAATGGCGTTAATTTTGAGGACCTATCACTAATCGATCACAGTAAAGGCTCCATTTTAGTGACTTAATGCAGTTAGCAGCGAGCGTTTCAGTTCCCCTCAAAAGAGCCCGTTGAGCCGCTATGTGTGCCCGGCTCTCCGTCTTGCCACAGTCACCAGAGAAAGGGCGTCGCTGGTAAGCTCCGAGGAGCGTCAAGCCTGACTTTTCCATATTCCTGTCAGCTGGAAGTAGCTGTTTCTAATCTCCATTTTCTTCCTGGCATTTTCCGAGAGGTGCTGCCCTGATGAAAACCCGAGATTAACGTTCGAGGACCGTTCTCCTCAGACAGGCTCTGGTAGACAAATGACAGTATCCATGGACGACGGCGTTCGGGAAATCGATAAATATTTGAATAAAAAACATCGACGGCACCATGTCAAGTCCTTCAAATGCCAGGAAATCCTGGCTTTAGTTGTGTTTTCACGCGACTATCCTGTTAGTCGTTAGCAAAACGCTAATGTTTGGCTACCAGCCGAAAGGCCAGTTACACCATGAATCCTCAAGAACATATTAATGCAGAAGTGGACTGTTACCCGTGGGAGTTCTTTCCCGCAAATGTGGTCAGGCCATTCTGATAGAAAATTACCAGAATAGTGGTTAGAAGTACATTACAATGTCTCTTAATGAGTCCCAAAATGGCTGAACGACATCGCCAATGGCTAATATAACTGCCACTGCTGTTGACATGAATTTTGCCAGAATATTATCATTTCTGTTTCCATTTCCACACTTAATGCTAGAGAATAATGTCCTGTGGCTGGCGTTCATCAAGACTTTTTTCCAGCGGAGCCTACTGGCCTGTCTGATGACTGGTCACATGACACATGGCAGCCATCTTTGGACTTAGCTGAGTAAGACGGCACATTTATGCAGGGAAGACTGGGGTGGGTGCATCGCCGAGGGACTAAGAACGGTTGATTGGTAGCAGAAAAATTTCTGTTCCATGCACTGGGAGGGGACATTCTGTTGGACCCAAGCGAAAGATATTAGCTTTAATTGTTCCAGTAATATATCTTGTAAGTGTTAAAATGGGTAAATCTCTCTAAATAAAGTCAGATAAAACCCAGGGCCTTGATGTCACGGCGTGAGTCAAGACGCCTGGTAGGGGCTTGGAGTTCCATAATACAGCTTCGTTTTCACTGCAAAGGTTTGACTTTAGGGGCAACATGAATCTGAAAGCCCGGCACTGCCAGACTCACGCTGAGGACTGACATCTCCTCTTCTGGGACCATCGGGGAGCCACCATCACCTCTGGCCTCATTCTCTGCCCTGGGACACTTGCGACATATCCAGTGTTTTATGTAAAGGGGCACAGATACCCTAGCAGATTCAGAGGCCTAGCACTTTAAAGGGGAAAATGATTCAGAAAATTGGTTGGGGGGGCCCAGGGTGACATTTTAGGAAACTAGGAATTGCAGCAAATTAACAGAGAGGACAATTCTCCCATGGGGTAATATAGAACAATCACACACCCCCCCCCCCCCCAACCCCCCCACAGATGACAGGATACAGCAGCCGAAGCTTTGGCTTAATACTGTGGGCTGCTGCTGACCCGACACATAGCGACACTTCAAGCAGTCAGCATTAAGGCTAATTTTACCAAACCGCCGACTGCCCCGGTCAGTCTGGAAAATGTTGCGGGGGTGCAGCCTCGGATGGGAAGTGGGGAGTCGTGCGGAGTTTCAAAAATCGGCAAGTCATATGATATCGAGATGTTGAATTCCAGCAACACTGACCTCACCAGGAAGTGGCCTGAGCTTACTTCCTGTCTGGGGACGGCAGCATGCTACACGCACTCCCGAGACGCGCCGTATCACGTCCTCACCTCCGGGCCTTCCCACCTTCATCTGCCATTATCCTGCTTTGATCCCGCGGCCCTGGCGTTCGGCTTTCCCAGGACACCTCCGTGGAGCTGGGCAGTGGTCCCCATCTTTAAGGGTTTGGACAGATGGTGGCCAATGAAACACCGCGGTGGTGGGGGGGGGGGGGGTCTGTAGACTGAACCTGCTGCCCACGACGAATTTTGGTACATGGTGCGTTAGCACACTGTGCCACCAGGAGAAAGCCGTCACACAAAGATGTCAGCGAATCCAAGGCAAGAAGGAGGAAAGACTGGGGGTATTATGGGTAATATTCCAAGGCATTTCTGTACATAGCCGCTTCTCATAACGCGTCTGTCCAGCTGTCTACCTCTAACTGATCCACCGCTTTGCGAAATTATGTTTACATTGCACTCTGTTCAGTTATTATTGTCATAATTGTCTTGCATCTATTGCATTATCGAGCACCTTAATTTTTTGTGTTTGTGTTTAAATTCTGTTTGCCGGTAGTCCATGCAGAGTAAGATTTTCATTGTATAGTGTCTGACTGTTTAATGTGCAAATGGCAAACTCTTGTATCTTGAATCTTTAGGGATCCACGCTGGACGGTGTGGGAGTGTGTGTGTCCCAGTGGCGTCAGACCGACAGCTCTTTGGGGACCCTGCCACCGTGATAGCCCTTTGTTTTGACAGAAAACACAGACCCCATACTTTCCCGTAATACGAATTATGAGGTCATCCCCTTGTTTAATTTCAGTTCATATATATTTTCTTCTGCCAGAACCTGTCATGAGATATAAAAGTTGTACTTTTGCAGTAGCTTAATCATTACTTATTCTTTCCTTCTGTAATTTCATGGGGAGCGCTCTTGTAGCTCCATGGGCAGAACATGCCACTCAGCTTCAGCTTCTTGTGAAGGAAGTTTGCAGGTTCACCCCTTGTTTATGTGAACTTCCTCCTACAGCCTGAAAATATGCAGTTAAAACATAGTGTGCATGTCCTGGGAAGGGCTGACATTCTGGCCATAGTGTCATAACTCTGCACTGGATAAGTGGGATGGATGGAATTTCACTGGGGATTGGAACTGAGTCAAACCAAGCGCTGCAGCCCTTTTCCGAGTCTGGGTAGCCCTCAAATAGCGTGTGGTAGTTATCTGTGAGTATCTATGAAGCAATAGCGATTGAGGGCAGATTATTCACACGCCAACCTGTTCACAATGCTGAATCAGCTCGCTGGCACCTTCCACACCATGAAAGGATCCCCGTTTGAAACGTGCTGATGGGAGGCAGTAAGCGTCTCTTAGGCCTTGCCTCACTGACCCAAACGTGTGACATCACGGCTGGCATCCGTGCCTGGACACAGAAGTGAGCTCAGCCCCAGCTCCTCTATCGCACAGCTGTTTTCTGTATCTGTCTGCTGCTCTTCGGCTCCAATCCTCCTTCACCGCCTCTGTCTTTCATGTCGCTGTAGACACTGGGGACATTACAGTCACTTGCTGTCACCCAGCCAAGTCTGCGCCGGCCTCTGCTTTTTGCTGTTGTGATTAATTCTGCTTTAACCATTAGCCCTTACCTGCTCTCAACCGTCTTGTTCTCCTTTTCACAGGACTGTCAAGTTCTCCTCCTCACAGGACTGTCCCCTTCCACTTCTCACGCGACTGTCCCCTTCCCCTTCTCACGCGACTGTCCCGTTCCCCTTCTCACAGGACTGTCCCGTTCCCCTTCCGACGTGACTGTCCCATTCCCCTTCTCACGCGACTGTCCCGTTCCCCTTCTCACGCGACTGTCCCGTTCCCCTTCTCACGCGACTGTCCCTTTCCTCTTCTCACGGGACTGTCCCGTTCCCCTTCTCATGCGACTGTCCCGTTCCCCTTCTCATGCGACTGTCCCATTCCCCTTCTGACGTGACTGTCCCGTTCCTCTTCTCACGGGACTGTCCCGTTCCCCTTCTCACGCGACTGTCCCGTTCCCCTTCTGACGTGACTGTCCCGTTCCCCTTCTCATGCGACTGTCCCATTCCCCTTCTCACACAATCGTAATTCATGAGTAGAATTGCCATATGATCACCACAGTATACTTAATGAAACTTCCATGGAACAAAATAACATGTGCATGCATATGTATGCTGAAATATGCGGATGCGGGTCGTATCACCAGCATTTGACAGAGAGCACAGCAGCTCCCCTGCTTGGCTTTTTAGTTGCCGTTGAGAGGAGACCCTGTGATAATAGTCGTATCTTATATTCCTTTCATCTCCACACATGTGCAAGGCACAGTACTATAATTAAAGGAGCCAGGAAACTAGAGTTTGTAAAAGTGAATGTTGTTTCTGGGGTAATGACAGATGGCTGACCCAGCCCCTTCAGGGGGTGATCCATTAACGGGAAAAAAGACACGCTTGCAGTGAAACGATTCGAAAAGAATATTCCGGAAAGCCTTGCGGTCTGCTGTCAGTTAGCTCTGTTTCCCTCCCAGCAGACTCCATTTAGAGTTGTTGGCATAAGCACACTCTCGGCAGGCTGTCCGAGAGGCATTAGTGGGCGCTAACTGAGGCCGCTGAGGGCCCGAGGTGGGGGGACATCAGCCACCCCCGCCCATGGCACCAGCCTGCTGAATTTCTCCTTGTTGCATCAGGCACTGCACTGCTGTTGTCGACATTGTTCGAAAATACGGGGGGGGGGGGGGGGGGTTGGGGTTTGTTCACTACGAGTGACCCCCCACCCCTCGCCGACCAGTGTAACTGGGAGTCTGATCGCTTACAGTGAGTCCCTGGACAGGCCTGAGTTGTTGTGTTGTTAAACAGAGCATTTTATACTCTGCTGAATGACAAAGCACTCACCACTGGCGTCCTGCCGTTTCCATGGAGACTCGCGGTCATCACCATACGAGCCGACACTCTTACACTGTTTCTACTCTTGACAGCAGCAGCTGCATGATGTGTTCCAGTAAAGTCCAGAACTCTGAGTCTGTAGATATTTAATCAGTGTGACTTGACGTTCATTGTAACTAAGTTATCGAATTAAAGTACAGCACTGTTGCCTCAAACGTCCAGGGTGGTGAGTTCAGATCCCACCCCTGCTGTGTGTGAGTGGAGTCTTCCCCCGGGTTTGTGCAGGTTCCCTCCAGGGTGTGTGTGTGTGGATTATATTTACATTACATTATGGGGACCAAATGTCCCCCACATTGTATTAAAACCCTGTTATTTTGATGCTATGGGGACCAAAGATCTGTGAATGCAATCAAAAAAGTAAAAACATGAAGTTCGCTTACTTATTTTTAAGATTAGGGCTGGGTAGGGGTTAATTAAGGTTGTCATGTTGGGATTAGGGTTACGCCCATGAAATGAATGAAGAGTCCCCACATAGATATAATGATAAACCTGTGCGTGTGTGTGTGTGTGTGTGTGTGTGCGTGTGTCTGTGTGCACCTTGCGATGGACTGGCATGTTCGCTGGCTTGAGATAGCACCCCCCCGCCAAGGCTAAGCATTTGGGAGATGGATGGCTGGATACTCTAATATTGTCATTGTGATTCCCTAAAATGGCGCTCAGAAAGTTCCAGCTTTGCTGTTGCAGAGTTACGGATTCCATTTGCAAACTATGCTAATATCACATCTTGGGTCTCACATTTTCCTGGCTGTTCGCTGTGTTAACATTCACACTCCTCTCTGTTTGTCCGTTTCACATTCATCTTGACCTCTATGAAGGTGAAATGTGCTTTAATCATGAGTTCCAGACCAACTGTTTTCCCCAGCAACACCAAAACCAGCATCACCATTCTGTCGCAATTGAAATATTATCAGTGGAACAGCCCCTTACAATAGCATGGGGAACTGGTATGAATATTTTTTTTCATTAGAAGATTTAAGAAGGAATCACACAATGTTCTTGCTAATGGAATTTGATTAGCTGGATTGGGGGCAGGGTTAAGGTTACCGATTAGACTTTCCCACAGCTTCCTGTTCCTGTCTGCATCCCTTCTGCTCCATTTAAACGAGCAGTGCTAATTAGCAGTCCAAGCATGTGACCGAGCTGAAGGAGAGATCTGCACGGGATGGAATTTTAAGTCTCACTCTCTCCCTCCATTACAGAAGCGCGTCATGTTTTGTCTCGCTCAGGCCTGTAAAGGAAAAATGCATTTTGTTCGATTATGCTTATTTTCAGAATAAGGATAAGTGTGTAGCCTCAACAAATCTAGCGCTTCACAGTTATAAGAGTCTATGTTTTTCACGTGATAGTAGACTAGTCATACATATTGGTATATTTCACCCGCAACAGCGTTTGCAAAAGCAGGTCATGGATCTGCACAAGCGAAATCCGCACGTGTGCGTTTCAGTTTTTAGTCCAGGTGTCACTTTTGATTTGCCTGCACTTGCAGTGAATGTCAGTGTTGTCTGGTCCTTCCTAACTGAACACACACGGCGTCTTAGCTCCAGAGTGCCAGACTTACCCAGTGCCCACTGTATGACACTGCACTTAGCTGCATTCGTCACAAAGGGCAAAGGGCAAGCGTGGTGGCTTACAGTGGAAAAGCACTGCAAAATGTCCGATTCCCCTTATTTAATCTGACAGTTTTATATGCATCTCTCCTTAAACAGGCACTTGCATCCTCAGATATTACAGATTTCGGTGCTGGCTCTGCCGTCGTCAGCCAGGGGCTCACGAGAGTGACGAGGGACTTGCTAATGCTAACGACCCTATGATAGGCTGGCTGTGTAAACACCAAATTAGGAGTAGTAGCCTGTTTTTCTTTCATTTGCCAAAATGTTTAATGCGACTTTATGTTCACCCACATATATGGATAACTGCTTGATACAATAACAAAAAAAATTTTTGAGCAATATTTATTTATTTTAATATCCTGTGAGACATTTATTTTTGTTATTAATTTTAATATCCTGTGAGACATTTCTGTTCTCCCTATCAGTCATTTCCTGGCCACAATTTAAAATGAAAATTTGTCCTGCATTGCACGATACTCCCTCAGGTCCCATGGGAGCACAGAGCTCTAGTATGAAGCAGGAAGCTGCCGATTCACCGTCACATTCCACAGTGATGAATATTAGATCACCTCCTGCGGGAACAGGAACCTCACAGCTTCGTACCATTGAAGTTCCTGTCTGGTAAAACAAAAGAAGATCATTACCGTGAAACACACAGCAGAGCAGCTTGTAAACCTTTCACTCTTTCGACAGTTTGGGTACAGCAGCTCCTGAGCCCCCCCCCCCTTCCTTATTTCACAGTCACTTCAGGGTTGCCACCTTTCGTGCATCTGGTGCGACTTTCATGTTTTCAGACTCTCATGTTGGAAGGTATAACGAAAATTTTGTGTAGTACCTTGCAGTGCAAAAATAATAGAATATTACAAGCAATAAATTTAAATAATTTTAAATAATTTTCTTATGTACAAAAAAAAGGTCACTTATCAAGTCACTTATTAAGCGTTAGCTGATAAGCGTTACCCACTTAGCGTTAGCTGATAAGCTTTACCCACTAAGCGTTAGCTGATAAACGTTACCCACTTAGCGTTAGCTGATACTGTAAGTGTTACCTGCTAAGCATTACCCACTGAACGTTACCCGCTGAGCATTACCGTTAAGCTTTAGCTAATAAGTGTTACCTGCTGAGCATTAGCTGATAAGCGTTACCCACTAAGCGTTAGCTGATAAGCGTTACCCACTTAGCGTTAGCTGATAAGCGTTACCCACTTAGCATTAGCTGATAAGCGTTACCCACTAAGCGTTAGTTGATAAGCGTTACCCACTTAGCGTTAGCTGATAAGCGTTACCTACTAAGCGTTAGCTGATAAACGTTACCCACTTAGCGTTAGCTGATACTGTGTTACCTGCTAAGCATTACCCACTGAACGTTACCCGCTGAGCATTACCATTAAGCTTTAGCTGATAAGTGTTACCTGCTGAGCGTTAGCTGATAAGCGTTACCCACTATGCGTTAGCTGATAAGCGTTACCCACTTAGTGTTAGCTGATAATTGTTACCCACTTAGCGTTAGCTGATAAGCGTTACCCACTAAGCGTTAGCTGATAAGCGTTACCCACTTAGCGTTAGCTGATAAGCGTTACCCACTAAGCGTTAGCTGATAAACGTTACCCACTTAGCGTTAGCTGATACTGTAAGTGTTACCTGCTAAGCATTACCCACTGAACGTTACCCGCTGAGCATTACCGTTAAGCTTTAGCTGATAAGTGTTACCTGCTAAGCATAAACTGCTGAGCATTAGCTGATAACCGTTAGCTGATAAGTGTGACGCTAGTAGTAGTTGCTAACCTGTGGTTTTAGAGGCTCACTTTTGACTGGGGAGCAGGGAATGCACGTTATCCAGCTTGAGCACAAATGTAGCACATTTTGATTTAGCTGTTCATGCTGCAGAGTTATTCCAGCAGTTTCCTTAAGGGAATTCAATTCAGTTAATCAAATGGGGAGAATACAAAACCTCTGGGGGTCAACTGGCTGCCTAACCCCCCCCCCCCCCGGGCATACTAATATTATAGAAAAGGAAAGAGTTGGGCTTGCCTGCTAAAAGCAAGGTGTAAACTGTGATCAAGGCAAAGTCCGTCGATGAGTCATCAATGAATTACGATGCCCCGCCCACCCGCCCCTTTCGATTCCCGCACACAGCTGGCAGCATGCCCAGTGACATCTGCTAAGGATAAAAACATGGTATGTGAAGCGCTGGGGGGGAGCGTGCTCTCTGATCAGACTATCTCTGTAATCAGGAGACAGTGCATTGACATAGCGGTGCCCCCCCCCGGTTGGGATGGCCGCGCCCAGTGCGGGACCCACCCCGGGGCAGAGTCCTCCACTGGGCGTGGTCACCTCAACCGTACCAGCAGGGGGCAGGAGCGAGGTTATCTTAGTCTGCTAACCCTGACACCCTGCACTGAACTGCAGTATGCTGATACTGTCTGTTGCCTAGCAACAGCAAAACCACAATCTCGTAACATAAATCTGAAAAAACCAAATCATAATATACAGCACAATTCAAATTACTATGATGCCTAAAAAAAATTTAAGCAAAACTGGACGGACGGACGGACACTCTCATTCAGAAAAATCAGAAGTCAAGGCACACTGAACAGCTGTGAGATATGTCTACCTCCTTAAGACAATAAACATGACCACACTATCTGTACAACTAATCTAAGAGCAACATTTAATGTGTAAAAAAAATCTTCTGGGAATCAGGTTGACTTCAAGATGTCTACATCCTTTCTCTTTTAAATCTGCTTTTAATGTCATAATCAGAGAGAAAGTTCTGCAATAATTATTAACCAGCCTTGTAAAGAAATATGACATAACCCAACAGATGAGAAAATGATGTTCACACACTGTTTTTTTATATTTAAGGACCTTTTGGAATAGCTGCATGGAACCATAGAAGAAAAATCCAGAATCTTCCAAGAATCTGACCAACTGTACACTCTCCAAGCCCATAATGGGGCCCATTGCCATGGTAGCACCACAAATTTAAGATAAAATAAATAAACCAGACTAACTAATGTTCAGTCTTTGCAATGTCATCCCACACTCCCTGGAGGGCTCCCAGTATTCCATGCCGATTTATGTTCCTCACAAGTCTCTGCTACTTACTGCCGATTGGCCCCCGCTCTCCAGCAGGAGCCCCCCACACAGGGCGAGCGGCCCACCCGTGCCGCACATCATACGGAGGAAGCAGCCTCGTCCTCTAATTTACGCGCTGAAGCCTTGGCCTCAGAACAACTCTACGTGTGTCTTTGTCCGCGCACAATCATATCATCATCAGCTAGATCCTCTGGGTTCTCCTTCTCAGACATTCGCCCACACGTCTGTTCTGAGTTTTTTCCCGTCGTTTCCACACTAAACGCCCACAGAGAGACACAAGTGTTCCCACAAGACGGGAGAAAGGAGAGGGAATGTGCACACTTGTCCGGTAATCCCATGACAGAGCGGGGATGCTCTCCTTGGGGCTGTGGTTTCCCCACCGCAGTGGGGAAAGAGAAGGATAGCTCGACTGCGAGCGATGGCAGCGCTGGATGGCTGGGGGGAGGCTGCCATGACTCGGAAGAGAGCCAGGGGCTTTGTGAGGAGAACATCAGCCCTCCAGTTTCATACTTCAAATTGGAGATGGTACAGTAATGGGTATCACACATTCAGACACGTGTCAGGCTGCTGGCTAAACCGCAGCAAAGCTCAGAAATATGGGAATGCAGGTTACAGACAAAAGGTTTTACCTAGAAAATATTTCTCAAGGTTTAGAAAAACACACAAAAACACACACAAACTTCCACAGACATGCTAGGCATTATTCCAGCAGGAATGGAAGGATAGCACATGAATGCATGAATGGAAGGATAGCACACAGATGCATGAATGGAAGGATAGCACACGGATGCAGGAATGGAAGGATAGCAGACAAATGCATGAAGTGAAGGATAGCACACGGATGCATGAAGTGAAGAATACCACATGGATGCATGAATGGAAGGATAACATGGATGCAGGAATGGAGGGATAGCACACGGATATATGAATGGAGGGACAACATGGATGCAGGAATGGAGGGATAGCACACGGATGTATGAATGGAGGGATAGCACACGGATGTATGAATGGAGGGATAACATGGATATATGAATGGAGGGATAACATGGATGTATGAATGGAGGGATAGCACACGGATGTATGAATGGAGGGATAGCACACGGATGCGGGAATTTGTGGTGCTGCCATAATTTTTTATGATACCCAACCAGATTGGGGGGGGCTGAGATGGTGTTTATTTCTGTTTTTAATTAGGTGAAATGATTCCCATCTGGGTGAAAGTTATTGTTCTGCTTGTTGCTGGTATTGAGCTTCACAAGCGAGCTGATTAATTGAGCATGTCTTCTGAGGCCAGGAAAAGCATGTCTTGATGAGGCAATTATTATAATGTAGCTCTGTTTATTTTCATTCTCGTGCCAATGCCGGGTTGTGCTTGCGGTCGGAGGACGGGCTACTGGGTGGGCGACGGGCGGTTAGCAGGCGGGCAGGCTGGCGAGAGTGATGCAGGGTGTCATGCCCGCGGTCGGGGGATGGGGTACTGGGTGGGCGGTTAGCAGGCGGGCAGGCTGGCGAGAGTGATGCAGGGTGTCGTTCAGCTGGCCAGCTCACCCTCTGCTGATCACTGCATCTAGTTGCCTTGGTAATGATTGTGGGAGGGGCGTGGCCAACAAAGTCACATTCCATGTAGGTGGAGTCTTATCAGTGATTTTTTTCCATATTTGACTTTTCTGTTTTTGTCCTGGTTTCTTTTGTGTGGCTAGGATGCTTGATGCTTCTTGCTGCTACTGGAATGCTGCCTACCAGCCTGTGCCAGTTTCCCCATTAATTATCCCACCCCTCGGCGTGATTAGAGATGCCTGCCTGTGTGACTTAACGAGAGTTGTGCATCAGGACGGGCAAGTAAACACCTCAGCTCTGGCCCCCATCCGAAATCGCTCCCTCATCCGTCTAGACAGCAGTTGGGGTGGTTCGCTCTATGAGGCCAAGAATAGGAGTCAGACTGATCCCTGCAGAATTCCTCCAAAGCGGAATGGCATTTTAGGACGAGAGCAGGCTGTAGCATCACAGGCCCTGGGATCCTGTCTCCATCATGCCCTCCTCGGCTCGCCGTAAAGCAGCTACTGGTAATAATTGTCGCTGTCTTGGGGAGTTTTACGTCATTTTCCTCCATTTCTTTTTCGTTTTTTGCTGGTTTCCATCCTGATCCCAGCCACCGCATCCGAGGAGCGATTCAAGGAAAACCCGCGGCCCGCCCTAGCGGAGCAATCTGTCTTTTTGGTAAAAAAGGGAGGGGCGTTGATCGGGGTTTGGGGGGGGGGGGGAAATTACCCTCCGTCTCCAGCAAACACTCTCATAACATTGACACAGCACTTCACCACAACGCTGCGCTGCGGATCCAGCCGCTTCCACCAGATATTATTTATTTCTGACCCCTTTATTATTCTCTGTAGCAACGACAACAAAGAGCCGTAACAGGGAGAGATGAGCGGCTGGAAGAGTAAATTCGAGACGACGTGTTGATGAGGATGGAATCCCGGCGCCGTGGGATGTACGTGTTCCTGTGTTGGGGGGCAGCTTCAAAGAACATTACAATGCATGGAACCAGAGAAGGGATGTGGGGAGGTGAGGCTGAGGGAGATATGCCCCCCCCCCAGGTAAATAGCCCCTCCTCCTGGGGTAGTCCTGCCCTTCGCACCCTGACATACACATGTGGGACACAGACCCATTGGTTCTGGTCTGTCGGTTTTTCCAGACCTATCTTCAGCTGCCCACCCCCATGACCTGAGTCCTGCCCCTACTCCTCCCTCACCCCCACTCCTTTATTCCTTCCTCTGTTTAAGTACACAGAGTATTTCCGGTCAGAAATCAACATACAATATAACCTCAATTCTCTTGGAGAATGTGTTATATATTTTTCATAAAGCTAACTGAAGCTGCATGTTCTAACAGCCTGAGTGCGCTGATGACAGCCCATTGCAGGCAGCAGATTTACCGAAGAACGAGCAAGACTGCTGAGTGCCGGTTCTGCCGGTTCCCCGACGCCACCCTGGCTGACCTCTCACCACCTTGCCCCCCACACCTGCAGAACAGGCACGCACACGGTCACATAGTTACGGTGGGAGGTGGGGGAGCCGCGGAACGGCAGCAGGTCCGGTCTGTGCTAACGCCACGTCGACGTGTCAGCATCTTGCCATTAATTGGCAGAGCTTTCCACCTTCTCCCACCCCCTCCAGATTCTTTGTGTAACAATAAAGCCTTTATGTGCACCTCTCCCCCCACCCCCATCGCGGTGCACAGGTGGGGGTAGGCCACCTGGTGGATAGAGTTTTAACCTCCACTAAGATCAAACCTCACAGGTGCCACGTCCAAATTATGACCAGCCGCCCTCAGCTGTTTTTTAGTTAACAGTCACGTTTTTAATTAGCATGGATACGGCCAGCCCCGGGGTCCTGCTGCCGGCACGGGTAAGGCCAGCCCCGGGGTCCTGCTGCCGGCACCGGTAAGGCCAGCCCCGGGGTCCTGCTGCCGGCACGGGTAAGGCCAGCCCCGGGGTCCTGCTGCCGGCACGGGTAAGGCCAGCCCCGGGGTCCTGCTGCCGGCACCGGTAAGGCCAGCCCCGGGGTCCTGCTGCCGGCACGGGTAAGGCCAGCCCCGGGGTCCTGCTGCCGGCACAGAAAACAGAGTGAAGGGGGTGAATCGGAAATATATGATATGCAGGAGAGCTCACTGAGGGAGAAACACTAAACAGGAATTGTGGGAACACCAAATGGGAATGGTGGGACAAGTAAATGGGAATTCAGGCTGGAAAAGTACAAGGTCCCAGCTCTCAGGGGATCAAGGGACAACAGAATAGAGAGCTAGAATTCATGTTTCATTCTATTGGAAACTGACTGCAGGCGAGTGATACCACTTGTCACCTGACTCCACCCAACCCCAGTGACGTCCACACCTTTCTGTCCTAGGGGAGGCGCTGTGGGGCTCCATGGGTGAGCACCCGCCATCAGATGGTGGCTGGCTCAAATCTCAGCTTCTGTATGTCCTGCCCCTGAACCCCGAACAGCCACAGGGATTCAGTGACCCTGATTTATTAAAAAACATTGCTTTGGATAAAAGCTTCTGAGAAATGCATGGATGTACCATCTGGTGACCCCCCCGGCCACGTACTCCACACATCTCTGGTTCTTCTGCTGCACCCCTGAGGCCTCGTACAACACACACACACACACACACACACACCCGCCACCTTGCAGAATCCATCCCCACATCCTCAATGTTCCTTCAGCCTCTGGATGTGGATGCGGTTTCCCAGCTTAACATCCCTACTACAACCTCTGCGGACCACTGGTTCCACACTGGGAGGCCGTTAACCGTAAACACGCGTTCTAAAGAGCTTCAGCAGGCGCTCGAGGACCCCGCATGCCAGCAAGCCACCCACAGCCAAGCCCCAGCTGTAAATCTGCAATTTCATATGGACTGTTCCAGAAAACTGCTGATGTTGAGGCTTAACTGCACAGATCTGCAATCGAACACGGGTTCACACGGGTTAATGCAGAGGGAATCATCAGTGTGTAACACTGCGAGCACTACTACTGGCTCTGCACTGCCTGCTGTCTGCAGGTATAAGGAGGTAACAGTGTAGTTTAGTGCAGCATGATTTAATGCAGTGTAAAATTTGTCATTATGCAGTGTACTTTACTCTGATAGACAGGAATTGCAGTGTATACTATATATGTAATAATAAGTGTAATGTAGTGCAGTGTAATGTATTATAGTGTCACACAGTGAAGTGTAATGCATTACAGTGTTATGCAGTGCAGCAGGTTAAAATATACTGCATTGCAAGGCAGTATGGTGTATTGCAGTATTATAACAGTGTAGCATACCTCGGCTCAGCCTCAGGTTCACTGGCAGTTCATGGCGCTATCCAGCGATCGAGCTTTTAACAAACCATTTAAATCTCACCGTGCTCGGAGGGGTCATTTGAGCGATTCCCCCGGAGAGTCCAATGAACCCGCTCCCTGTTTTGCCAGATCAGTGATTTTAATCGCTCGTATTAATAGCCCAATAGCTTAAACGTCAGCTAATCCACTCAGAGTCGTTTTCCCACCCGGCGAGTCCAGCAGGGATCACACACTTCTCTTTACTCTTTTCACTGTGAAGATAAAAGAGACCCAGTGCACTGAACTGGCTGAGAAACGACCCGAGTGACTTTAGGACCCTGGGGACACCAAACCATGTGCCGCATGTGAAGTCCATGACCCCCCCCAACCCACTGCCTGATCATTCCCCAAATCAGCTGGTGGTGGACTTCAGTAGGAGGCAGCAGAGAGCCTACACTCCCCTCACCATCAACGGATCTCCCGTGGAGAGGGTGAGGGGTTATAAATATCTGGGTGTCCACATTTCTGAGGAGCTGATGTGGGCTGTTCACATCCAGGTCCAGTCCCAAAGGGCTACGCAGTGCCTGTGCCACCTGCGACAGCTGAGGAAGTTCAGAGTCTCTCCAACGATCCTACAGACTTTCTACTCAGGAGCCGTGGAGAGCATCCTGACTCAGAACATTACTTCCTGGTTCGAGAATAGCTGTGTTCAGGATCGCAAAGCCCTCCGGAGGGTGATCCGTGCTGCAGGTCGGCCCTTACATCTCTTCAGGACATTTACATCAAGAGATGTAGGAGCAGGGCCTTCAGGATCATGAAGGACACATCCCACCCCAATAACAGCCTGTTTCAGCTTCTGAAATCAGGAGAGAGACTCTGGAACATCATGGCCAGGACTGAGAGCCTTAGGAGACATTCCTACCCCCAAGTCATAGGGTTTCTGAACCTGGACACGCCACTGCACCTCACACCCTGATGTACACTCTGCTCTTGTACCCCTCGCCATATCCACACTGTTACACTGGTTACTTTTTTTATATCTGTGTTACCGTTCATTTTGAAGATACATCTCTGCTTGAATTTTAGCTTTTTGCACTTTAACTTTAGCATAATTGGATTTTTAACTTGCACAGTCTACAAAAGAGCGGTTCAGGATGCATTTCACTGCGTGTTGTACTTTGCATAACTATGTATGTGACAATTAAAGAATCTTGAATCTTGGTCCTGTTCTCTGGTACTACTCTCTGATCCTGCTCCCTGGTCGCTTCCCCAGATGTCCCTGATCTGCCCTCCCCAAACCTGTAGATCTGCCCTGATTCCCACGCTGCCCTGTAGGGGGTGCTCTGTGAGAGTGAGGCACTATTACCCCAGCTGACCAGCACCTCCCCCCCACATCCCCAAGATGCTACCTTTTTTATTTAATGGACCAGCACCACCCCCAACCCCCCCCCACCACCACACACCCGAGCCAACACCCAAGAGGAAATCATTCAGGTATTTCCCCAGGATTGTTTTGTAAGTTTTGCAGGGGGCACTGTGAAATGGCAGTTCTCTTCCTATGTCAAACACTAAGTGCCTTATCATTGCTGTTACTAAGATGGGACCTTAGGAATAAGTTTACCTGGTTCTCCAGGTGTTAATGGGATGCGGCTAGACAGGTAACCTAAAACCCTGCTGATGGAACCCTAACCCTAACCCTGCTGTGGTGGCCCCGCCCCCTGTTAATGGTGACCCCTCCCCTTGCTGTGGTGGCTCCTCCCCTGCAGTCGTCCAGGTGATTCTCTCACTGAATGTGTCTCTCTGTGTGTCATTGGGGGTGGGGGGGCAGGGTGTGGGCGGCATCCTGGCTTCCCCCTGCCGGGGCATGAATGAGACTTTTCACGGGGCACCACCAAAACATCCCGCCCGCATCTCGGTTGACGCGTGACGTGCTGAAAGACAGCGGCTTGGGAAATCAGCCCTGAGCTCAGATCCGCCGGCCCAAACACAACTAAGCAAAACACCGGGGGCCTCACGCACGCCAGCCGAGGGTGCCCGGAGAAAGGTGTGAACCCGGATCACCCACTGTCCCTCACACTCCATCAATAACCTGGTGAGAGGCGTCGGGGGGGGGGGGGGGGGGGGGCCGAAGGGCATGAACCCGAGGGGGGGTCCCCCGGACGTGCACGACT
>JABJVP010000091.1:3709497-3725269 GCA_026770825.1 Brienomyrus longianalis | reverse complement strand
CATTTATGTTTTGGAATAAGGAAAGGTGTTAAAGGCAACTTGCTGTCTGAGCTACTAATAGTGATTGTTTTCTGTACGCTTTATAGCTCTTACGGTGAGTTCACAGGGCAAGGTTAAATATAGGATTGTGAACCATCAGTCTGAGAGACCATCATTTCAACCGGGGACGCTACAGGGGAGAACGTTAGAACATCCGCCCCCAGGAGCAGCTTGCTGACTCTTAGCAACTCAATTAGCACGCGCCTTTAGATAATACTCAATATTTGTCTTAAGTACTAGATCAAATGTATTCCTGCAGCCCACAGTTAATAGATACGTTATTTCACTGTATGACACAAACAATAACACCTGACAATATGATATCACTGACAAAAACAATAGCAACCTCTAACTATCCACCAACACATCCAATGAGCACGCTTCCATTGGCCAACAGGCCCCTCCCACCAGGCACGTAAGCCACTGACTGGACACAGGCTCCTGCGTGGCCCAATCACACTCAGCACATGTTGCTGGGGCGATGATGTCGCACTGTCCGTGTTTCATGAAAAATGCAGGAGCTCACCTGGCCTCGGGGATCTTCCGGAAGGTGTCGTATACCTGAAGGAAAAAATGCTGGGAGACATTCTGCAGGCCGAGGAGGTTCTGCAGGGAGAAGACAAGAATAAATACACTCTTTCTGTGCAGTGGAGTGCTTTCAAGAGTAGTCATCGTGATCATGTGACATCACATTGCATCTCGGAAGGTACAACTGAAAAAGCATGAATAACTTAATGATTAATGACTTAATTATCCACCCGTTCATCAGTCACTTGGTCAGGAGGTGGGGACGGACCACAGGTGGGATTCCAGTCTATTGAAAAGCACAGACACACACGCACAGATGCCAATTACCTTAATTCCATGCCTATGAGCTGGAGATCATGCGAACTCCACACACAGACGTGGGTGGGACTCAAACTTACAACCAAGGAGGTGTAAGGTGACAAGGCTGCTCACTGGGCAGCCTTGCTGCCCCAGCTGATGATAATGAATAACTTGTTAGACCTTCATAGCATTATCACTGAACACAGTGAATGCCATCAGTCCTCAGAAGGTATAGAAAATACTTTTAGTCAGTCAGCGGTTCCATGCACTGGAAAGCAGTCAAAGCCAGTCTGCCTTTGTTCTGGACTCTAGCGTCTATGGTGAATCAAGCCATAGCAGAAACCGAACATATTAAAAGAGAAGTTCTGGTATCACAACGGTCATAGCCTTGAATCAACAATACCTGGGAGGTAAGGAGACTGTAACCATGGTAACGTACTGGGTTCTTTCAACTATAGAAGGTACCTATTAAGACGAGACCCAAAGTTCTTTTTCGAAGGCCCATTTTTCCAACACTTCTGAGATTTCTTAGATCATAGTTTCCCAACCTGGTCCTCGAGGACCCGCAGACAGTCCAGGTTCTTTGCTCCAGAAGCTGGGAGGGAGGAAAAATGTGAACTGTCTGGCAGAGTGATTGGAGGGAGCAAAAACCTGGACCGTCTGTGGGTCTATGAGGACCGGGTTGGGAAACACTGCCCTAGATGACGACCAGCTCACCAACTCATCCTGTAACCCAGTGATTCTCAACCCATGGGTCGCGACCCAAATTTGGGTCACGGCAAGTTCTGAAAGGGTTGCAAGGCGGAGTTGTATGTATGCAATGTAAGCATTTTAAAACCAGGAAGAACTCATGCTGACTCACGATCAGATTTCCTAGCCCCAATCATAGAATTAATTTACATAAACAGGTCTTTCACGTGCAACTTAGTACAAAACTAATGAACACTCAACCAATCCAAGAAGTCAAACCACATAGATGCTTCATTTAAAATCCACTGGGGCATCCAATCAGATTCTTGCGATATGCATTGATTGGCGTAAATTGCAGAGTGCACTGCATGCTTCATCAGAGCGTTAATTTAAACATATACTCGATACAGAGTCTGAGCTGGAATGGTGAAAATTTGGTCATCGTGAAAAAAAGGTTGAGAACCACTGCTGTAACTTATGACCTGGGACCCATATCTGCTGGAGGAAAGTCAGCCGAACTCACCTTGACCTGCCCAAAGCCGATGGTGATGGCAGCAGCACAAGTGAAGCCCTTGATGACAGGGTAGGAGATGAAATCCAGCAGGAAGCCTGACGGACAGACAGATCCCACTGGGTCAGAGGAATCGCTGCCCTTCCCCACAACAAGACAAGATCACAGTGCGGCATTATGGGAAAACCCAACAGCCTCCCCAGGCATGAGGAGCTGAGATGGTGGCTGAATTTGTGTCTATAAGACCACAAGCTCAGAACCCACATAGGGAACTACGGTCACACCCTTGACCTATCATGGCTAGGGATCACATCTTTTTGTTGCGCTGATAATTTTCTCTCATTTTGCAACATTAAGGGGCTGAAGTAGTCATGTAAACACGTCACTTAGAGGAACTGAAACAGACACATGGTGCAGAGCGCCGTGTCTGCAGAGCGCCGTGTCTGCAGAGCGCCGTGTCTGCAGAGCGCCGTGTGTCTGCAGAGCGCCGTGTGTCTGCAGAGCGCCGTGTGTCTGCAGAGCGCCGTGTCTGCAGAGCGCCGTGTCTGCAGAGCGCCGTGTCTGCAGAGCGCCGTGTGTCTGCAGAGCGCCGTGTCTGCAGAGCGCCGCCGGATGTCAGCGAAGAACCACGATGCGGAGAAAACAGCATGACTACCTAACAACGTCCTGCCTCTCAGGGCAGCTTTCTGGAAGTTTCTATCATCCACATATGAGAAGCCCTTCCCCTACATTTCAGATGGTTCTGCGAGAAATTAATACGTTTATGCTAAATATCTGTGGAACTTCTGGATCAAACACAGAACGTTATATTGCATTCGATAAGTATTATAAAATACACTTTTTAGTCCAGAAGCATATTTTATTGGTGCACCATTGAAAACATGTGACCAATTATAAATTGGAGTTTGCAGACTCCACCCCTGGAGTTTGCAGACTCCGCCCCCGGAGCATCAGCCCCTCACCCAGCCTCAGGAACGCCATGGAGATCTGAATGAGCCCGCAGAGGAAGGTGAGCAGCACGGCGTAGACGGGGTCCTGCTCGACGTAGGAGGCGCACAGGAGCGACATGATGGCGGTCGGGCCCAGCGTGATGTCCTTGGAGGTGCCGAAGATGCAGTAGACGAACCCGCCCATGAACGCAGAGTAGAGACCATACTGACATTGGAGGGCGGAGACACAGGACAGGACATTGGATCTTAACTCTTTGAATAAAAAGCTCAGATACCTTTTCAAGACTCGGTGTTTTCAGATTACTGATTCTCTAAGGAAATAATGACAGCATGTACTATGTTCTATCTCTCCCAAGCCTTTCACACTTATGAACCACAAATGTTAAACTGCATTGTTATGTAGCTCGGACTCAGTGTCTTTCAATTCACTACACGCTTGGGTTTAGCTTAAATGATAAATGTGAACTATTGTATGCCAAACAATCTTCCATAACCACTTATTCAAAACTGGATCTTTATGTGCCTGGAACCATTCGCAGGAAATGAAGGCCATGAAGGCGGGGACAGTCTGGATGGGACATCAGCCCATCGTAGGGTACAGTCACACACAAAGAACAATTTAGACACAGCTAATCACACCTTCTGGACTGTGGGAGGAAACCGAGGTAAAAAAGGAAACAAAGAGGACATTCAATCTGCACTCGGTCACCGCACTGAACCAACTATCCTGGAGGTGTGAAGCCACATCGCTAAGCTATGAGATACTGCGCCATACTGAATTATTATACAATGCGACTGTATTGTTTATTCTGGGTAGTAAAATGGTACTGTACTTACAGTGATTATAGTTCAGTATTCAGCCAAAGACGATTAGGGTTTGAAAAATGGCGAGGCTAAGACTCCCTACCTGCACAGGTAATCCGGCTACTTCGGCATAAGCCAGCGCCTGGGGAACGGCGGTGAGCCCCACGGTGATGCCGGCGATCAGGTCCATGCGCAGCCAGGACAGCTCGTAGCTGGGCAGCCATCCCAGGATGGGAAGCAGCCTTTTCAGGCCCTTGTAGGAGCAGCACGTCGCTGCCTTCTCCCACACGGAGCCCTCGCCCCGGAGTGGGCGATCCGTCAGCGGCTCCATCATCCCTCACCCCGGCCCGGCATCCGATGGGGGCGGGATATGCAAGCTGCTGCAGGCTTAGAGCGATCTGCCACTAGTCTCTCTTTCCCTTTACTTCATAATTCCTTTATTACTCGATTAAGTCGAAGTACGTTTTCATACGATTTTCTCCAGCACGAAAAAAGTTAGTAAAAGTACATTCCTGTGGGCGCAGAAACAAACTGTTTGCCGGTGCGTCACTGGAGGTGCAGGTGCCTTCAGATGTCCGCCTTCAGTCGAGTTCAAGCGTCACGTCTGTAGAAGATTTAAAAAAGACCCGACACCGTAAAATGCTTTGCGGGTTTTGCATTATGCAGGCAGCGCGGAGCTCCGGTGTCGCTCGAGTCGGCCGCCGCCGTCCCCTCATCCCGGCAGTCATATGACAGGCGACTGAACTGCACACTCTCGCTAATTTCATTACGGATTGCCTTTTAATTCCCGACGTCACTTGATGGTTATTATTAAAATGACAGTCGTCTTTTTTTGTTATTTTTTTCCCTTATTTTTACTAATTTTCATTATAATTATACATTTGACCGGTTCGACTTGCATTAGGCTACATTCGACGCTGATAATCGATCACACTACACATTCACGCACATTTCATTATAACCCGCAAAATCACTATTTATGGACTTTAAGAAAAAAGAACAGAGAATAAAATCAAAAGCAGCAGAAATCTACCTCATGCCTCATTTGTGTCCGACTTCTCCAACTTTCCTTGGCCTGTGCCGAAAATATCCTCTTTCGCTTCTTTATGTACTTTGACTATAGGTACATATTAATAATTTTAATCACTGCCTCAACATAACCACTTACTTCCTTCCACGATCCGTAAGTGTGAAAAAGCCCTGTTTTGTCATACAGACTCTGACGTCACGCTGGAGTCATGTGACTGCGGTCATGTGATTAGCAGCACTCGCTTGTACCTCTATAGCAGTGTAGGGAAGTGGAAGGACTTTACACAGGAAGAAAACTTGCAGGTGGTTGGAGATCCCGAATGAACGACAGAGGAGGGGTTTTGCCTTTATGTTCGGCAAATACCTGCGATGACTGATTCATCGAATCGGTTAATATTTTGAAGCTTTGCGAAGTTTGCGACGTGCTTTGTGATGGCCCTGAGCAGCAAAGTCCCGTGTTTCCTGCTTGCCTTATTTCTGTTGTGCTATTGCAACCTTGGGCTCTCCAAGAGGAGAAACGCGCTTCTCATTATTGGTAGGAGCACATGATCAGGCCGAGTTTCACAATACAATGTGTGAGCAGCGAAAACTGCGCTATTGATTATCTATTATAACGGGGGACGACAGTCTTTGGAAGTTTTTAATCTATGATCTTATTCTTATTGATTCCTTGGTTAAAACTGTATTTGACTTATTATCACCTGGGTTCTAGATGCATAAATATAGATATGTCACTGGGTGAGTCATAATGAGTTATGTGGGTCGGTTTATTTGCCCAAAAAGTACGTTGTTCCAGGTAAAAAATGTTTCCATCGGGATGTGGTGTAAGGCATGGCGTTGGAGGTGTTAATCCGAGCTCAGCACTCATCATTTCGCACTGATCGCAGCCGACGACGCGGGCTTCGAGACTGAGGTGTACAACAACTCCGCTGTTCACACCCCTAACCTCCGGGCCCTTGCTGAGCGCAGCCTCGTTTTCCGGAACGCCTTCACCTCCGTCAGCAGCTGCTCGCCCAGCCGCTCCGCCATCCTTACCGGCCTGCCGCAGGTACGCCCCCGGCGTTACGCTTCTCTGGGTACAGCAGCAGAATAAGGGGTTTGGCTATGAAACGGCAGTAGCGTGATTCTTGTTGAGCCACGCAACCGATGTATAAATACATGCTCACCAAGCACGACATGCACAACATTTAAAATCTCACCATATTGTATCATAAGGCAAGATAGCTTGCGTTTTTTTCATCAGCACCAAAATGGGATGTACGGCCTGCACCAGGATGTCCATCATTTTAACTCTTTCGATGGAGTCAGAAGCCTTCCCTACCTGCTGGGACAAGCCAACATCCAAACAGGTGCCTTCCAGACAGCAAGGCAACCAGTGTTTGTGTGTGTGTGTGTGTGTGTGTGTGTGTGTGTGTGTGTGTGTGTGTGTGTGTGTGTGTGTGTGTGTGTGTGTGTAAGGAAGGTGACCCATAGATGTAAGGTTAGGACCTCCATCTGTCTGGTAAATTTCCGTTTCATAAAAATGTCAGCACTGCCAGTCACTCTGACCAGTGTCCATTAAAGCAAACGGAACAGATTTGTGTGATTTGTTTAGTGCAGTGGCTGTTTGTGGCCAACAGGGGGCCCCAAGCAAATGCACGGTTAAGGTGATGGTAAGCTCAGAGTTTCTTACACAAATGTTCTGATGACAGAATGAAAAATTATTGGTTATGTCTCTGGAGGTGGGACCAAGACATCTGATTGGTTGGTCCTGCGTCCTCTAGTTGCTTGGACACACCTCTTCTAAAATCTGCTTGGTTCAGAGAGAGAGCCAATCATTTTTGTGTGCGTAAAACTCCCACAAGCGTGGTGTTAAGCACTGTCGCTGTGAGAAAACTCCCCCAGGGTCCAGTCTTTGATCTAGTCGTGGGGGGCTCCCTGCTCCGCAGGCATCATCGGGAAGAAGCACGTAGGTCCGGGGGAGGTGTACCCCTTCGACTTTGCCTACACAGAGGAGAACGGCTCGGTTCTGCAGGTGGGCCGCAACATCACACGCATCAAGCTGCTGGTCAGGAGGTTCCTGCAGGCGCGGCATCAGGACCAGCAGCCATTCTTCCTCTACGTGGCTTTCCACGACCCCCACCGCTGCGGCCACTCCCAGCCGCAGTACGGACCCTTCTGCGAGAAGTTCGGCAATGGTGACAGCGGAATGGGCCGCATCCCCGACTGGACACCTCGGCATTACACCCCGGAGGAGGTCAAGGTACACGGGGGGGGGGCATTCTGTGGAGTCGGGGATGCTGACCCAGTCAGGTGACAGCAGAACACAGCTACAAGTTCATTATTACGTTACATTATTACTCGTCCTGCTAGTTTGGTCAGGCTGACATCATACAGATTCACACCCTGGGTCTTCACTGTGTTTTTTTGGTTCTGGTGAGTTCTGGGCCATAGACTGCATGACACCTGGTGCCCGGAGAGTGAGTCGGGCCGCTTTAGGCAGCTGTGCCGAATCCTTCATGCAGGAAGATGGTTCTGCTCTGGTCATTGATCTGATTGTAACTGCTTTCCATCCCCATCCGGTGTCCCGGACAGGTGCCCTATTTCATCCCCGACACCCCAGCCGCCCGTGCAGACCTCGCCGCACAATATACCACGGTCAGCCGGCTGGATCAAGGTGAGGACGGAAGGCGGCCCTGATTGGCTGTCTCTTAGCACCAGGGTCACATGACTGCATAGCTTAGGCTACAGTGAAGGACAACGCTAAACACAACCAAAACAAATAACATAGTTGTAGCATGTTTCTTGTTCTCCTCTTATCAAGTGTGTCCCTTTGTTTTCAGGAAATGCCCGAGCACTCAAGCCTTTCACATACACTTGTACACTTTGCATCCAGTGCCAACTTAATACACACTTTGATGTATCTCAGTGCCTTGTACTTAAGTCTGGTAAATGGGATGAAGCCCAGATTCATAGTGAATGTGATGCACTTAGAATTGCCTGTTGGCGTGCTTGTGCGAGTGCAGGGCGCGCGAGTGAGCCCTGCGGTGGCTTGTTCCCTGCTTTGTGCTTGTAGCCTCTAAGGTCGGGTCGTGTGCTATTTTCCGGGCAGGAATCGGCCTGGTGCTGAAGGAGCTGCAGGAGGCCGGGTTCGAGAACGACACACTGGTCATGTACAGCTCTGACAACGGCATTCCCTTCCCCAATGGCAGGACCAACCTGTACTGGTCGGGCACAGCAGAGCCTATGCTGCTCTCGTCCCCGGAGCACAGGCAGCGCTGGGGGGGGGCCAGCGAGGCCTACGTCAGTCTGCTGGGTGAGCCCACTCTGCCCACACAAGGCCCCTGAGGGGGAGCTGTGTGTTTACTGTTTTATAGACCTGTACTGTGGGAGGGGTACACAGGCAGGGGGCAGCCCAGTAACTAGCCAGGATTTAGCAGAATTACTTGTTTATTACGCAGTATATTAGTGACCTACTCTCTTCAAGCCGCAGAGAAGCATCATTTTATTTTTGTATTCTAAACGGCAGTTAGTGAGTAATGGCAATAGCGCGCACTGATCACTAGATGGTGCTAGATGCCATATCATAGTTTTAACGGCGGTAACTGGGAGATTCCTGCCAAAACTTGCGGTTTTTTTTTTTTTAAAGCTAATTTAGGTTTAACCAACAGAAATGTATCTTGCATTCTGTTTTTTTTTTTTTTTTTTTTTACTCCTATGGCTTTATATTTAAATGAATTGTAAATAAGGTCTTATGCCAGTTTTTTTTTACATTTTATTGATATGGTTATTTAATGGTCATGGGAGAAATGAGGCTCTGAACTCACACATAATGAGGATTCAATGCCTGATTTAATCCAATGGGAGGAAAACGCCCACCAATGGGAAGCGGAAGAGCTGAGCATGTGACTGGCAGTGCAGGGAGGCCCCTCCCACTGTGTATTTCGGCAGCCTCATGGCATGAGTGAGACTCAGTCAGTCGCTTAGCAGGGTCCCCCCAGAATATGAACAGTCAGCCCCTTGAAACCTTGTGTATGTGTGTGTCCCTGTCCCGCCCCAGACATCACACCCACCATCCTGGACTGGTTCTCCGTGCCCTATCCGGCCTACAGCCTGTTCCAGAAGCAGCCGGTGCAGCTGAGTGGGAAGTCCCTGCTGCCAGCGCTGAGCTCGGAGCCGCCCTGGGACACGGTGTTTGCCAGCCAGAGCCTCCACGAGGTCACCATGTCCTACCCCATGCGCACCATCCTGCACGGGTCCTACCGCCTAGTGCACAACCTCAACTACAAGATGCCCTTCCCGATAGACCAGGACTTCTACGTGTCGCCCACCTTCCAGGACCTGCTGAAGCGCACGCAGGCGGGGCAGCCCACGGGCTGGTTCAAGACGCTGCGGGGCTATTACTACCGAGCGCGCTGGGAACTCTACGACGTCCGGGACGACCCGCAGGAGACCCGGAACCTGGCCCCGGACCCCGACCACGCCAACACCCTGCGGAAGCTGCAGGAACAGCTTCTCAAATGGCAGTGGGACACCTCAGACCCCTGGGTGTGCGCTCCTGATGGGGTGTTGGAGACCAAGCTGAGCCCACAGTGCCAGCCGCTCTTCAATGACCTGTGACACCACCCCCCCGCCTAGCCTGTGTTTTTTTTGTTTTTTTTTTTTTTTCCCAGCTCAATTCCATTTTAATTGCATAGCACATTCTCACGACATTACATTGTCTCAAAGCGCTTTACTGTACATTATCCCTGCCCAAAGCCCCCAGTGAGCAAACGTGAGGTGACAGTGGAAGGAAAAATTCTCCAGTAGGAGGAACCTTGGGAGAAACCAGACCCAAAAGGGGAGCCCCCCCCAACCCTAACCAGACCCAAAGAGGGAGCCCATCCTCCAGGGGACAGCAGTGGAAGTCCAAAGTGTTTTTTTTTTTCTTCTGGTGCTTAAAAAAACAGTTTCATGCTTGAACCATGTGCCTTTTACAGCAGCTTTCCCTGTCCTTCTGAAGTCAAGGGGGGCAGCTGTATTTAAAAATCACTATAGTGTAGCACTATTCCCATCTTCAAATAATAACTCTTCAAATGGAGATTTGAAGAATGACTTTACATCTAATTAGCCCCTGAAATTACAGGAGCTATTAAGTTGCTTAAGTGATTAATTTGATTTAAATACTGTCCGTGTTCTATAATTTGCGCAAAGCAAACGTGATGATAAGGCGTTAAATTTTGTATTTTCATAAACATCCTCTTCTAAGATACGTTTTGTCA
This sequence comes from Brienomyrus longianalis, assembly GCA_026770825.1. NCBI lineage: Eukaryota > Metazoa > Chordata > Actinopteri > Osteoglossiformes > Mormyridae > Brienomyrus > Brienomyrus longianalis. The sequence goes on along the minus strand of JABJVP010000091.1, from coordinate 3,715,178 downwards.
CGATTAAAAAACCGTTAAAGGTTAATTATCTCCTTTTTTGCCATCGTGTAAAGGTTAGGTATCTAGATCCTTATTTTTAATCACCCTTCTCAAGTGTCCTTAATTAAGTTTGTCGGAGCGGAATTAGACGTAGATGTGGGCGCCAGACGCCAATTAAGTGACTGACCTTGCCTTCCTTAGACGATGCGGGACGCCGGGATCGCGAGCTCTTATTTGGGTATTTATGATTAAATGATGTTGTTTTGCTGTTGGACAAGAGGTACGGGACGCACGTGTATTCAGTCCTATGTGTGATCAATGTTTATTCTAAGTGTATAAAAGCGTCTTTTTCATTTTACGCTAAGGCATTAAGTACTTCCAAGATCCTTTCTAAAGCTGGTTCCCTAGAAACTGACTGATGGGCATTTTACATTATTTTTTAATCTTTTTTTTTTTTTTTTGATGGGCGTTTCAAATCTCGCCGCATTTTAGATATGTCATCCCTGCGCACCCCCCACCCTCCCAGTTGCCTACGGTTTGGGTGCCCAACTTGATTGTCTTAAATATGATACTCAGTACGCACGTCACACTCAGCTCCAGGTTTCAAATTCTAATAAAAAATTTATATTTTATATTCGGTTTCTAGAGTACTATACTTGACACCTTGGGTTCCTGAAAAACGGTATAAAAATATTTGTATTATTATTTCCACTGTGTAATTTTTTTCAGCGTATTTCTCCGAAGGTAACGTTACCCAGTAATGCAAATGTCTCTGTTTTCGTTACCTGTTGATGATCATTATTCTAATGGATTAGCGTGGCACTTCATTTCATTAAGTATTTTTTTGTTTCTATTGACAGGTTTATAGCATCAGTAAACAAAAGTCGACTGGTTTGCATGGCGATTCACGGTTTGCTTTCACCTGTTCGCTTCAAGTTGCATTTGAAATAAAACGTATAAAAGGAGAAATTACAAAGATGTATAGCCAGAGCAGGCGTTTAGCACAGGGTAGGTTATTATAAATGTGTATATTTTTCCAAGTCCTACAGTACAAAGGCATGCGTTCTTTATTTTTTAAGTGTTGCTGGGTGAATCAGAGGTGTAACAAATGTGCGGGTTTAAATGACGGAATGGTTCCGGTTTCCTGCATCCCCCAAACTCAGTTTGGCATTTTTGAAATATTACTTAGCGGGAATATCTTGGCAGCTGTTTTGTTTGGTATTTTGGGGGGGGGGTGCGAATGATATCGCTGCGGCATCACCGGAATTTGCTCTGCCGCCCGGTCGTGACCGTAATGCCAGGTATGTGCGGAAATATTCCATCATCAAAGAAAATGGGGGAAGGATTTGTGACATTACCACCCCCCCAATCGATAAACTTCAGGTCGCAGTTCGGTACGGCGGAAACGTAAATCCCCCGGTCCCGTGAAGTTTGACGAGTGTGATCACGACTGCGATTCGCCTATATAAGCACTGGCGTTTGGGGGCAGCCGTCAAAAGACGCTGAGAAGAAAAGCGCAGAAAAAGAGAGAGCGAGCGATCGATCAGCGCAATGCTAGGAATGGAGAAGTCCGTCAAGTTCGCCTTGGTGGTGGTAGCGATCTCCGTGCTCATTTCCTGCCATCCTACAGAAGCGTGGTACAAGCAGGCAACCGGTCCGAGCTATTATTCTGTAGGCAGAGCTTCTGGTCTGCTGTCCGGCATTCGGAGGTCGCCCTACATCAGGAGATCCGAGCCCGAAGCGGACAGCGGAGAGACGGCAGCTAACGGTGGGACTGCGGACTTCGGTAGCCGGCAGAACGCCGTTCTGAAAAATCTGGTGAGTACAATAATACGCAGTGGCACCGACATTAAGGCTTCTACTTAACGATTGTATGCCACTTGTCATTTGTTACTCCAACCCCCCAAAAAATAACTTATGCTTAAAGTCAGAGAAAGTGCATCTGCGAGGAGAATCTGCTTCACCTTCAGCACCGAAAGCGCGTCTGCGCCGGATCCAAGCTAACGCAACTTTCCCAAAGACCAATGAGTTTCACGGTACAATAGCCTGTGCTTAGTGTGTATTAAACATATGGATGTTTCCTTGAAATTGCTATTTGAAGTGAGTAAATGCACAAACTATCAAATGTATCTATAAATGATCTCTATAAGTTTCGGAAACATTTGAAAACATTAAGAAAAAACTGGCCCTGTCGCTCCCGATCGATAAAATCTGCAAATTTCTAATTCAGGCAAATATATATTGTTAAAATGATCGCTAAACAAAAATGGCAGATTTATGGTGGTTTGTGTCCTCATTTGATTTCTTGCCTGCTCCGAATACCTGACCGGCTAGTCGTCCCTCTGCAGGCGGTGTGTGTGAGGGACATCTCCCCGAACCTGCAGAGCTGCCAGCTCGTCCAGGACGGAACCAGCACGTTTCAGTGCAAAGCGGACGTGATCCTGTCGCTGGACTCCAGGGACTGCAGCGGCGCCTGAGCCTCCCGACCCCGGAGAACTATCGCGATGGACCGATCACGCTGAATGTTTCATTTTACGCCACAAATGTGATGGTTAGCAACCTTTAAAAATAATCCAAAGTACGGTATGTTGCGAGATGTTTGTATGAATCGCCATCCATCGCCCACGCACCAATTTCCCCCTCTCTTCCCACTGTAGACTATTAAATGATCATACGTTGTTCACTGCTGCGCAGCGCGCTCAGAGATTGTTTCTTTATTTTTATTAAAATTTACATACCATTAAATATTTTGTACATTGAATCTGTGCTTAAATGATATGAAAGTCTTTTTCCCCTCACTTCGGAATTCGCCTTGTCACGTTTTGTGTAAAAGTAAAAATTATAGACCAGCAAGTCAAATCATCTCGCCCCCAAATATCTTACAACCAAATATCCAAACAAGTAAAATAATACTTTAATATTAGTGCATTCATCTTCGTCACAAAACAAGGTAACTCTGAACAGATCGGTAGACGTACACGAAATATTTCACAGTAAATTTACATTACTCATACTACGCTATTAACCGTCCGTGAAGTTTCAGGTGATATTAAATAATTCACACACATCCAAGGAGGTGGACCGTGTTAGGCACTTAAGTAATTCAGTGTCCATGTCTCACGCGTGCACAATGACTGTGGCCTTGTATATACATTTTTGCAATGAAATACATATTAAAAAAAAAAACACCAGTGTAAACCTAAAACAGCTTTCGACTGGAAGATGGGCTCGAGGGAAACCTTAAAGGTCCCGCTTGACTGGAGGGCAGACATCAGCTTTGCAAGCCCCTCAACTTGCCATTGGTCAAAATCGTAAACTCTCAAAAGCAAACATATCAAAGGAACGCCAAAATAAACTTCTGCAATGTTTAAAAAAAGGGGGTGAAGATTTTAATCCCCAAAAAGATCGTGAATGACAGCAGCAGTGATGTAAAAACCAAATACCCATGGAGATTAGTCCAAATACCATGTTTCTCACACCCAAATCTCCTTTCCGTAACGACAACCGTCAAACGCCTGCCACACAGGCGGAAATATGCATTGATGACGGAAAAGTGCTGTGAGCTAAAAAGAAGCCTCAAAAATTAAAAATTATTAAGAGTACGGTACCCTGGGAGGAAAAGTGCGGCCGACTCCGCATGGGAGGTGGCGCCAAGCTGCATCCACCTAACGCACCATGAGCTTGACGTAAGGCTTCCTAAATACTCACTTTCTCATAAGACTCATCCGTCGGTGGCCACAAGCTGTTCACACGCAGCGAGGGTTTCTATCGCGGAATTAAGTGGCACGGTGAAATTATGCAAGTGTCATGCGGGTGAATTAAACGGCAATTCATTCATACTCCATCGCTCTGGGGGAGCTCATCGTATGTATCTGCTGCTTCACCCAAAGGCAGCAAAAGAAATTTATCTGCGGCTAACTGCGCGATTCTGATGCCAAACTACCGTGTCCTGAACTTCAACCCTAATCCATTTCCCTAAACCCAAACCAGAGGCAGTGATTTCATAGGGAAATGAATGTGTGCATAGCTCTAGAGGGAAACTTATGCGCGTTTTGGGCCGCGACAAATCCCGACCTTTTCTCCATACTCACGGTGACCACTAAGCCGAGAAACATACACCTCATCCGGACTGAAGTCCTACATGCTGTCGTTTCGTGACGCTTCTTGTGGTGAAAAACAGGGTTAACCCTGGGGATGCCGCGCGATCACGCCCCGCACCACGTGGTCACTCGCGGGCCAGCCCCTCCCCCTCCCCCCGACCGCCGCAGCCACACTCGGGACACTTCAGAGGGGGTAGACAGCTCATTTCAGGACCGGGGAGAGCAAGCAAGACGGAAAATGGGCAGTGAATAAGAGGGGACACAAGATCGCCGTCCTATAATTTCCCCCAGAGCTGCCGCCGTGACCGACAGAAAGCGTCAGCTTAAAGACCGGAAACTGAAGACTGCGCACAGACCTGTCAAAAGCCCAACGATCCAGCACAGCGTTCTGCACCCAAGCCTTTCACCTCAGTAGAGGCTACTGATGAAATACTTGTTTTGGTTAAAGTTTTTTCCCCTCCATATTCTTGTTATAGCCCAAGACTTTGTTCTGGTACAAACAAATTCTGTTGATTAAGCTTCTGAATATGAACCAAAGGAAGAGTGTGGATCCTGCATCCTCAGAGCAGAGAGACTGCCTCCAGGTTCTCCTTCATGATGGTGTCCATGACGACCTGGAAGACCACTTGTACGTTGGAGGTGTCTGTCGCTGTGGTGAAGTGGTGATAGATCAGCTTATCGGGCATGGTGTTGACCGCCCCAAACATGCCGGCGATGAACCGGGCTGCAGCATCCACATCACAGTCAGCACCTGACATTTGGGGGCAGGGGGAGGGGGGGGGCATAAAAGTCAATAACAGCCCCTCTGCACCTGGGTGCCAATCCACCAGCCCACCTTTATGTGACACATCATGTCCATCTCCGTGTGATATGCAATGAATATATGAACAAAAAAGCTGGAATAAGTGAGTCATAAGTACATAACATATACTTTATATACGGTTTAATCATTTTCTTTTTATTTAGCCGGAAGGGCGACGGATCCCTTCGATAAGATTGAAATTCATTCGTTCCCAATGAAAACAGTATCGCCGCCATGAATTATTTATGAAGCTCCAGAGGAAGATTGAGAACGTGTGATTACATCGCTCACCCTTGGACGACCAAAATTGGGAGCGTGTGCAAAAGCAAGGTGAAGAGGTTGGCCCCCGGCGAGCCCTGGGTCAGACAATCCAATCTGCGTGCCCCTGCGCTAAGCTCGAGATTAGCATGACGGTGGAATTTTCACAGAGGTGGCGGGGGAGACCACAAAATGGCTTAGGAGCAGGAGAACAGGTGTAACCGCAGACTCAAGGCAGCGTGAACGAGCTCAGGGTTAAACCGGACAGGAGTGGGGTTCATAACCCTATGACAGGAGGGAGGATGATTTCACCCCCCAGCCCCTCCTCATCGCCCCCTCCCTCAGACTAATATCTCCAAAGGGCAAAAAAGTTTGGATACTTGCTATCCAAGTACTAAATTCAGGCGATGTGCTAAAGGTAGACCGTTGCCTCCAGGTGAAGCCAAAAAGTTAACAGCAGGGCAGTGACCTGATCTGGAATCAGTCGAATACAGAATAACCAGTGAGCCCCACTTGACTTGCTGGCCTGATCTGGAATCAGT